>CM065052.1:266815375-267260375 GCA_032883995.1 Coronaproctus castanopsis | reverse complement strand
GATTGAAAGCGTTAATAGAAAAACTTCTAGTCGTGAACTTTTCAATCGAGCAATTTTCTTCCATTAGACTATCGTCTGCGGTGGGACGTGTCGAGTAATTTTAATAAGAACAAACTTTTTCGACAGCCAAAAAAGTTTATTCTTAACTAATTATGTATATATAGCTCATACTGATCCTCAAAACCAGCATGAAATCTACTGCAGGACGAAATGAATTTTCGTCAAAGAAAATATTATAATTGTTGAGGAACAAAAGAACAGACAAAATACACTAGTTTCTGTCGCAAATACATTTGATAATAAAACATATCAAGTAAATACGTATATATACATATATGACCACCGAAATAATTGAAATCGGTACGCACAATTCGGAGGACCAACCGACAGAAAATTAATATCAGCCCCGGGATATCCGAAGTTGTCACGAACAGAACTATAGAACTCTGCGAGTGACATTGAAAACTAGCCCGAAGGGATAACGTGAAAATGAAGGTTCATTTGACACATATGGCGCGACAACACCTACCTGTTTACGCATTTTTCGATTAAAGTTCATCGCCTCTATATACATAGATATTTCATATATATATATATATATATATATATGTGTGTGTGTGTGTGTGTGTCACCACGTCCTTACGTAGGACAATGGACAGTGATGATGAGGATGATATATATAAGATATATAATATATATATATACACCCGTATGCATATGCATATTTTCACGAATCGACACACCTCCCCTATATTCACACGCACGTATAACCTTATCCCTCAAAATTTTCACCTGCCCCATACTACATCGCACATTTTATTTTTCGTTCTGGATAATAAAATAAAATATTAATAATAACAAAGTCAATCATTCTTAACTATTAACACCAATGAATAACGGATCTAATTACAAAATGAGGATCTTGTCGACAGAACTGACGCGATAATATACAGTCCTACAATTTAAATACTCAACTGCCGAAAAAACTGGTTGGGAATAATTTATAAATAATTAGTGATTTATATATACATTGGCGTAAGATAAAAAATATTTGTTGGATAGAGAAAATAAAAAACGAAAAAGTATTAAAAGAAATAAACGAATCAAGTAATAAATACACTAAAAAAATAAGAACCAAGTGGATAGGACATTCATAAAATAAGAACCAAGTGGATAGGACATTCGTAAAATAAGAACCAAGTGGATAGGACATTCGTAAAATAAGAACCAAGTGGATAGGACATTCATAATCAAATGCTGATTCAGAATAATTGAAGGCAAAATGGAAGGCAAACGATGCAGAGGAAGACCTAAGAATACATTCCAACAGATAATAAAAGACGCAGGAGCAGCAAGTTCCCCGAAAATTTAAAAAGAAAAACCGAAATAAGGGAATTCTAATAGTTCGATAAACAGAATCGCAGATCATAAAGGTTATCCACCAATCTACGGATTGAGGACAATAAGAAGGAGATATATATATGCATTATCGACGTATTATTCAAACATTGTGACTAACCCATTGTAATTTATATAGAAAATTGGCTAGCATTCAAGACACCACTTACGAGTAACATAAGTGCTCGCGCACATTGCGAGGTTGTCATTACTTTCTAAATATTATTCGAATATGTACGTATTGTGTTGTTCAAAATTACCACCAGGCGTGATTATTTAAAATAATACCGTTCATGCATGTATACGTATGTATACTCGATTTCCATACAAAATTCACTAATTAATACGTATGCCGAATATCCTTAAACTTCTCTTAACAGCTAAATAAAATCAAAAGCCAAAGAAAAAGTAATGAAAATAAAATTAAAATAACAATAGGATAAAGTTAAGAATCAAGCTAAAGACAGTAATTAAAACCGGGGGGGGGGACATTGCCAATGTATACCAAAAGGATGTAGGGATTATAGAGCGTACGAGTAATAATGAATTTTTAGAAAATATACCAGCAACGAACGTTTCGAATAAAGGATGCAGGTTACGTCGTGATGGAATAAAATCACGAATAGAACTTAACGTAATAGTAGGAATATGAGCTTGAAAAAGCACAGTCTTCGAATTAGTAAAGAAATCTTAGAATTAATAGAATTAAAACGACTTAATCGACAAAAGGGTATTAATATAGACGATTATCACGAATTACGGGCGAAAATAAAAAAAATTATATTAATCGGATAAAGATATTATAGCGATTTATGCAAAAAATTGAAACGTAACGCGATTCATAATGAACAGAAAGATTTCTTTAACACCATCGGGAAATTAACTAAACAATTCAAACCGAAATTTTGAGGAAATAAAGATGAAAGTAACGATTTAATATTTGACGTAACTAAGATAGCCGATGTATGGGGAAGATATTGTTGACATCTTTATGACGATGACAGCACTACAAGTACATTATATAAATATGAGAATGAATTAGAACCTGAGCTGTCATTAGATGAGGTAAGAGCAGAATGAGAAGAATTAAAAAGAAGTAAGGCGTGTGGTCCGGATAATATCACTGCGGAGGTTATCCAAGATGTTTCGCAAACAACGAGAAAACTATATTACATGTCGGTAATACAATCTAGAAATCTAGAATTTAGCCTGAGGAGGAAACTCTCACACTTCGTACGTATACACAAGAAAGGTTCGAAAATGGATTGCGTAACGATCGCAATAATTTCCGACGCTAGTAAAGTATATATCAAGATATTGAATAATAGATTACGGGCGTTCATTATTAATGAAATTTCTGAATATCAAAAAGGCTTCAGAGAGGGCTACCAGAGAACACATATTTCATTTACGAGAGATAATTGAAAAATCAAGAAAATATAGTGTCAATTTGTCTCGCTTCCATTGATTATGTCAAAGCATTGGAAATGTATTCACAATCTTGGAGCGGCACGAACATTTAATATTCCTCCTTGAGACGTCCGTAAATGTAGACAATGATATATGGTACAAACCGTTTCATATAAAAAGTGGTGTCAGACAAGGATGCATCTTATCTCCATTGTTACATAATGTTTATAGTGAACATATTATGAGGACGACGGTTTTCCTATTGGAGGAAAACGAATTTCCAATTTGAGAAATGCTCGTAAACCCGGAACAAATATTGGATTCAATATGCCCAAAAATAACGACATTAACAGCATGCAGCAGGTTGACAATGGACGGACGCCAGTAGAAAAAAAAGACTCATTAGTTAATTGGTTTATCATGATCAGGACGTCCTACGGGATATAATGACAATTCATCATCAACAATAGGATAAATTTAAAAAAAAAATTAATTTAACATGTATAAAAATCGCGTAGTACGCATTATAAAATAATTTAACATACATTTGAACGTATGATGCTACTTTTAAAATCTGCACTTAATACGACGATGCTTTTATATCTATATATATAAAAATCAATGCCACTTTTCGTTGTAATTTTATAACTCAAGAACGGGCTCACCTATCCAAACCAAATATTTAGGCTTTGTTCGGACTATTTAGTAGATGGTTTATGTGAAGTTTGCACAAAATCGGTCGAGCGGTTCTTCATTTATCACATTTTTCGTGACAAATGAATTCAATAAATGGTGTAGTATACGGTTGATGAACCTTCGTATTTTACTGAGAAAATTACACCATAAATGGCGAGTACGTACTATTATTTCCTGTTGTTAGTTCGAAAGGAACGAATGAATTTTGTCAAATTGAAACTGTTTTCAGATGGGGATTATTTTTTTTTTATTTCTTCACAACTGACCAACTTTGATGGTCATCAAGTGATCGATTTAAGCGAATAAAGTGTTTTGTGGAGGGTTAGTACTCAGCAGTACTCCCTCGAAACGCTATAATGTTTAAACAAGGTCTAAAGGCTTATTTCGCCAGAGTTATCCAGCAGGTTGATAGCAAGTGGATTCGTATGAACGCTAAGTCGGGCGACATGTTTATTTGCTTGTATTTTGATTTCATCCTCCACAAACATAACATTCAAGTCACTATGGAGAGTAAAATTTGACACGTACCAGGGGGCTGCAGTAATAGTTCTGAGTATTTTATTTTGATATCGCTGTATTTTTTGCAGGTTGGATGTTTTTGCGCAGCCTCACAGCTGTATTCCGTACACCCAAATTGGTTTTAAAGCAATTTTATACAATAGTACTTTATTTTCCAATGACAATCCGGATCTCTTAGCTAGTATCCACGACATAGTTCTGGTTTTAAGTCTCAAATGCTCAATTTTCTTCTGAATGTGAGTACCCCAGGTCAGCCTAGCATCTAAGTGCATACCTAAATATTTTACATTGTTGGTGTTCGGGATTATGACATTATTTATCTTGACTGGAAGGCGTTTAATTTTTCGATTTGTAAAAGAAATATGTGTTGACTTACTTTCATTAACCACTATGCGCCATCGTTTTAGCCAGGTCTCTACATGCCCAAGTGACTCCTGCAGTTTTTTTGTTGCTATGTTTTCACACTTATCTACTGCTAAGATAGCTGCGTCATCCGCGTACAAAGCTACTTCTGTATTACTGAGCGTCGGGAAGTCGGTTGTATAGATTAGGTATAATATTGGACCGAGAACGCTCACTTGTGGGACCCCGGCCCTTATTGGAAAAATATCCGAGTATTCATCGGCCACCTTCACTCGAAAATATCTCTCTTGTAGATACGATTTAAACAGTAAATAGAAAGAGTGGGGAAGCAGCAATTTAAGTTTATACAACAATCCCTGATGCCACACCCGATCAAAAGCCTGCTGAACATCCAAAAACACCGCCGTACAAATATTCTTGTTTTCCAAGCTATTTTCGATAACCTTTGTTAATCTATGAACCTGCTCTACGGTATTGTGATGCCTACGGAACCCAAACTGAAAATCGGGAATAATTGCACTCGTGGATAATATCGGAAACAACCGTTTTAAAATTAATTTTTCCCGAGTCTTCGAAAGAACAGGAAGCAACGAGATAGGTCTGTACAACGAGACTGTTTCAGGCGACTTTCCAGGCTTTGGTATAACAGTTATCTGCGAGAACTTCCAGCCCAGAGGAAAATATTGGCTGCGAAAGACGGCGTTATATATCTGTGTTATGAATACATTGTGCTGTCAAATTGAAACTTTTTCAGTGTTGACAGTACAAGCATGTTGTTATGTCATTCATGCGGTCATTTCATTTTGGACGTGCTTCGATTAAAGCAAATTTTTGTGTTTATATTTTTAAACACATATTGTTGAGTGCATTCATACAAACGGTGATTCTTGAATTGTTCAAATGTACTATGTATATGTGTGTATGTGTACTTTTCTCAGTTTTTTAGCGAGCCGTCGGTGTTTCATATCGTTTACAGGCTTTATTTGAATTAAATTGTCAAACGCATTTACACAAACGGTAAGCATATATGTATGTGTGTTTTGTGTGCATACGGGTGTTTTATTCTTTTGTAAATTTCGTTAAAACCGATTTAATAGATATTCCAGAAAAAAAAAAACACTTTAAGTACGATCTCGATAGGTTTCGAGATAGGAATTTTTAAAAATTGCCGACTTGCTACCGTCGGCAGACAGGGCATAGTACACGAAGTAAATATTCTTAAACGATTCCGCTTATTGAATTAGGAGTTTTTATATAAGATCTATCGTATAAAGTGAAAAAATCGCGAAAAAAATTTCAAATTTCGAAATCTTTGCGATTTTTTCAAATTCACTTTTTTCGCGATAATTCGCGAATGATTCGAAGTCGATAAAATAGTTTAAATGACGTTATACGGCATTGAAATACGCGTCTAATGATGGTATAATCGGATTTTTACAAAATTAGGGTTAAAGGGTTTTTAGGCGGTTTGGCCCGTTTTTAAGGACCCTATGATAGATAGGGCGTTTTGGGTTTACGTTAAACGAAAGTAAACGTGGAGATCTATGTCACGAGAAATCGCGAGTTTAAAATTCGGTTTTCGGTTTTTAAAAATTTTCGAACGATTTTTGGTCGGCCGATTCTACAATGCTTTTAGCACGGTAATGTGATATATCTTGAATATACACTAGGCATTAGGTTATATATATATATATATAAAATAGGATTTATCCTTCCTTTACCCGGCGAACTTCGTATCGCCACAGAATCAATAAATATATTAGCTTATTAGCTGAATTAAATATATTTTTTTATTAAGTTCAATAAATCTACAAAAATTAAAAAGTATCGACGTATCATTTAAATTTCGTTATAAATTTGTTTTTTAATTTTTTGTATAGTTCCTAATTCTCCATCGGTATTTGTGCTTTATTTAATTTAGCTAATAAATTAATACATTTATTGATTGTGTGACGATACGAAGTTCGCCGGGTCAGCTAGTATGTATATATATGTATGTATGTATATATTAAGACGTGCTTAAGGACGTTTTTCGATACATCTTTATTGTTAGATTAATAATTGACACTAAAACTGTTTATCGTTAGTAATGTTATTCAGCGCACACACACGCACATATTTTTATTATTACTATTATTATTAAACGAGCAATTCCTATAAATATATATATATATATATATATATATATATATATATATATATATATATGTATGTATGTATAATTTATCATTAATAGACAATCAACGCATGGATTTCTGTTAATTGGAAAGAAGAAATATAGCGGAGTAGTTAAATTTTTAAGTACCCGGGAAAGTCGATTGAACACAATATGTTAGAAAATACAGTACGTTAATGCAGCATTTCAAACTGATGAAGAACGTTTATAGTAAGAAATGTCTGTCACGTCGTGAAAAATTACGACGTTATTACGAAGTTATTAAACCCGAAGCACTGTATACGACAGAAAGCCTGGCATTAGATACAAAGAACGTGATCGAAGGACCGCATAAAAATGAAAGGATAATCTTAGGATCAACTAAAGTAAACGAGCAATATAGGTAATGGACTAATGAGGAAATATAGAAATATTCAGGTGGGTTGATTGACGCGATGAAAAGAAGGCGAATTACGTTTCATATAAAGACGGTCGAACAAAATAAGACTAATTTACTTACACGCGGAGTCTGAAAAACAGACGGAAATAGTTCGAAGAGTTTGAAAGTCACGGAATTAAACCGAGTGACATCGAAGGCCGTCATCCATTGAGAAAGAAATTAGCGGAAGATGGTAGATTTGAAGACAAATAGGCAAAAAGTGAACCGAAGAAAGGAAAGAACAACATCAAGATCGATTGAGCTAATTTTAGTTACAGAAGAAATCCAAAACAAGAAAAAAAAAATTAAACAGTCGAAATACTGTGGTCTGGTCGGTCCACATTGGCCTTATATTTAATGAAGCTCAATATCGCGGCGTCTGGGAAAAGTTTGGTGAGGCCTTTGTCCAGCAGTGGACTGATAATGGCTAATGAAGAAGAAGATATATGTACTCGTATATCTCAGGATTTGAACGAAATTTTTTTGTATGGAAAATACGAATTTTGAATTTATTTTTGGATCGCAGTAGTATACCAGCACATAAAATGTTGTAAATTTCGATGTTTACCTAGTCGTCTTTTCCTCGATACGTATGTAAATGTACGTTTAAAATTTCAGCTCGATCGCATTAACTGTTGAATGCTACAAATTTAGAAATTTTCTTTCTATCCCCTTATATATAAGTAAAATGTTATTTCGATTTAACATATCGGAACTTCCTCCTTTCTCTTCTGGTATTTGTAAAAAAAAAAGCGAGTGAGTAACCGGCCAGGTTGGAACAGTGAACTGGGTGGGGCCTTAATTTTTCACTGGTCCTGTTAACAGAACGGGCTATATCGAGATGATAAAGCCGTTTTTGCTTCCATCAGTTCGTCGTCGTCATAGCCCGTACATGGTTTCAATAAGATTGTGCGACGTGTCACTGTTCGGCAGGGTACTGAAAGCTCTTGGTGACCGTATAGCGTCGCGTCGCACGGATTTTGCTTGGCCGCCGCGCTCGGCAAATTTAACCGCTCCAAATTTTTTTTTTGTGGCGATACCTTGATTTTTCTGAAGAAATTTGAAGGATTCAGCTACATACGCTCGAAAAAGACTGAATGAATGTATTGTTGCAAATGACGGTCATCTGAACGATATTGTACTCCACAAATGACTAAGCTAATCTCTCGTTTTCTTATTTTCAAATAAAATTTCATTCAAAAATTTTGGTCGAGTAGTTTTTGAGTTATTCCAAAAACAATAAAACCGTCCGTATGAATGTTTCGAAAATCTCGCCGCTGAGTATTATTTAACTTGAAAAAACCGAACGTCCTGATTCCGTCGCTTTATCGCATCGAGGGGTGAAAAATTTATTTTTGGCCGTTTTGTACAAACGGATACTATAAATCATTATTACCTTCGACCGTTATATCTTCCAAGTATCTTTTCCAGTTGTATCTCTTCAGGAGGAATTTTTGACTAATACCGCCGAATTAATCGGTCATAAATCTCGAATTTAAGGACATGTTACCCGATGGAATTCAAAGTCTATATATTATTATAATATATTCTTCTATGTAAACAGGGATGGTATTCTCCGGGAGATTAAAAAATTAATTAATATTTAAAGGAATAATAGATTATTATAATTCGAAAAGGAATTAGTTTTAAACGACTATTTTCGTTACTTCCGATAAGACGAGAACTCGGGTTTTTCGATAATTCCAACTCATTTATCGAAATTATTTATAATATATCGAATACAATTAACGGAATTCCGAGAAAATTACGGAGCCGTTACTTTTAAAGCGTTTGGTTTTTTTTTTTCATCTCCGATATAGTTCATCGTCGGAATTTCTTAAAATACAATATATACATATATACATCATCGATGAGTCTGCCGCTAGAGACGGTGGTACTCAAACGGTAACCGCTAGTAAAAACATATACAAGAGTAAAATCACCTATGACAGGGAAATACGGTTAACGCGAGAAATACTGAAAGTAGTACCATACGATATGGTCGTTAGGGGAAAACTAGTCTCGCGGCCCCGGTTGTTTAGTTTTGTGGTTCAACGTTGTCGCTGAATTAACCCGGGCAGACTTATGAAATCGTAAAATATACATACATACATATATATAATATATATATATATATATGGGGAAAAAAAGGTTGGCGGTATAATAAAAACGATAAAACATATGGAACTACTAAAAGAACGATGGAATGTCTATCGATAATTTTATTATCACGTCCTGCGAGAGTATGAACTGTGTGCTAGGAAGGTGAGAAGATACCTAGAAATCGTAAACACGAATATCGTTCGGTATTCGCCAATGTTAGGCCTAACATATACAGCATAACGTACGGTAGAGTAAAAGGTATTAACGCGACATATATATATATATATATATATATATATATATATATATATATATATATATATATATGTATGTATGCAGTATAAAAAATTAAATGAACTCCGGCACTTACGGCGCTTTTGTATTACCGACAATTGGTTATAGAAAACGAAAAAGACACTCGAAACGATTACCATCGATGGTATTAAAGTGCAAAATATATGTGTATATGACTTTAACTGAAAAATAGAGTGCTAAGAAAATGATTAAAATTGCAACGAAATAGTTTTTAGGCCTACAGAAATAAAAATAATAACATAGCAGAGAAGTCGGGCGGTTTTGTTTGGGTTTTTTTCTTAGTAACTCAAAACTATTGCATCTAAATTTTTGAAAGAAATTTTATTTAAAAACGGGAAAACAAGAGATTAGCTTCACACAATATAGGTCAGATGACTGCCATTTGCAATAATACATTCATTCGGTCTTTATGAAAATTTTCCGAAGACTTTTTCGAGCATGAATTTTTAAAATTTCTTCAGAAATCCCAGTTTTCAGGTCTTCCGCATCTCGAGGACGTGTTAAACGCGGCAAGGTATCGCGTAAACTTTGTTTGCACTGTCGTGATCGATTCGCGCCGAAAACAACGTTCCGCGCAAAACGCGCGCTTCTTGTTATTAGGGTGCCTTTATAACTGAAACTAAAACGAATTTCTCGTCTATACTCTAAACGTGGAGTACAGTGTTACCAATTACGCTATTCGAAAAAACACTGTATCACTATATAACAATGCCATTTAGTAATAAAATAATAATAAAAATTATCGATATATATATACAAGTATGTGTAATCTATATTTATATTAATTCGGACTTCGAATAATAATACTAATGTTTAACATTATTACAATTATTATTATTATCATTATCATTATTATATGAATCTTCTTCTATCGTACGTTGTTCCATTACCATTGATATGAATTTAACTCGTTAACAAAAACAAACAGCAAACGACCACATCCAATTAGAAGAAGAAATCGCAATTGAAGACAAATCTACAGGCACGCCAAATAAAAACCACGAACTGATTAATAGGGAGACAATTTCCACCAATCATAGAAAAAGAATTGTTTAAGAAAAAGTAAAAAATTAAAATTACAACAAAAGATACGCTAATAATAACTGATAATATAACAGAACAAAAAGAATATCCTTTATCCTTCACCAATCTCACAATACTAATGGATATGATTAAAGGTCAACATGATCAATCGCGTTTTATTCATTTTTCTAAACTTTTAATTTTTATTTTTTAATATTAACTTCATTTTAAAGCGATTTCTTTATTTGAAAAATTACCTAAACCTTAAATTTACTTAATGAGAATAAGCGTAATTTAAAAATATTAAAGATTACATTAGCGCTTGTATCGCCATTGAGAAAAGAGTACTCACGTATAATAGACATTAGAAAGAGTCTACATACGTCAAATATATATATATATATAGGTACGAGTCAAATATATCACGATATGCCTTCATCTATTCACTCCTGGATGAAAGCTTTCCCCAACGTCTTCCAACCATTTATATTTTACCTTTTTCTTAACCAGTTTTCGCCATCCATCTCCTCTATATCATCGTACTACGCGTCATGGACCTTCCCTGTTTCCTCGTTTTGTTCGTTGTCCACCATTTTACAAGACTCGTTTCGACCACCTATCGTCGTTTCTTCGGGCGCGTGATCAATCTCCATTTTAATTTAACTATCCGCTCCACACCGTTCCCGACCGTGTTTGTTCTCGTATTCGCGTCTTCTTTTCTCGATCCGATAGTCTTACATTAAGTACTACTCTTTCGAGCGTAGTTTGAGCCGCTGTTATCTTTTTTATATTTATCTTTGTAAGTGGTCATGTTTCCCAAGTATATTCAAAAACTGACAGTAATTCACTTGAAAGTCCATCTTCCCCGAGCCGACGTACCTCAACTTGGGACGAGTCCCTTTATGTTTATACCGCCGACCCGTACCTCCCAAAAACCTAGACAGCTTTCCAGCCAGATGATCTGGTGACGCAACTGAGCTGTCAATTATCCAAACTAATCACCTACCATAGTTTGCGGCCCCGTGCTTCTGTACAGTGCAAACCTCATATCCACCTTCAAGTGCGATCCCATAGAGGTAGCACAGGAGATCGCGTCCAATTGACCGGGTAGATTTCTGACGGAAGAAATCTGTCCGGCTGTCCGCCAGCACACCAGTAATTTGGTGATATGACCGTAACGAATTCCGAAACGTGTCAACGCCTTAAAGGACATAAAAACCGTTCGTATTTTTCACGATCAATCACACTCGGAAATAGAGTCTTGTCAGCGCCGTCATATTCCATCCAAGACTCTTGCCATCTCGCGAGAGCAACGCCATAAACTTTATTACGCGGAGACCTGCAAGGCGTTTTTTGTAACCGACTTGGTAAGCTTACTTAATACCAAACTGCTGACTTTCTCTCGGGCCTCGAATCGTTATCTTTTCCAGGTCATAAAGAGTTGTACTCATACATACCGACGAATCATCATCGTGCCAGCATGCCAGATAAACCCTTGTGTTACACCGTAATGCGAACATAACAGCGCGGCAATACACTTCTAATTCTATCGGGAGTACACCTCATAGAGCGATCGAATTCGAGACTGCGCGATATGCTCAGTTCATTGCGATAAGAGGCGGCCGTTGTGCGCTTCGTACTATGTCAACTAGCTTAACATTAGCGACGCTATGAACCCGCACGATCGGCATTACTTTCGCTTTGTACAAAAGCTTCACTAGAGAGCCCGTACTAATCCGGCTATTCCGTTGGTAGGTCGATATCGTCTTTGCAACAACTTCCCGAAGATGCTCTCTCCGAGATATTTCATAGAAGTCGTCCAACGTAATGGTTTATTCCGTAATCTTACCACAGGTTGACATCCAAGTTTCCCTTTAAAGGACATGTGTCTTCTCTGTGGGAAAGATCACACCTGAGCAGTCGGCCTAATTCGATAATATTGAAATGACCTGTGCGCTTCGATTGTAAACTTTGCTTTTCAGACGGATCGGTATTGGGCTATTTTCAATTTCATCCAGCGCGACCGTGATATTCGCTAGCTTGAAATGTATATACATATTTTTTTCTCCAATTTTAGAATTAAATCTCTAAATAAGCAATACTCATATTATGTGGTTAACCAGTGCAAAAATCTTACTAGGAAATCAGCGACAATCTTACTAAGAGGTTCACGCCGCCATATCTAATCTCGATAAGTAAAAATTAGAAAAAATATATCATCGGTTCAAAGACAATTCCCGGTTAGTTAAATTTCGCGCTGACGGTTATTCCGACGATAAAAACTGATGGTAGAATTAAAATATAGAATCCCGCCCGAAACGCGCAAAGTACGCGGTCTTTTAAATACTAAAGACAAGGACGGCCTGGATTATTTACAGCGCAGCCTGTCATTGAAAACGATTGCTTTTATATACCTGATATAATAATAATAATAATAATAATAATAATAATAATAATAATAATAATAATAATAATAATAATAATAATAATAATAGTAATAATAATAATAATAATAATAATGTCTTTTCAGTCTGGAGATAGTTATTACAAATTGTTCGAAGTATTTTATTGAGTTATATCGAATTATAAAACTACAGAAGAACATTATTTAACTAACGCATAGACTGGCAAACTCTTTCAGGGCGATCCGACCATTTTTCACGTACGATACCTATGTATATCGACTACTAAAAACTACTACTAGCGCACGTTTGCTCGTTTAACACGTATAGAAAGAGATAGTTAAATAAGAGAAATAATCAACGTATCCCAGGAAGAAGAAGAGTGTAGTTGAGGTGAAGCTACACGATGAGGCCCCCGGAGAGATTAATAGAAAAACAATGAATTGTGATGATTTCCTATATATATATATATATACACACACCGAAGAAATGTTCGGGAGATAAGAAAAATCCTTATTATCATTATTATTAATAATTATTATTAATTGTTATTATTATTTATTATAATTATTATTATTATTATTATGGCAGTTAATAGGTGGATGATTATTTTTTGATCGTGGACGTTATACGAAGACTCCCTGCTGACCCTGATCATCGAGCACGAGTGTCAAACTCGCAGGGGGATCTCGTTTACCTTTCGCCGACGGACTCATTCCACGAGTGGGGAAACAACTCAACAATCGAGATGTACAGGTATCACCCTAGGATGTTGTACCAACTTTAAATATCGGCCCGGTATATCTTGCGCTTTTCGGTGGTGTTAGAGAACACGATTTAGCTAAATACTTTTTTTTTTTTTTTTTTTAATAGTCTAAGGAACTAATGGCTGTTCTATTCACGGACAAGGAAAAACTTCAATAACGGGATGATATATTTTTAAAAGAAAAACACTTAAAATACGCCTATATACAATAAATAAAATCGTGCAGCCGTACCGATCGGCGTGTAATCTTTACCACAATAATAATAATAATCCGTAAAAAGTGTATATATATGTATACATAGAGTACGACTGAATCTAGAAATTGTTTTTAATGGGCTCCGAAATAAATAATTAGGATGTGAATTATGGTTCGTGATTTATCATTCGTTTTTCTAAAACGTACACCAGATACACGCACGATCTTCGAAGAAGATACTGTGTACGCTATTTGTTAAGCGGCGCCAATACAACTTTCAAGATAAACATCGCCAACTTATGACTGTCGAAAAATTCCCTTAAAAATTTATTGATAATAATATTAATAATGAATATCGATAATTATAAAATAATCGAATTCAACTGAAGATAGACATTAAAATAAAATCCGATAAATTTGTAATCTACGGAAGAACTAAAAGAAACGACGCCGTAATGTAAAAAGCAAGAAAATAAACGACTGAAAAAATCAACGTAGCCGAAACAGGCGAAACAAACACTCACATACATCGATAATATTTAGATCAGATGAAAATACAGGAACTAACATCGTCGAATTATACTACTCGGAACGGATTATAAAAGGTGACGATGGAATGAAGAAGAAAAAAAACGATAGGAATCCAAACGACCACACTGGCCGGTGGGAAACTTGAAACTTAATTACGATGTAGTCAGGGTGAAAAGACAAACGTTTAACCGATGATGATGTATGATTTTTTGGAATATAACAGCAGCAGCATCGAAGGATAGACTAAGAAACTAGCTCGAACGATAATCGAAAGGAAAATGATTAGAACAACGCTGAAAGAAGAAAAAGAAAATAAATTGATTAAAGAAGCAACGAGAATAAAAGATATTAAAAGAATCAAAACGGCTATATGTGAACACCAGACGGAATCAATAGGATAGGCAGAGCAGATTGACACGTTGGGGTCGATGATATGCATAAAGTTACGATCGGGCAAGTAAGCCGATTGACGGGGAAAAATGAAACTTCGAGAGAGCTACACATCCAGCAGCGGATATTGGAAGGAGAAGAATCAATACGAAAAATGATACGCAGTAGAAGAAACGTGCACAGACGATCTTAAAATTTAAAGAAAATTCAAATTGGTATATGAATAATGATGAAAAATTAAAAAATGAACTAGCGAAAAAAAGAGATAGAAACAATAAATGAAAGAGATGAAAAAAATAATAATTTTATCAATTTTTCTATTAGACAGAAAGTTACTAATTTTTTTTTTTTTTTTTTTTTTAATGTCTACATTTTATATCGCTGATATGTAGGTTACGTACCGCATTTACAAAAAAGTTAGAACAACTAAAGTTGAAAATCCTGCAAATGAACTGGCTTCTCGGATTCAGCGAGCATATCAGTATATAATCAAATACTGAAACCAACATAGAGTTACGGTTGTCAGATATAAATCGACTAATAATAAAAAAGTTCAGACGTTCCGAAATAAAGGTTCTTAGAATTATCACGAATGCCGGACAATAAGAAAGAAACAATGATATCCTTCGAAATGATACGTACCAGACGTACCATTGGTGATAAAGGAACTAGCGAAAAGAGTTAAGATTGCAGAATCGTACAAAATCAGAGGCGAAACAATCCAGTAAGACGAATTAAGTGCAAAGAACCAATACGAATTGGACAAATAATAATTCGTAAAGATAGAATATTCTATTAGGAAAATCTGAAATAAACATAATTAATAGAATTACTTTCTAAGTATTATGTTCAAATATTGAACAGGTCGTAATAAAAAACCACTTGTAATTACCGCATTCATCGTCAGATTATTTTATAAATAATTTTTTTTCAATGGATATTTTTTGCAACACGTACGTCTATAAATTAAGTATTTTCTTACATTCTATTTTATTTCTTAGTTTTTCCTTCTATATTTTTAAATTAAATTTTTATATATTTTACTTTTTACTTCCACTCGATAATGGCTTATTAGCCGAAAAGCTTCGCCGTCTTTTTATATATAAAAATTTTTGGTAATTTTAATTAATTTTTTATTGTTTCAAACAATAATATAATAATTCAATAGTAATATTTTTTTTAATTTTGTTTTCAATTCACTATAAATTTATTTTCATATTTCGTTAAACTTATATATATATATATATATATATATATATATATATATATATATATATATATATATATATATATATATATACAGTCAAAGCCGCTTTTAAGGACACCGAGTAAGAGGGACAGCCGTTTTAAGGGACAATTAGCAAAACCCCGAAACAAACGTATGAAATGAAGGTTGTTTTAGTTCGATTTTTGGGACAACGAGTCCGTTATAAGAGACAAAAGATTAATATAAATAGTGAGACGGACGATATGCAAGCCGAGGAGTTATAAAATGACGCTTCCGTAAAACGAAAATGTTTAAACAGAAAATTGAATAAAAATGACTAAAATATTAGGCAGGGGTTATAGCACTACGATAAGAATTCGTAATATGTAGTAGTATAGAGTAGTAGATAAATATAAAAAAATACACGTAAATAAATATATAGATATACGTAAATAAATGAATAAATGAATATATGCATATGTTTGTATATATATATATAATAATTTTCTTGTGGTATTGTTAATTATAGACAGTGATTTCGGGCAGGTAGTACAGTCAATGTGGTAGTTGTTTCATAAAGGATTCTGTATTGCGATAGTAGTGACGACCTGAAATGCGACTATGAGGGAACGATTTAGTAGCACTTACGTATGGTAATATGTATAATATGTATATAAAACATATGTATACATATTATATATACATATGTATATATGTATATATTGCGTAGGTATGTACCTTACGCGTGAGTATTAAGTGTGTATTTTTACGTGAGACTTTTGGAGAATTTTAGTACGACTACTAGACAATGGTGCAGAGCTTCCTCCTTTTGAGTGGAGCAGGCGCAATTAGCTGCGGTCAGTTAGAAGGCGCCAGGTGATGTTAGTTACGGTTTTACTAGGACGACGTTTGCGCTTTAGTATACTGCCAACATTATCGACTATTGTTATTTTTAATTATTATTATTATGATTACTATTAATATTATTATTAATATTGTTATTATTACTACTGATACTGTATAGACAACTGGACATGCTTCATTAATGCTATTACTACCTTCGTAGTATCTCTCAGGCTTTTTGCTACATTTTATACATACATATAATATATAATATATATATATATATGTATATATATGATTATATTTACTACATGCTACAATTTCGCGTCCGAAAAACTTCCTTCTCATACGACTATATGTTTCCTCATGGTTAGGTTGTAGAAATAAAAGCCGAACGATTAGACGCGTAATTTCCCAAGCCTTCCACCGATACGTGTTGCTTTATATTCGTACGTTATTTACGCATAACGCTAAATTCTCGTTAACAGATTGTCCGTGAATAAGTTACTGAGTTTCGAATTGACATTTGTCTATCTCTGACGTGTCATGCGTGTTCGATCGAGCAGATTTAGAGTTAGTTCGCTGATAAAAATATTTCCAAATTTTTCAAACGATATTAATAATTACTTAACGCTATAATAATATACGTATTATTATCTTTTTCGCGTATTTTGTAATTTTAGTACGAATCGCCGATTTTCAGTCAAAATGTCGCTCGTCTCTAAAACACTCAGATGTATCGATCTAATTTCTAACATAGTGTAGTAGTTTGAAAAACGTGTAAACCCCGAAGAAGATAATACCCAAAGTGTTTGAAAACAGCAATTGCAATTTACATCGTAAAAATCCTTCGCTTTCGGATAGTTATCAACCGATATCATTGTCCTCGATTCTTTGCATAATTTTCTGAACGTATTTATCTAACCTGAATACTAGAATAAAAAAATTTTACGTACATATCTCGAGCCGAATTTAAGAGTAGACGATCACCGTTGCACTAACTGTACATTTTGTAAAATTCCATAACTGACTCGCAAGCATCGAAAAATTCCATCTTCTTGCAATATTATACGCTATCAGGGCAAGTCTGAAAATAAGCTATTACGTGTGCCGTCGTTTTTCAAACATTTCAAGTTTGATCAGAAATTTCCGGTTTAAATTGATAATTACGTATACACAATGCGATCGTCAAAAATTGTAGTACCTCGTGTTCTGTTCTTTATCACGTTCGTTGCTTCCAACCAATAATCGGTTATCGTTTGCACTTCGCAATATTTATTACTCGCAAAAATGTAATAATTGGGGGTACTACAAGAAAATTCATTAAAATATTTTTTTATCCCAACACGACTTACAGATTTCGAAAACAATAAATACAGCACTGCACTGTTGTCAACATGCAATATCCTGTCAAATTTCAAGATCGGGAACTGAAACTCCTTCAATTTAACTATCTAGGTCTAATCTTTGGTACTATCTTGGAAACCGCGGATAAATAATTTAAAAACATTCTGCTAAATCTGCCAAAAGGAAAAAAACTTTGTTCATACTTCATATCGTGTAGATCGTATTTCGTGTCTTCGATTTTATTAATCTTCGCAATTCCGAATACGACTACAGATCGCCGGTATACTCAACTGCTTATAAAAAATCTCTACAGCCCTAAATATTATTCGCATCGAAAGCATACACGTAAATCCAGATATTCGAAATATGTTTCTAGTTAACAAATTTCAACGATCACATCACAACATTTAAATCTTCGTATGTAACACTAATTTCCAATAAACAACTCAATTTTTGTATAGTCAACTACCGTTTTTTACTACTTACCATCTGACGACACTGGCTACAATACGTATATATACATTTACGGACCTACACTTTAGCCGGTTCCTTCCAACTACTTCCATTTCACGCCACTTGGATCAAATTTTTACTAGCTACTTCAACTATGTCATCTTGCCAATTAACGATCCGATTTACACACACACACATATATATATATATATATATATATATGTATTATATGTAAATAAAAAAAAAGTAAAAAAATAAAAATCGATAAGAAATAAAACCTCAAATATAATACCTTGGCTACTTTTGCCGGATATGTAATCTTCTTTACAAATGAATTTATTGTCATCGAGGACGTACAATTCTTCGCCGGTGGAAAGTTGCTTTCGACAGATCATACAGGTGAAGCAGTTCAGGTGAAACACTTTATCTCTGGCTTTACGTACCAAGTCGCTCGGCGAGATACCTTGAGAACAGCCTGCGCATTTCGTACCGTATCGCCTGTATGTATATAAGAAACAGATTGTAATAAAAATGTTTATATCGATCTCTAAATTACTACGTGTCGAAACAGAAATATTCGGACATTTAGAAATTTAAAAAATCGACTTTCATTGTCGAAAACAGTTTTAGGGAGACTAAAAAAATGATAGATGCCCGTACCTCAAGTCACGGTCCATTTTTTTATAATGTATAGATTGCCAACTTCAATGTTTACCTTGCAATTTGAATGTGTACGATACTAGTCATCCTCGTGAAGTCTCAAAGTTTATTCGATACCGATTATTATTACCTCAGAAGTAAAATGGAGAATAATAATGTTCAAAAATCGTTGTACGCCATACATAAAACGAGAAACAGCCAATAAATTATGCCGAATTAAACAACACTGCGAGTACAAGCGATAAAATATCTCGGAATAACAATCTACAGGCGTTCAACATGAAATCTGCGCATAATTAATACCGGGAATGAACGAAAGTTATCACTAAAACAACTGTATCTACTGATGAGAAGAAAATTCAAAAATTTACACTGTATAAAATCATTGTAAAATACTGAAGATAATGACCGATGCGCCATACACGTTCGGAACAGTATAATTCAAAATTATCCGAATGATGCATAATGCATTTAATATCGCAAAGCGTCGGGGACTTTCTATTATTCAGAAAACCGAAGAAAAATATTAAGTCCTAATAATAAAATTATGGAGAATTAAGTGGCTTCATCCGTTGGGATGTGCCGCCGTTACTCAACCGAAGAAACTTAAAATAACCACTACCCATTGCGTTCATGACGCGTAGAAGTCGATATGCAGAAAAAAGAAAACGTATTCGAACAAATGGATATAGCTGGTAGTGGTTTCTTAGAAGAAATTACGCGCAGAAGTTATCGTGGTAAACTCGATTCGAGGTATCGGGACATTATTATGGAACTTTGGCTCTATTGCAATTCTACGCATTCCTGTCCTCAATTTAAAGTTCCTTAATTCTATCCGTATATCTCGTAAGCGCTCTTTTTTTCCTATTCTATACCTATAATCGAACTCCTTCCGAGATTAAAATAAAAAACAGTCATTCAAATTTTTCTCCTAGGCTACGTCTGTCGGCTTGAAGTGAATTAAGCCGATCGGCACGTTGTTCAGGTACGTCTCCGGTCTATTTTGCGTCACTGAATATTACTTCCAAAACAGAATTCATTCCAAGATCTTTGTCGAGCGTTAAAAGTTGGTAATGTACCACTGGGTATTAACAACCATCCGGAGAATTTTGTTCTGGATCCGCTGAATAATCGATATGTTCCTGTTTCTAGAACAGCCCTATAACGGGCAGTTATGGAATTTTCCATAATTTTCTCCATTGATACATGTGTTCGACATGGAGGATTACTACGAGATGCGATTGAAGGATATGTCCCAGGAAAAAGAAGTAGACCGCGATTAAGCTGGATAGATAAGTTGAAGATGGATTCCGCCTGCTCTAGTTATTCGAAAACGAGAAAAATGGTCAATAACCGATACGAATAGAAAAAGACAAGCATAGAGGTGAATCAGTCCGCAGACTGTTGCACCAGATGATGATGATGATGACGAGATATATATTAGATTAGAAGTCACGGCTTCAATTGTGTAATTATTTTTTTAAAACTTTGTTTCGCATTGACATCACAAATAGGACAGAAATTACAATAATTTAAAGTTTTAAAAATATCTCTGCCAAATCGTTTAAAATTTAACACCTTTTTTGAGTTCGAATGTAGCTTCATTACCAACACCCACAATGCAGACCACGTTTTGCTGGTTTAAGGGCGAACAGACGGATATATATATATATATATATATATATGTATGTTATACTAATATTATTATTATTCGTTATTGTCACACAAAAGCCATTACTACTCATTGTACATACAAATTAAAATAAACTAAACGCTAACGCGAACAAATAAGTTATAAAATAGAGAGGTAAATAACTAAAGACATATAAGGATAATTATACATGGATGTGAAAATTACAAAATAATATTAGATTTATATATATAAGAGACCATATTAACACAGAAGGATTATTTAAGCATAGGAGGTATGCAATGGAGTACGGAGGGAAGATACCTAAATGTAGTAATATCTTGATTAAGGTTTTTCTGTGTGCACTATATCGATTGCATGAAAAAATGACATGATTAATGTCTGCTGTCGAAGCACAGTCCAACGGGGAACTGGCAAGTATTGGAACTAACCAGCTCTATGCGGTGGAGATGGCTGGAGAGAAGATTATGCCCTGACCTAATACGAATTTAAAATGAAAAAAAAATTACGGATCGGTATTGATGTGGAGGCTTAATTAGAAAGAAAGATTATTTAGGTAAACTTGTTTGAATTTGTTTATATAAAAATTGTTCCGAGTAGCACAAAACAACTATTATCTAATATATAAAATTCTCGTGTCACAATGTTCGTTCCCATACTTCTCTGAAACGGCTTGACCGATTCTTATGAAATTTTTTATGCATATTCAGTAAGTCTGAGAATCGGCTACTATCTATTTTTCAAACCTCTAAGTGATAAGGGTGTCCACCCCAAAATATTTTTTTTATTTTTTTTATTACATTTTTTTAAAAATTTTTTTATTATGTGCCATTAAAAAATACATACTACCCTAAATTTTCACTTTTCTACCACCAACCCCTGCTTTTTAATAGTCATTTTCATAATTTTATCATTACAATCGTCCATAGCCGCAGTGCTGAAACAGTGTAAAATTATCATCTGGGATGAATATACCATGGCACACAAACATTCGCTTGAGGCGTTGATATTAAAAACAACGACAAACTATTTGGTGGCACTCTGTTAGTCCTTTCAGATGACTTCAGACAAACACTTCCCGTCATTCCACGTTCAGCATACGCTGATGAAATCAACGCCTGCTTAAAATCATCGCCATTGTGGCGTTATGTTGAAATAGTACAGCTGAAAATAAATATGCGCGTTCAAATGCTTGAAGATCCATCCGCTGAAACATTCTCAAAATAACTCTTAGATATCGGCGATGGAAAAGTCACTATAGATGAAACTGGATACATAAAATTAGCGACTGATTTCTGCACAATCATTGATTCGCAAGATGCTCTCATTGAACAAATATTTCCCGATGTACACACGAAGTACATAAATCTCGAGTGGCTTGCAGAAAGAGCAATTTTAGCTGCAAAAAATTTGGACGTTGACATTTTGAATCTGAAGATACAACAGTTATTGCCAGGGGACTTGGTATCATATAAATCTATTCATACTGTTTGCGATGACACTGAAGCTGTAAATTTTCCAACACAGAGTTTTTGAACTCACTCGATTTGCCAGGCATGCCACCACATAACTTACAATTGAAGGTTGGATCTCCGATTATTTTTCTTCGTAATTTGAACCCGCCGCCCGGGCTGTGCAACGGTACGCGATTAGTCATTAAAAAATTAATGAAAAACGTTATCGAAGGCATCATTTTAAGTGGCAAGTTTCGAGGTGGTGAAAATATATTAATACCACGAATACCTATTATACCCACAGATGTGACAATTCAATTTAAGCGTATTCAATTTCCGATTAGATTGACATTTGCGATGACTATTAATAAATCCCAAGGCCAAACAATGTCTGTTTGTGGCTTAGATTTTAGCACACCATGTTTTTCACACGGACAAATATACGTTGCATGCTCTCGAGTGGGTAAACCATCAAGTTTGTTTTTTATTTGCTAAAGACGGGCTAACAAAAAATATTGTTCACGCTGTAGCATTAAGAGATTAATATTATGTAATGAATTAATGATATAAATAATTATTACTTTTAATAAATTGAAAAAATTAATGTTTGGTGTTTTGTTATTTTTATATTCCCTCATCGTTCACAGCGCTCCATGCCTTTTTCACTCATATTCCACATCCTTATACACTTCCAATAAGTTAGTTATTTTTTTTCTACACTAGAAATTCTCTAGAAATTATTTACATGGCAAAACAACGTTTGCCGGGTATGAAAATTGGGCTTGAAGGGTTTTCGGGTTTTGGGCCCTTTTTGAGGTCCCTATGATATATCGGTGGTTCGGGTTGGGCTTAAAAGAAAGTAGACGTCGAGATCTATAATTTATGTTATGAGGTAAATGTTTTAAAAATTAACCGGTACGAGAAATCGCGAGTTGAATATTTCATTTTCAATTTTTAAAAATTCTGCCGGCGATTTTTGGTCGGCCGATTCTACAGTGCATTTAAGTTCAATAAATCTACAAAAATTAAAAAGTATCGACATATCATTTAAATTTCGTTATAAATTTGTTTTTTAATTTTTTGTACAGTTCCTAATTCTTCATCGGTATTTGTGCTTTATTTAATTCAGCTAATAAATTTATACATTTATTGATTGTGGGGCGATACGAAGTTCGCCGGGTCAGCTAGTATATATATATAAAAAACTGTTAAAAGAGACAGCGATATTTGAAAACTTATTGTAATATCTGTCCTATTTGTGATATCAATGTGAAACAAAGCTTAGAACGAATCCACGGTATATAGAATACACGGTAGGTATCACGCGCATACCGGCTGGCAACTACTACGTCATTGGTACCCAACTAGACTCCGCCTCTGTATAGAAGAAACATCGCGTGAACACTCTTTTTGGTTAAATTGTGTTTTTTTTAACTAGTTTAGTTTTTATTTTTTAAATTTTGTTTTATTTCCTCTTCTACATAAATAATTTATTTTAATATCTATATTAATTACCGCTGTGTTACCACTTCTCGCAGTTAGTTTACTGCTGTTTCATTTTTAAAATAATTCAAACAGTAAATAATATCTTTAAATCGTGACTTTTGGGGTGTATATATATGTGTGTGCATTTAAAGATACACGGACGTATTACTTTATGAACATGTAAAATTGTAAATAATAAAATGTAACAAAAATCTAGGCGCATAAAGAAATGTCTCACTCACCGAATTATTGCAATTTCATTAATTTATTCCTCTTTTTTCGTCCATCGTCGGTATTTTTGTTCCCGTGAGTTGTTCTTTTACTGGGCTTTTCCTTATTCAGATGTTCGTGTTCTAACATAACACGAAATGGCGAATTCGACAACACCTGTGTTACTGTATTTCGATTTCAATGCGTTTATCAGTGTTTTCATTACGCCCGAATTCTTATTAATGCCGTGGTAATTGTTAAAATCTTTTTCCATATTGTATATAATGCTTATCCATTGTTCGGTTGGATTCATTAAAGCACCCCTCGATATTGTAGCGAGCCAGTCCATTTGTTTAGGTGGACTGAATTCTGTTGGATGGCCGTATTCAAAAGCAGTATCTAATCCTCGTTTTTTCATTCGATATAACCGGCTAGCATTTTTAACAAATCTTTCTTTTCACCATGAATGTTGTCCAATTTTTCATCATCATCATCATCATCCGAGTCTGGTTCGATCACTCCAGCAAAATCGTTTTTTTCTTCTTGAAAACTTGTATGTTCTTCTTCTGATTTAAATTCTTCACATTCCGGAGATTTATTTTTATCATTATCGTCTAGCAAGTCGAAACTTCCTAATGCTTCATTCCATGAGTTACCAGTATTTATTATGGAAGCAGCGTGTTTAGTAAACAGGATACTCTTAATTCTTTGATTTACAGCGGTTGGTAAAGGGTGATCATAAAATTTAACTAGGCCTCTAGTCTGAAATGGTAACAAATTTGATCTACCGATTACTTTCATCGATGTGCACAGATTATACAACTTTTCCAGTGCCACGTTCTGTCTGACTAAATTATTCCCAAATGCGTGTTTCATTTCATTGGTTGGATGAAAAGGAATTCTCGAATTTAAAACATCGAAACCGTCATTAATGACTTTTAGGAATTCGACATGTTCATTGCCTGGAAGCTCATAACCGATAGCGTCATGTTCTTGAAAGTAACTGAGCTGCTATCCTAACTTTTTGTCTCTCTATTACCGAAAGAAGTAAATGATTTTGAGTAATTTTGTAAGCGAATTTGAGATCTCCTTGCGTCTGAATTCTGTTAATTTTATAAAAATATCTTTAGTTACAACTTCACCGCCAGATAATTGATACCCTTGATCAAGAAGGTGGTTTCTCAATAGTTTCAAAGCATAAAAAGCCCAGATTTTGCGATTTTCACAAAGTGGATGCGTAATGTATGATTTATCACGATTAATGCCAAGATCGGCCACGAGTTTTCTATTTGATGAGCCCATGTCGCATACAAACGCTCGAACTTTGAATCCCGAACACTCTACCAATTTAATGACTTCGAAAAACAAACAATTAAAATTATAGTATATGGGTTGTTTCCACTTACCGACAAGACTACGAACAAGCATAACCTGCACATTAGAATGTGGGCCGAGAATTATATCCGAAATACTGTCGTAACATATATCAGATTTCACATGCATCTCATAAGTACAACATCTTTTTCGAAGTCGGTGAAGATTCTCGAATGTGATTTAAAAATATTCAAACTCAGATTTAGAAAACCTGGATGAATTCGTCTAGGCGACGTTTTATAGTTATTTCACTAGGAAAAACTGGTAGGACTTTTTAGAAATGCATCTTAAAGACCTTCGATAAATCATCGGAAGCCTACCTGGAACATTTTCCATCAACTATTACCTGTTGCTAACATGTCGAGAAAATACCTTCAAACATCTTTAGTCTAAGTTTTAAACACGTAATTTCAGCTTTTGCCCTTCCTAAATCGTTCAAAAGACTTTCATTAGTTTGTCTTAAGCAATTATTTTCTAATTTTAATTTAATTAATTCCTCGTTATCACTAACGTCGGGTAACGGACAGTTATCCAGTCCACCATTTCCATTATTTTTTAAAATTATCTCCCCATTGTTGTTTCCTAACAAAGAACCGACAATTTTTTTTTTTAGACTCCCGTTTAATTTGCATTTCACTGCGTTCATTTTCTTTATGTGACTTAAGCTCAGTCAAAGTTGGTATCCTTAAATGAGGAATGGAATCCTTTTTTAATATATTTTTTGTCTTGTTCTCAAGTAATTCTGATTGCAGATCACGTTCGAAATAATTTTCATTAAAATATTGAAGTTGTCATGCTCACATGCAACCACTGCTTTCGAAGAAGTTTATCTTTAGGAAACTGGTGAAAGCTAATATCTAATTTATGAGCATCTCGGCTATGATTACAACACCCGAAAATAGCACAACAAGGCATAATATAAATGTTAATAAATTTAACCAAATTATGCGCGAAAGGTCTATATCAAAGAATCAGTGAGATAAAAATATTATTCAGTCTTACCCTGATAGTAATTAGAAATAACATACTTTAAAAAATAAAATTAGGAATTCTGCACTAAAAAATAGGAAAATAGCATAAACACAAATCAAAAACCGCGCGAAATAATAATGAAACAACGCTTTAGAAATAACGAAATGAGTCGTTTTATAAGAAAACTGGATTTGTGATGGGTACCAACTACGTCATAATCTCGTTTGACTACTGCGCAGCTAGTCCGATAGTGTAGGCTATAAACTATACGAATTTCATCATTATTTCTTTAATAGTTTTTGAGTTAAATCGGGACAGACAGAGAGAAATTTAAAAAAAAAATAGATTTCTGTTTATGTGCAATAAAAATAGCCCAATGCAGTGATTATAATTAAAATATTCGCAAATAACTGACACTACAGTTTAATATATTAGTATATATATATATACTGTGCAGTTTGCTTGCTGTAAAGTGTCGCGGTTTGTCACAAGATCTTGGCGACAGACGTGTAGAATTTTAAGAGATAAACGATGTTTTTCTGATCAGTAAAGAAATGTCGGTAATTTCACAAATTTATTATCAGCTTGGTTAATGTGTTTATTGCTGAATCTTAGCTTAGTAGGTTCGTCGATATTATTAAGCGGAGAAAGCGATGTGAAATTAAAATTATTTCGAAGGTAGTGCCCGCGCGCCTATGGTTAGGAAGTATTTCGCGTATATATAATAACGAGAGTATATAAAATGTCCGAATGACAAAACCGTATTGGGAAATGTAATAGCGCAAATTTAATAATAGCGTCGGTGGTGCAATACCAAATAACAGATATGAACCTAGATCTTTACAAGACTAAGGACAGTACTATCACGTGGAAAACTGTTGTTTTGGTATAATATGGTGTGTGTGTATATATATATCCTTGGATGTATTAAACATATTCGATATGTAAGTCGCCTTTCATTGTACGTAGTGTGCGTTTTTAGATTTTATATTGACAGACAGTGGCTGTGAGAATAAGAAACTCGTTCAAGTACAATCACACGGCCGAGTTACTACTACTGTTCAATAAACGACATCCACGCACCGCTGTAGATTACGTTAGCAACAAGTCAATTCGTTACTTTCTATCGACAGCAACGATATATGCTATTGTGTGCTTGTTCACGTCAATTCTTAAACGTATCCGTCTGAATCACTGTAAAGCCTGTAGAATTCTTTATAGTATCCATTTATAACGAGCGTAAATTTCTGATCTCAGAGTAAACCACATCCGTTATTACTATTTAGTCATACTATCGGTATACATTTCTTACGGGACGCTGTATAATAGACATCGCGTATTTAGTGCGCTGAAGATCGCGATCTCGAAAAAATACTAAGCATCTTGTCAACTAGCTGATTTTGCATATATATATATATATATATATATATATGTGTTGCGTGAAAGAAACTTACACGAAGACTACGAACATAAAGCGAAATAGAAATTTTAGGCAATCGGACAGTCCCAGGAAACGGATACACGCATCCAAACCAATCATCTCGTGGCAGGATATAATATACAAACTAATCAGCTTGAGAAAGAATCCCTTTTTCAGGACCGAAAATCCTTTAACAGTAAAAGGCGGAAAAAATACCAATCAGGAATACATTTGTAAACCAGTATAGCAAACCAATCGATAAACCCATTCCTCGATTTTGATATGACCGTATATTATACGTGGTCGAAGTTGTAATTATACCTGAAAGAATCAGCTTTAAAAAGCCGTATGAAAAAGTTAATTATTACATATTTGGATACGATAATAAACGAAACTTCGATTTTGATATGACCGTATATTATACGTGGTCGAAGTTGTAATTATACCTGAAAGAATCAGCTTTAAAAAGCCGTATGAAAAAGTTAATTATTACATATTTGGATACGATAATAAACGAAACTTCGATTTTGATATGACCGTATATTATACGTGGTCGAAGTTGTAATTATACCTGAAAGAATCAGCTTTAAAAAGCCGTATGAAAAAGCTAATTACTAAATATTTGGATACGATAATAAACGAAACTTCGATTTTGATATGACCGTATATTATACGTGGTCGAAGTTGTAATTATACCTGAAAGAATCAGCTTTAAAAAGCCGTATGAAAAAGCTAATTACTAAATATTTGGATACGATAATAAACGAAACTTCGATTTTGATATGACCGTATATTATACGTGGTCGAAGTTGTAATTATACCTGAAAGAATCAGCTTTAAAAAGCCGTATGAAAAAGCTAATTACTAAATATTTGGATACGATAATAAAAGAAACTGAAGCTATGAAATTAAAGAGTGATGACGGTTTTACGTAGACGTATACCAAAAAGGATGTAAAACTAAATTAGTTATTCTTTAGTAATAGCACCGTCTATGATAACACGATAGGTAGGAGAAGCGTCAGATAGCACATTACAAATAACTGACGATGGACATCCATTATTTCACGCTGTTCCTACGGATCGACTAAAATAAATTAACAGTTTCTCGAAAGCAACTCGAGCGCTGTTAGCTGATCCAAATCAAAAACAGTTTTTGGTTGTGTAATGATGTCGCAAGAAAGGTACAGCTAAATTATCAGAAGTTTCCGTAATCCTAGCTTACTTCGGAAAGATGATTAGCAGATTGAGCAGACGGGCAACGTGATGCAAAGTTAATCTCGAAAAATGGTAGCATTATGAGTGTAATTTCGGGGGAACAGGTTGCAATCTATACTGACGGACATATGTATGATGCAGATGATTTAAAAATAGCAAACGATAAAGTCACTTACGTTGCTACATATTAGATTTAACGAGACGTACATGGGCGTGGAGACTATGTAAAAAGTTTATTTCTTGCATCTTCCATATTTTTATGTGCCTATATACACATTAAAAGCGCCTTTTTAGGTACAAGTACGCATTTTTTGAGATATCTCAGTTAAAAATAGTCAAACTTTGATAAACTTTTCTTGGTTTTACTCGTCAAGTCCCCCCCCCGATTTGTAGCCCTATATATATATATATATATATATATATATATATATAAAATCATCGGTGAAGTATCTGATTAATTTTTTAATTAGCGAGAGAAGGTAGATTTTTTACATACAGGTTTTAGTGGTATGTTTCTATCGTAAATTTCATAAATTTTTTTCTAATTAAATCTATGATTTTATAAAAACAACTGATACTTGGCGTCAAAACTGAATATCATATACCGAAAAAAAATCAGCGAAATATTTAATTAATTTCCTAGTAAACGAGAGGAGATATATATCTTACACAAATCAATCTTGTACAACAAATTAGTAACTAACCACATCCCTCGATCGCGGTACAAATACAAACATAAAATAATTAAACAATTTATAATTAAACATTTGCTTCTCGGGCCCTAGACTTCCGAAAAATATTTTTGTAGTCGCATACTACGTTAAGTTCCTTAACGCCAACCAACGTTCATCATACGTTATTGCTATTTATAAGGCTTACCATATTTATTTTATTCGTATAAGTACGATACAACTACATACTTGTACTTCTATAGTTATAAGCATACTCATTACGTTTCCCGCTTCGTTCTATATGAGTATGTATATGTATATGTGTATATAAGTGTGTATACATGTGTACTAATTAACTCCATAAATTATTAATATTTCACATAACCTCCCCTCCGCTACTCAGAGTTTTTATTGTATTCTTCCCCTGTACAATCATCTATGGTATGAGCGTACCACTGCTCGCGGTATACGCATTTTATTATATATGTACATATATATATATATATATATATGTATATACTCCGTTTTGTAAATAATTTAAATATACTTATTATTTATTCATTCATTCATTCCTTACGTACGCTTTTAGCGATGTATTTCTCGCATACATTTACTAAATTACGATTTTATAATTACGTTTGAAATAATTCTACATTTTAAACGGAAAGCTTTTTACACATATTTTATTATTACACCCAAATACAATTTTATTTCTTAGCTAATTTATTTAATTATTGTCACGTCGAAAATGTTTTGAATATTAAAAATAAACGAGTGTAAACCATCGTGGAAGATCAATAAACGTGAAAAAAATATATTAAAACATCTCCGATGAATAAGTTACGGTGGAAACCCAATAAAAGTAGAAAAAACAAGCAATACAAGAAAAAAACAGTATGACCTCGTTATGTAAATGCATTGATAATGTCAAGTTTAATTTTAATGAGAGCAACATATTTTATTTTTTGTTTTCCGATAGTTTTTAAAAATAATAATTTTCGAAATTATTTTTTTATCATGAAAAACCGAATTCGAAAATTAAGTAATAAAAAATTATATACACATATCTATGTGTATTCATATATATATATATTACATATGTATATTTTGAAAAGAGCTATTTTAAAAATAAATGAATAAACAAGAAAAAACGAGTTAAAAACACCGAATTTTTAAATAAAAAATCACAAAACTTTTCGGCCGTTAATCCATTATCGAGTGAACATAAAAATAAAATATAAAATTGTATAAATATATACAATAACTATAATAAAAACATTCTATTTGCATTCGAATTAAGAGAAAAAACGATCAGTTTTCTGGATTTAAAAATTAACGTTATTAGAAAAAAAAAATGATATAAATTCTTATAGAAAACCTAACACAAACAGATTTATTAATTAATAACCTGAAAATTTATTCCGCGCCAAAATGCGTAAATTATTTAATTTAAGTAGTCTTATTGATAGAACGAAAATAATTTTAACAGATAACGATCGTAAAATACATAAATAAATAATTATTAATAAGTTATTATATGTAAATAATTAATTTTGAATGATGATTAAATGGGTAGTATATTGTGATGCGTATAAGAGTGAATGAAACGAGAGATAAAAACAAAGAGCAAATAATATAACAAAATGGATGAGGAATTTAAATTAAGAATAGTATATGTAAATGTTAGATCGATGAGAAAAAATTGGAATGAAATTATGATACAATGTAAGATTAGGCCGATCGATATATTAATATTAGGAGAAATAAATGTGAATAAATATGAAATATCGTTATATTGCATTAAAGGTTTTAACATGCTTCACAATCTAGAGGACCGAGGAACAAAACACGGCCTAGTAATTTATGTGCGACAAAATATTAATATAAAAACGGATGTAAATATAATATGAGAAATGCGGAAAGTATAATTATAAAACTAAATATAAATGAAATTAAGATATATATATATGGGCTATTTATAGACAACCAAAGTATAACACTGTGAAATACATAAATGAAATGGTCGATATAGATAAGGAGTTGTTGCAAAATAAAACAGTTGTGTACATTGGAGACATAAATATAGATACGGCTAAACAAGATCCAAGAGTAAAAAACTATAGGGTGACAATGTCAGAAATGGGATATACGTGTGGGATTGAAGGTTATACAAGGCAAGAGTGGAAGGGAGATAAGTACACGCAGACACAGATCGATCATGTGTATACAAAACAGCATAGTAAACTAATTAAAATAAAGCGTAAGAATTTTAACATTAAGATAGCTGACCATAATATGATAGGATGTGAAATGAGTTTCAAACAAAAATTTCAGTCAAAACGTAAAACATATAGATGCTACTACAATGAAGCACAACTCAGAAACAGATTGAATGGCGTAAATTGGCACAGCACCTTGGATACCAAAAATGCAGAAGCAATATATGAAGAAATAAAAAGAAAATTTGATAGGATATATTTGGCATGTAGAAAAAAAATAATACATAAAAGAGATAGGAAAAATTTTCCGATAAATGATTGGGTAACAAAAGAAATTATTGAAATGATAAATAAACGTGATGAGCTTTTTAAAAAATGTAGAAATAATAAAAACAATACATCCTTGTGGAAACAGTATAAAGAGTTAAGAAATAAAGTTAATAGAAAGATAAAAATGCAAAAGAACGAATTTGTGAGAGGAAAAATTAGACAATCTGGAGGAGATATCAGAAAAACGTGGATAAATATCAAGGAAATATTAGGCAAGGAAAAACCTCTTGGGGTGGACGAAACGATCGAGAAATACTTCTTCAAAAAGAATAGTGTTCACAAGATAATAGAACAATTTGGCAAAGAATTTGAACAGAATGTAGAAAAAATTAAACATAAATGTGATATTGTTAAAATTAGGGCAGCAGAAGGCCATGCACAAGTGAATATGTATATCCCAAAAGTGAGGAAAGAACAAGTAGAAAACATAATCGACAAACTAATATCAGAAAAATCATGTGGCAATGACAATATAAGGATTAAGGATTTGAAATACGTGAAAACTGAAATATCAAATGAAATAACGCAAATAATTAATCAAACACTGGATGATGGAGAAATACCTCAAGGATTAAAAACATCAATAATTAGACCAATATATAAGAAAGGTAAACATAACGACTATGCACACTATAGGCCTATTGCGGTAAACAATGTCATAACGAAAATTATGGAAAAATATATAGCAACAAATTTGGTGAGATACTTAACTGATAACAAAATCATTGATAGAAATCAGTATGGATTCCAAAAAGGTAAATCTACATCGCAAGCGTTAGGAGATTTTTCGGATGAAATAAGATTAAACCTAGAAATGGGAAATAAAGTGATTGTAACGTATATTGACTTGACAAAAGCATTCGACACAGTAGATCAGGAAAAACTAATGATGAAATTAGATAATATAGGTATAAAAGGTAAAGTGCTGAAATGGTTTAAGAACTATATGAATGATAGAAAAAGTATTGTGAGTATATCGGGGGTACAAGGGTCAAAAATCAATATGAAAAATGGAGTACCGCAGGGAAGCAACCTTGCTCCAATACTGTTTATCATATATGCAAATGGATTACAAGAACAACTACGATATAGCAAAATATATGCGTTTGCCGACGATATTGCGGTACTGACATCGAATAGGGATATAAGAAAAGCGGAAGTAAATATGCAGTATGACTTAATAAAAATCAGTATGTGGGCACATGATAATGATCTTATAATTAATACACTGAAAACCAAGTGCATGTTTCTTAAATCAATGATGGACGCTGAAAGATATAAACTTATGCTATGGATGCACTCGGAAACTAGTGTGCTCATTATATGAAAGAGGATAATGTGTGTTGTAATATAAATTGTAAGATAATTGAAATGGTAAGGGAATATAAGTATCTAGGGGTAATAGTAGATGAAAATCTGCGATGGAATAAGCATGTAGCGTTTGTAGAGAAAAAAATACGATCGACATTACCGTCGATGTACATGCTAAATAATTATGTTAATAAACAAACTTTAAAAATGATTTATTACGCATTGATAGATTCAAGATTAAGATATGGAGTACAGGCATGGGGCTTAGCAAAAAAAGTCATACACAATGAACATCGAAAGATTGCAGAAGAAATGTTTGCAACTAGTTGCGAGAAAACACTGTGGTAAACTACACGAACTACTTGTGGAAGAAAATGTTCTAGATATAAAGGGATTGTGCCTAATGGTTAGGATGATAGATTACCTTAAAAAACGAAAACCAGTAGATATTGAGCAAAGGAAACAAGTTAAGTATGACTTAAGGAATATAGTAAAATACCAGACACAAATACCTAAAACTAAATATGGAGACAAAACAGACAAATATATTTTAATGAAAATGCTTAATACCTGAACATATCATAAATGAAAAGATGGAGAATAAAGTAAAACACGAATTAAAAAAATGGCTACAAAACGAGGAGAACATTGATAGTATATTAAAACCAACGTATTAAGAGATGAATCGATGAGGATATATCGAGCAGTATACAATACGACCAATACCATAGGGTACTACTACAGAAAACAGGAAAAATAGTGCTAGTGAGAGTGGAGATGAGATGTTATGTGTGAGTGAAAATGAGTCGAAAATGAATAATAACAGAGTCATATATATGCGTATGTATGTATATATATATATATATATGGAAACTGTAATTATAATAAGTATTTATGTTACAATAAAAATTAGAATATTTCATGCTAATACCTGTCGACAAGCGCAAGCTTGACGGGATATGTAATATATAAAAAAAATCTGTATTCGACGTGTGACTGAGTTTGAATGTGTGAGGGGATGCTTGTCTTATAACATGAGTGTATGGGTGTGTACCGATTATGTATTGTAAAAATTTGATGCAAATATACGTTTTTTTAAAAAAAAAAAAAAAACGATAAAGTAAATAAAGAATATAAACGTAATAAAACGAATAACAATCAATAATAAGTATAACCGCGCTATAGTTGATAAAATATTGAAAAACCGTTAAAATAAAAATACAGAAACAGATAAAAAACATTATTTAAGTGTTAAAATTTATGTAGGAATTCTTATCCGTAAAATAATACAAATATTTAACGTATATAACAGATTTAGCGATAAGAAATAATTATTGAGATAAATTGGTAGCTACAAAATAGAAGATATAGATATATTTAAAAAAAAATCCATATTACCTATATAAATTAAATTGTAATCGATAGAAATAAAATGATAAGATTTAAAGAACATTCAAATTCATACGTAAACACTGATAAAATAATCATTACTTAGGCGTAAGAGTAAAGAATTGAAAAATAAAATCGATACTATTAACCGGAATTACAAAAATTTTACATATAGAATTATAAAATAGGAAAACTACTAATTGAAAAATTGAAAATAATACAAGAAAGAGTTAAAAATAATTTATTAAATTCGATGGTAAATTTTTGATTATCTAACAAGTATATTATAAAATTCATCAATTTTTAATAGGTGTTGTTTATCGTACTCGCTATTAGATTATTTTATGAATACCGTTTTTTTTTTCATTTTGTTATTTTACAAATTGCATATTTAAATTAGTATTCTTTACATTTTATATTTTAATATTTTATATATTTATATATTGTTGTATTTTATTTTTTTATTCGCTCGATAATAACTTAACAGCCGAAAAGTTTTGTAATTTTTTATTTAAAAGTTTAGTGATTTTAACTCTATTTTTGTCATATATATATGTAATATATCTAGACCAGGGCCTATAATAGTTATATATATATATATATATATAATGTTGGAAAATTATTTAGTCATTTAATTAAAATGAGTAATTTGCATTATAAAACAATGCTAATTCCCCGTATTAAGTACGTTACTGGTACAGTTGTTTTTAAGTATTTTCAACTTCTGTAAATATTAACCGATATATTCGTGTCCAGCAAGAATTTAACGCGTATAAGAGTTTAAATTTACTGTATCTTTTAAAGGAATATTAGTTTAAAATATTTGATTAAGTTACCATTTGCCTCTGGCTGATCATATACAGATTTAAAGTCCATAGACACAATTTGTTCACCATAGTAGAGATAAATTGAATTTTATTTTAAAATACACAACGTATTACACACACACACACACATATATATATATATATATATATATATATATATATATATATACCAACCTTAAAAACATAACAATCTAAAAAAATCTTTTACCATCATGAAAAAATCCTGAAATTTGGATGATCTACGTATATACATTATATACTCCTATATATATGTGTATGTGTATCCATGTATGTATATATATATATATATATATATATATATATATATATATATGTATGTATGTATGTACATATTGTTTTCGGAAACAATTTTTCGATCACAAAAACACGCTTCCTAAAATTTTATGTAACAAAAGGGATATATATATATATATATATATATATTACTCTTGAGAATACAATTAAACGAAAAAAATTTTTATCACTATAAAAGGTAGACCTCAAATTTTTTGTTTATTATAGTAAAGATTCTATATACACACATATCTATATACACATACACACATATATATATTTATGTATATATACGTGTTACGTATAAATGGGTTCGTGTGTGTGTGTGTCATCTCTATACCAGGTTGAAAGAGAATTCCAAGCACTATACAATCAGGAAGCAAAAACACGAAACTGATGACGTCGACTAGGATATTCTATAGAACTATATTAAATAGACGCCAGATATAATGAATTGAGTAGAACGTATATGTCGGAATAATAGAATAGCGTAGGCTTCTGCGTGGATGAAGCCAGAAAACCTGTTTTCTTTTGTATCATTAACAGATTCGAGACACCTTTGTCGAAATAACAATGTCCAGCTACGTCATCTTTGTTACAATTTTTTTTTAATTTACTTTAATGTGTTTTTTTTTCCTTTTTTTTTTTTTTAATAGAAACTGTTTTTCCTTTTATTTCATTGTTGACCTCCTAATGCACAATGTTTTGTTTCTACGTCTGAAAATCAAAAACTAGACATGTGCGTCTCGAATACGCAGTCTCTTAATTCGGTATGTATCAAACCGGCTCCGTCCCTTGCGCACCTCGTTCTTCAAAGCTTTAACCGTTACTTGAATCTTCGTTCCGTTTCGTTTTCCTCATTGTAACCCTTTAAAAAATTAAGTAATAAATTTTCCAAAAAAATATCAACCACCCAAAAACTAAATAAATAAAGTCGTTAAAATCGTTAAATTTTTATATTTAATCTTTTTATATATAAAAATATGAAAAGACTAAAAAGCTTTTTAATCACGTGAACGTAGAATATAAAAATATGTATAATTTATACAGATATAAATTGGGAAAAAAATAATAATAAAATACAAGAAAATACTTAATTCAAACGTACAATATTACGATAAATAGCGAAGTATAAAACTCGTATTTATAAAATATTCCGATAGCGAACGTGGTAAACAAGAAAATCAACAAAGCTAGACTTTCTATATCGCCTGTTCATTTCGAACCCTCCGACCATCGAGTTGACAGTCGAGCTCTCTGCGACAAATATATTCTAAATTTTATATCGCTAATTTGTTCGCCGTCAGATTCTTTTATAAATAACTGTTTTTTCGCTTCGCCATTTTTTGTAATATTATACATATAAATGAAGTATTTCCTTATATTTTATTCTATTTTTGACTTTTTTTTCCTCTTATATTTTTTATAAATTGTATTTATTTTCATATTTTTACATTTATATCCACTCGATAATCGATTAATAGCCGAAAAACTTTATTAGCCCCGTTTTACCTATGAAAATTTAGCGATTTTAATTGCTTTTATCTTTCTTTCCTTTTTGAAAATCAACTGTTCGAATTATCCAAAAATTGTTTTAACAATATACATATAAAAAAACGCAGACACCTCGATTCTTTTATATCGTCTGGTCATAAAAACGGGCAGTTCTCTTAATGTAGGCGTTTTTTTAATCGGATTTTTTTAAAAAAATTCTCGTACGATAAACGTGGTTAAAGTTACGCGATTTTACATGTCCGCCAGATCTGGAGTACCTGAAAACTTGGATTTCTGAAGAAATTTCAAAAATTCAGCGACCCATGCTTGAAAAAGTCGTCGAATAATTTTCACAAAGAACGAATCATTTTGAACTATATCGTCGTGTTCCACAAATGATTGTAAGCTAATCTCTTGTAAATTGCATTCAAATCAAGTAGTTTCTGAATTACCCAAAAAAACCGCCCGGCTTTTCTGGGTCAAATCTATCCAAATAATCAAAAAAAATCAACAAATGCGTGTTGTCAACTTTCGCAAAACGTAGAACGTAAGTTTAGATGAGTCATCAACGTAAGAAGAAATTTAGCGGCATCCTTGCCGATATTTGTAAAATCGGCGAAAATATCGATTATTTAATGGTGCATGAAAAAAGCGTACCCAATAACCTTAAAAAAAAGTTATATATATATATTAAAAAAACAAAAAAAAATCCGAACAAATCGTATTAATTAGTATTGAACTGCTACGTACAACGAGTGGTGTTCGGTAAAATATTGCAAAAACAATTAAAAGCACTACCGGGGCGTCCTTACCCATCAGCCGAGGAAACCACAGCGTAACAAAAATAGGATTTTCACTATACTGATGGAAAAAGCATTATTGATGTATTACAGAGAAACTTCATGTGCCGTCTAATTGCTACAGGTGTGGTTACTGGCGAGCAAGCGTCAAAAATCCTAGTTTTTTTTTTTATAGGGACGCCCTTACCAACGTGATACTGTAATAATTGCTAACTCATATTTCTATAAACTCGGACAATTTCTCTAAAAATATCGCTATGTCAGGGAACAGATGTAGATTCTCAATATGAAGAAGGGGCAATACGTTATAAGGAGGACCAATTTAAGATACAGTTCAGAGCGTAATGTTGTTAAAGAATGGCATTCGAAGAACACCACGTGATCAGGATTGCAAATTGCGCGACCAGCATGTAGAGGGCAATAAGGATTTTCTCTAAGCTGCATAAGGAACAGTCGATCCGGCAACAAGCAATGCCCAAACCGCACAATTCATAAAAACTTGCGGGTACCGGGACATCGAGGATTCCCCGACAATGATAGATTCACTAGCTAAAGGGAGGGTCTTCTAATGGTATAGTATTCTCTTCAGGTTCCTGATATCATACATTTTATACAGTCGGAACGTAAGAAACTCTGGGAACAGAACGTATATGGAGTGTCTTACTAAGTACTACCAATTGCAACCGTCCTAGATTTCCATGGTTCTACTTTTTTAAAGACATCAAAAACCCTATACACGACTAGAGAAATTTATAAGTTGTATTCTCGTTTAACTTGCATTCATCACAAATTGACTTAATTTTTAGTATTTTTTTTTTACGAATGCAACGATTTTAAAAAATAAAAGGAATTAAAATCGCTAAAATTAAAAAAATCACAAAACTTGTCGGTTATTTATCAAGCGAACGTACAAATAAAATGTAAAAATATACAGGATATATATAAAAAAATGTAAAAATACAAAAATGTAGATCAAAAATTAGCCAAAATGAAATGTAGTATTTTTAAAGTTTATATCTACGATTGTAGTTTGTGATGTTTACCGCATTTACTTTATAAATACTATTCTTCGTTTTTGTAATTTTTGTAAATTGCTCATCTAAATTAGTATTTTTACATTTTATATATATCGTATATGTTTTTATATATTCTTCGTTTTTGTAATTTTTGTAAATTTCGCATCTAAATTAGTATTTTTACATTTTATATATATCGTATATATTTTTATATATTCTTCGTTTTTGTAATTTTTGTAAATTGCGCATCTAAATTAGTATTTTTACATTTTATATATATCGTATATATTTTTATATATTCTTCGTTTTTGTAATTTTTGTAAATTTCGCATCTAAATTAGTATTTTTACATTTTATATATATCGTATATATTTTTATATATTCTTCGTTTTTGTAATTTTTGTAAATTGCGCATCTAAATTAGTATTTTTACATTTTATATATATCGTATATATTTTTATATATTCTTCGTTTTTGTAATTTTTGTAAATTGCGCATCTAAATTAGTATTTTTACATTTTATATATATCGTATATGTTTTTATATATTCTTCGTTTTTGTAATTTTTGTAAATTGCGCATCTAAATTAGTATTTTTACATTTTATATATATCGTATATATTTTTATATATTCTTCGTTTTTGTAATTTTTGTAAATTGCGCATCTAAATTAGTATTTTTACATTTTATATATATCGTATATGTTTTTATATATTCTTCGTTTTTGTAATTTTTGTAAATTGCGCATCTAAATTAGTATTTTTACATTTTATATATATCGTATATGTTTTTATATATTCTTCGTTTTTGTAATTTTTGTAAATTGCGCATCTAAATTAGTATTTTTACATTTTATATATATCGTATATATTTTTATATTTTATTTTTCACCTGATAATGACGTAATAGCGGAAAAGTTTTTTAGTATTTTTATTTAAAAAAGCCTTTAGCGATTTTAACTTTTTCGTTGTTGTTGATTTTGGTTTTTAGCGCGTACTAGATTACAATTGACAGACATCTGTCTCGAACCAGATGGGCTAAATGACGGGTTCTGCAATAGTTTCAAACATTTTTTTTTTCAGGTTTATTTATTTCTTGTGTCCTAAAAGTGTATATTGTTCCGTGCTCTAATGGAATTTTGAATACTTCCAGCAAGAAAGCGTCACTGTATTCGATTTTTACATTGTCTTAATATATTGTATAGTTGAAAAAACGAAATATCAAGTCCAATCTTTTAGCAATTAATTATGTTAACGAATTAGAATGGTAATAAAATTAATATTATTTTTACAAGCTTAAGTTAACATTATTTTTGTACCCTACAGACAAAGTTAAATTATACCATTTACAAAAAAGATTTTAGCTTTAACATCATTTTTGTCAAAATTTGAGACTTGATCCAAACCAATGTTAGATGTTTTTGTTTTTAGTTAAGTATCAATTTTTCATTTTTCTTATCGTTATTACGAACTCGAAAATAGCGAAACTGACGAAAAGCTTCGTTATTAATTAACGTGAACGTTTTTGTATTTTATTTTTTACACGCACAGGTACATATTTATTTATTTATGCGATATTTAATTGAAAATTTTATTTCTTTCTTAATCAGATACAATAATTTCGGAACAACCGCGTACAAAATAGAAAAAAAAACAAAAAAAAAAACGATATATTAATAAAAGTAAAACGATATATTAATAAAACCGAGTTTACGTTTCAAGCAACCGTGCCCATCATCAGAAAACTAAAATAAACTAACTCTTACATGACAAGCTATACATCGATAATATTACATCTGACTGGTTATCAATTGGTCAACCATCGTTCTGCACACGCTGGATCAAGTCGGAAGCTGTTGAAGTTCTTGAATTTTTCAATTTCTAAGGCTTCCCTATCTTTTTTGTTCTGCGTGTATAACTGTTAGATCTAAATGTTCTCTAATAGTGGTTGTGATAGGACTCGTGAAACTTAAAACGGTTTTTAATACGATACCAGACATACAGCGTAAGGAAAAAATAATATATCCAGAGTTACTGCTTACAAATGAGGGAGGATGCCAAGAGGAAATAAGAACAAAATCGCAAATGGCAAAAAGTGCAATAGACTAAATAAAATATGGAAATACAATGAAAACATTAACCATTGCTACTTACGGATCTGAATCTTAGACGTTGAAAAGATCCACGCGACAGAAGATACATACTTTCGAGATGACAACCTACCTAAAAATAATTAGGATATCAGGGAACGCGTTTCGAACGAACAATTCTATATAGAAGGAATTAATTACGGCAAGCCGGAGATTAGTAATCATAATACAAGCTGCCTTAAAGTTTTTGGCCATGTCATTCGACGTGACGGCTTAGAGAATCAAATTATTCGAGGAAAAGTACGAGGAAGTCGGAATCGAGTAAGACACTTACATTTCATCGATTACATCAAACAACGAACAACATTACAGATAAATGAAATCGTGCATGAGGCTGCGCTTAGCGTGGAGATACTAGTCATTTTTATATCCGAAATAAGATTAACGCATATGATGATAACTAACAAGTCTTTCACTATATCGATCTACTTTCATCATTTTGTATCATCAGACGTTATCGCATGACTTGTAACCGGTTGATACTCCGCCATAGCTGAAACTTTTCCGCGCGCCCGTACCTACAGTCCGCTACATATGTTCTGCCTGTTTGCCTGGCATAGCAAAGACCACGATAGCGTGGTACTCTCTGTACACACCCGACGGGGCTACTTCTCTCGCTAGTATAAAACATCCTTTACATTTTTCAGCATATTACGTAATTTTACACACGTGCCGAACACCGACCTAATGTTATTCCTGTATAATATTTTGCCCAAACGATAATGCCCTTTACATTAGTTTAGTTCTGACGATGGGCGTGGTATGTTGCTTGAAACGTAAGCATATCGTTTTATTTTTATAAATAAATATTTTTTTTTATCTTTTCGTACGAAGCTTTTCCGAAATTATTGTATCTAATTATGACATTTCTTTCTTTCTATTCACAGGCAGATAAAGAGAGACGCGAATATTAACATGGATTTTACGATATTTAATTTATATATATAGATATATATATATATAAAAGTTGAATATATTGGAGATTAGTGATTTTATTAATTAATTATAAACAAATAAAATATAACACAATCACTAAACGTTTTTTAATCGCGAAGCTTTTCGACAGTTACGTCATTTTCAAGAAAGATGTAATAATTTTTGTTCGCGCTTGAAAATGACGTAACTGTCGAAAAGCTTCGCGATTAAAAAACTTTTAGTGATTGTATTATATTTTGTTTGTTTATAATTAATTATATATAGGAAATCCTGCTACATTTCTTTTTTTAGAAAAATAAAAATTCTAAAAAAATAACTTTTCTAATTTTACGCTTACCCCCTGTAAAAATACGTATAAACGGAAGGTAGAGGAATGTATGTATGCGCCGAGAAGGATGTTACTTTTAGGATGAAAATAAATTTTCCATCGAGTGTTTATAAAAATCTTCAAAATAGATAGGAAATATGTATTATTGGTTTCTTTGTTCTCCGTTATAAAAATTCTGAAAATGACCTCTTTTTATTCGTCTTTGTTAAAAATTATCAAACGGCGCCAAATATTTCCGGTCTTTTTAAAGTTGTTCAAACTAAAGTTTTGCGAACAATAAAAACGGTTAGAGATTTTGAAAATGTCTGGAAAAATTACATTATCTTCCGCGTAGTCCGAACAATAGTAAAAATTCAAACAAATTAAAAAAAAAATAAAAGTAACAAAAATTATTATTAAAAGCAGACGCCATACGACGACTTGATTATTGGCCTTTTCATCGTAACCGCTTCTTGTAAGAATCGGAAAACATCCGTCATATCCCGACAAAATTGGAATAAAAAGTTCGTTGTATTGTAGAATTGTGTCTCCTTAAGTATACAAAAACACTTAAAAAGACTTTCTGGAAAGGCTAAAAAAAAAAATAGAAAAACAACCAAAAAAATAGCCACGGAGATATCCTAATATTCAATGGACGACGACCTTGTAAAAGAAACGGAAATACATCTGAACTGAATAAACATTTCATCTAAAAACAGGATCTCCTGCAGGGATTCGAAACACAAATTCTTAGAAGTAGAATGGAAATAAAAATATCTCACGTTGATATATTTCCTAACAACGGGCGTGTGTATATAAACGCAAACTGGTAAGGACACCGAAAAACTTACGGGGTATACGGTTGACCGGGTAAAATTTCCAGAAAAACGGTAAACTATCAGACGACTCTGGATTAAGAAATTATGGTAGTCTATTATCACCGGGTATAAGCTTAGTACTAATAATAAACTGTACCGGTTACTAGCTTACCTTCCGAACGAGATACTTATAAATTACGAGGAAATAATTCGAAAAGTTATTATTACGCGAGTATCGTAGAGCTTACGTACAAAATATATACTAACGTTCGATAAGTAAATTAATTTAACCAAATATTAAATCCTAATTTTTTTTAAAAAAATTGTATTATGTTTCAAATTTCTACATATTTTTTCCTTATTATTTGTGATAATTTTTTATTTAATCTAAATATACGTTTCAGATAAGTATATAATTTTACCAAGCATTATACTTTTTTCTGGGTTTTTTACATATTTTTTTTTTTTTAATTTTTAAAATTTTCATATATTTTTCATGTTATTTTTATATTTAATCTAAATGAAATATATTCACTTTTAAAAATACGTTTTATATTAAAATAAATTACCGACTGCAGTGGTAGGAATAACGATGACGTTATGCGTAAGTGTGTATGTGTATGTGTGTTTATACTTACCGGAGACAACGTGTTTATAACGTAGTGATTTTTTTAAATGTGAACAAAAAAAATGCAGTATCGTTAAATTTTACTAACCGCGAGAAGCTTATTAAACCGTTTTCAAGTGGACCGAAGTAAAAATCAACGCTGCGGCAAACAAATGAAATAAAATATAAGAAAATATTTCTTCTTCTTATCGTACGCGTCAAGAGAGTTAGATATGTAACTTTGAAAATTGGAGAGCCAATCGACAGCTCCATCAGTTAGGTCGTGAATATCTTCAATCTTAAATCCTTCACAGTATATCGGGCAATCATCTACAATGTGTTCCAGTGTCTACCGAGGTTCTTCACATGAACAGGTTGTCGTTTCCGCCATTCCCCATTTCTGCAGAGTATAGGCACATCTACCGTTCTAAGTCGATTGAGGATTCGCCACTGTTTCCGAGGTACTGTCGAGTAAAGCTAAAAAAATACTTAATCTACATACACGATATTACACTATCAGCATTTGCTTTTTCCTAACGCAACCCCGGTAATTGATTGTGCACCTTCAACGTGTTTCTTTTTTTTTTCTGCATAAAAGAACTCGAATTGGTTGTGGACCCACTTCTAAATTAAATCGTAGGAGCAGATACATTTTTCTACATTTTAAATTTATTTTCGTTTTGTCGATATATGTTTTTTCAAGTCGACTGTCTAGGTAGATTCTCGAATATTTCATTCTGATTTCGGTATAATTTGTTTTTCTAGTCCGTTTCAGAGTGATATCTTGTACAAATGAACTCTGATTGGCCGGGATGACTATCAGTTCACTTATTATATATATATATATACATACATATATAATATATATGTGTATATGAATCGCGTCACATTACTACAGTTATTGTACGGGAATAATTTAAAGTATATAATATTTCGGAAACTTTTGAAACTTTTTTCGAAAGTTAAATAAATCGCAACTAATACTAGCAGCGTTGTCGATTAGAATTTTTTGAGCTTGATAATTAAACCGATATTAGATTGGCTAAACCATTTCGATTTTTTTCAAACTTTCAATCATTATACGGTACACGGATATTTATTTTTTACGGCGATTTGATTTTCGCATAAAGAATGGGCATACGGTTATTTCGGATACCGTTTACATCATCTAAGTTCATACCCCCGTAGCATCTGGCCGGCCAAGTTTTCGGTTCAATTAGTCGGTAAATACGTACGAATTTTCAATTAACCAATAGTACCGTGTCGTTGGCAAAAGCGATTATTTTATAAAAGTTTAGAAGACAGCGATTTCTTTAAAAAATAAACTCGCTAAAATTTTTTCGATGAAAAATCACGAAACATTTCGGTCGTTAAGATATCATCGGGTGAATGTAAAAAGTAAATTATAAAAATATATATAATTTCTAAAAATATAAAAATGTAGAAATTTTTGACATATACACAATTTACGAAAATTAGCAATGTGAAAAAAAAAAATATATATATATAAAATAATCTGATAGCGAATGTGGTAAACAATCTAATTTTGTAAATTGTCGCTTATCTAAAAGGATATTTCTTTTTTTACATTTATTATTTAGTGATTTTAACTCAATTTTTGTCATTTATACCCGAATAATAATAATAATATTCTAAAGACGACAAGGCGTAACAGGTGTGACGACGATTAATAATAATAATGCGATGTTAATGAGAATAACCGAACGACCGTCGTCGAAGCATACATGTAATATGTTTTGTCGGCAATCCCCAAATTATGATCCTAACGATGGTGTCAGTTTGACTATTCTGCGACTATGATTCAATGATAATAAGTAATATAAAATTTTCGAGATTATTATAAATAAATTATATCGGATCATCGACGAAAGGAGTTCGTCGTATATTTAGATAATCACTGGGGCATCATCGAGTCGTGAGGTCGCGAAAAACGTTATGTCCTGTCGAACGAACACTGAGAAAAAGCGGCAGGTAAGGTAGGTGGGATTTGCTCTTTTAAACAAAGGATTAATTTTAATTAACTAGGAAATCACGGAACAGGCACGATTCTTTACCCCCCCCACGGGTTTCAGTTTAGTGGTCGTCAGTCGTCACGCGTTACTAGGAAAATCGTTGCTGTATTATATACGTCCATTATAATATATATATATACGTTGACGAAGTAGAGATGAAGAAGGAAATACAAGATGGTGGAAACGAATTTCTTAAATCTTATCGTCCGGAAGATGAAGTTCCGAATATCGGGAAATAAAAAAAAGCTAGCGTTACCGAACGCATAACCAACGGTCATTCGTTTACAGAACCGTGACCGTTGGAACGTGCTGCGCTACGGTGGAAACTAACAACACATCGGCCAGGTAGATTCTATTGTTTCCACCGATTAAGCGATCTTTAACGGGAACTATACACTATATCTACTACTTCATCGATGTTTAGATTTAGATCGGTGCATTTTCACGAAGATTCTACACTAACGTTATAGGCAGTTTCTTAAGGCGACCCCGGTACTACTACTAAAACGCGAATTTTGTTTCTGTATTTTTTTTACGCAGATCTTTTCTTTTCTGGACTTGTTCGTATCGCGTGCTAGTTGATACCTGACCAACTTAAAAATTAAAAAAATAAATTTAAAAAAATAAACAAAAAAAATAAACTAAAAAAAAAAAAACGATACTCGTTAAAGATCGATCGTTCTTTTCCGTCGTTAACGTTAAAATTGCGCGAACCGTTAATTTTTCCCTAATTTTGTTTTTAATTTAAAATAATAATAATAATAATAATAATAATAATAATAATAATAATAATACACAAAATCCAAAATCGATTCTACAAAATAATTCCTCCCGGACGAAATGTAGCCGATTTATTTTTAACATCGATGTATAGAAATGGTCAGTGACCCGTTTAGAGAAAAAAGACGTCAACGGGAAGAGAAGGGTCCGTCAAATAAATCAGTTCGTTATGGACACCAGAGTTAATAGGCGACAACCAAAATTAACAAACATAAACGAACGGTTTAATATAACGGACTTACCCGGTTAATTTATTTTAATCGATAACTAGTTCAAAACACGGAAAAACCGTTTCGAACATTTTTTTCATTATTTCCTTAATTTTTTAATTTTTTTTTATTTCAACGAATCGTAATTAGAGTTAATAGACGAAATAAAACTACATATATACGCACACGTGTTATAAAGTCACAATGACTATAATAAACAAGATGTTTTACGACTGAAATGTGTTTTATCGCATAAAATAAACTTACTGACAAGTTGGAACTGAAATGAAAATGAATATATTACAAAGAATAAAGTTTAAAAGAAATTATTTTTTTATTTTATATATATATATATATATATATAAATTTATTATCGAAAGGGATATCCTCAGCTGCGGATAAATGTTATTACACGGGCACAAGGTGAATAGAAGTGGCAAATATATATTACGTATTTATATAACAGCGCCGGCTGAAATAGTACATAATTCGCAAATCTTCGTAAATTCGAAATATCTCATTTTCTAAAATAACGCACACACATGTATAAATAGCCACGAGTACTCTTATTACTATAAATTCGCAGATTCTTTTTTACGTTTTTTTTTTTTTTTAATAATATGCTCGAACGCCCACTAGAGCTGGAAAATTGTCCGGTTAATCCCCCTAAGTCTCGACCTCAGCACGCCTTTGACGTGAAAGTCATCATCTTACGATCGTGGTCTCTGGGCGAGAATAAAAATTTCGATTATTTTCTAAGGGGAACTTTTAAAATCGTTTTCTACTCCGGTTCTCATTTAAGAAAAGCGCAAAAGTGAAATTGAAATTTTCCCTCGACGAACCGTCGTTTAAGAAATAACCTCGAGAAACGACGTTTTTTTCCCATTTTTCCTGTTTTTTTTCCCTTTATTATTTTTTGGTCGCGTTTCAAAAAAAATAAATAAATAAAAATAAAAAAAGAGAAAAGAGAACTTTGCGAGAATTCGATGGGGGAAGGAAATAGCCGAAAACATTAAAGCCCTGTAGTAAGGGATATATATATATATACATAACGATGTTCAGTGGATAAGTGCGCGACAAAGATGGAGGATTGTATCGAAGTTGTAGAAAGACGCAAGGATCAGAAAATAATCTTCCATCTGAGGTCGATTCCCCCTTATTTTCGAAAGTAGGATTAAGATTATTCATTTAACATGGCGTAGCGCACGTACCTCTTTTGATGTTGTTGATAGGAGGGTGGTGGTAGTAGTAGTATGTCGATAGGGACGATAGCTATGTTACGATAGTAGCGGACACAATGGTGGTGCCGCTTTAAAACTGGTAGTATTACACTTCCTATTTCTCTAGCTTCAACTTTGAAGAAAATGCCCTCCAGTTTCAGCCGAGTTAGGTCGAAGAGTAAAAGAAAATAGTAAAAAAAAAAAAAAAATAAACGGAATAAAGAGATAAGGAAAATCCCAAATTCCAATTGCTCTGCCTTCTTGCGAAAATAAAACCTCCGAGGATTTTAGCCAATCCTACCTACTTATAATGTAGACACATATATATATATTTATATGACAGAAGCAGCTTTCAAGCGAGTCTAAAAGATGAGGTTAAAGTCTCATTCCGACCGTTGCACCAACAGTAGTGTATTCGTTCGTCTTCGCCATAAAATACTTCTTTCTCACCTGATACAGACAAATGTTGTACAAAACAGTCGGTCGACGAATTGTTCGCAGAATTATCGTGCGTACGTAAGAAAATTGTTAACTGAAAAATTTACGTTAACCGAATTATCTTCTCTGGCTAGTTAAAACCAATTTCGTTTCTTGATTTATTGCATTTGTTCGATTTTAGTTATTTACTGCAATCTAGTTTAATTGACTTCGTAAAAAGAAAATTGTTATATATGTATGCAGGATATATTACACGTATATAAGAAAAACTTTAATAAAAAAAGAACATAATAAAAACAATAATAATAATGATAAATGCATGAGGTCTGGTTAAAGCCGACATTGATTTTATTTGAATTATTATTATCATCATCATTATTATTATTATTCAGATTAAATCAAATTTACTTTAATTTAAATGCAATACGACAATTTGAAAATAGAATATAAAATAAAAATTAATTACAAATCAAAAACGAATAAATAAATAAAATAAATTAAAAAAATGGATAAACAAACATTGAGGAAATATTTAAAGTACTACTACTACTACTACTAATAGTAATAATAATAATAATGTCATAACACTCAAATGATATCGTATACAACCTTTAATTGTGTACGTCATGAAAGAGATGAGAACAATACCCATAGAGAAATAAGAAGATGTTAAAATAAACGCAATTATTCATAACAAATTTTCTTTCAAACATGGCTGTCCATCCTACTTATTCCTGTATATTAATGAATTCATGATTATATATATATATATATATATATATATATATACATATATATATACATGACAAATTGACAGAATTGAAGTAGTAAACCGGTTTAAATACGAGCCCAGCTAACCCGAGCCCCAATGAGCCGTCGCAGTTAGTATAGTAAAGCTGTTAAAATTCCAATAGTGAACTCGTTTGTTTTCTTCCTATATGGCTCGGAGACCTGGTCAGTAAGCAGTGCCGACATAAAACATATAGACGCACTGGAAATGTGGTGTTGAATGCTGAGTGTCTCGTGGATCGCTAGGAGAACCGATGCTAGACGACATTGGTAACCCCAAAAGATTAAAATCGATCATTCTCACGATTTTTTGGTCTCGCATCGCCATTTTATTTATATACGGACATCCTGGTATACGCCATAATGAAATTGTATCGATGGTCGCTGGAGCCGATATATACAAATCTGAAATCCTTTTTTTCGATCATTTATGTTTCAAGAATAGCCATCTTGGCTCATCCTTCCCGCTATTCACTTTCGTGCTCTCGTGCTGTGTTTACGCTCTGTTTGCAACCGTCCTAACCGTCCTACATACCATATGTACGGAATTCGGTGTTTTCCAGTCTTCATTTTCCTCCTCCCATTCATAATCAAACTGTTGCTGATGAAAATCGCATATTTTTTAATTTGAGAAATGTGCTTACTTTTTTTGCTTAATTTTAATAATCGGTCAAATCCTCGTCGTTTTTCCAATAGTACATTAATTCATTCCCACTACCTCCTCGTTTTCCCGTCGCTACAGCACTATATCGCCGTATAATATCTTCAGACTTAGCAGCGTCTAATTTACGTAAAAAAAAAAAAATCAAAAATAAGTTAAACGGAGATAGAAAATATCGAAGCTAAAAAAAAATACCCGAATCAGTTATTAAAGATAAATCATTATCGATTAAAATCATCGTAACAGTCATCACCGTTATCGTATTGTTCGTTGACGAACGTCGTGACTAACCACTGTACGTTTTTTTTATGTTTACGGACAAATAACGTTCAAGGCGCTAATTATGCGCAACGCGAATACGGTCGCATACAATGTCGTAAGAAGTGGTATGTTAGAGCTAAAAGGAATATACTTAAATATGACATATCCACTGGAGCGCGCTATTTGCGATGTTATGTACATCGTGTCAATATTACGTTTATTTAAAGTGATTTTGCAACTATACAAATGGTGGTGTCGGGAGTTTGCAGTTTCCCACATTCACATAACGGATTATTTGAAATTCGATGTTTGTCTCGTTCGGAATTTATTTATTCTGCACCATTCGCCGGTGTGATAGGTCCATTCCCGTAGGTTGTATGCTGGGATCTTGTACTGCGTTAGTGATTTTACTCTTTGTTCATTCATCTTTCCATCTTTCCTTTCCAGTTTCTTGACGTATTCTTCATATAATATGTACTGCCTTTTGTGGGTGCCCGGATTTCAGTTCCCTTATTGTTTCGTAGTCCTTATCTAGATGCATTAAGCATTTTCCAAAGTTTCTCTAATTTTGCAACAGCAATATGAGCAACAACAGGAAGCCATTCGTCGACTTTAATGTGCCGCTAATTTTCAACTGGACATATATTTTCTCACTAACTGTTCAGCTAAACAGGTACGCAATTTGTTCGTTATAATTAAAATTGACGTAAAACTTTACGAACTTTTCAACATGTCGGTTTCGAGCGCTCGACCGTCGAATGTCTAGATGCCACTTTTAGGTTAGCACCGCGACAGTTATATTGGACTAGCTTTAATTTTTTACTATTTAAACACGACGGACGTTAGTTAATCAGGATAATACAGGAAGGTTTTTCTCATTTTAGGCAGCGAGGTGCTTAAATAAGTGCGACTATTGAAACGAAGACTTAGTCACTCCTGAATATCGAACTTCGTACCTCTCTAAGGAATTACGTTACCACCGATAATGATTTCGATAGCTTATAACCGCCGCGGGTAAGAAAAATTTCTTATCCGACGCATATGATGCTTGTAAAACGAATAGACTGAGAGGTCGATAAAACGGGAAATATATTATCAGCTTGAAGCGTGGCATTTTTCCTGGAAGACGGGTGTTATACACGTAAATAGACGGATAAATTCCTTTCATTTGTAACGAATCGTTCGAAATGCGAGTCTCTTATATATAAATTGTTTAATTCTTCAAAGTAAAAAGAACGAATATTAAACGTCGTGTCGTTAGCGTTACGAGATAACTTTATTTGACGAGCTTTCTATGGCCATTATTTTCACGTATAATATATACGTACGTATTTAACACAATAACTGCTTAGGACAACCCATTATTCAATGGGCACCACACCCGTGTAGGTTATAATAAATTACGATAAACATTCTTAAATGTTGTTATGTTAACACACAAAGAAGACATCCTCCTATCGGAGAGTAATAAAGTAAAATGTTTACGAGTGAGAACATTTTAAAAATAAACCTAAATCTTAATATCAGTTTTTCACGTATACATATATATATATATATATTACACGAACTTATAATATGTTCGTACATAAATAGGGTTTGGAAAATAATATTTAAAAAATCTAGTTGTCATTTATGCTGCATTCAATAACTCGTCTATAACCTCGGGGTCATTATATTTTTACGCGGATACCACGAATAGTTAAATATGTGTGTATATTCGTAGATTAAAGAAACATTCTGATATCTGCGTATGTATATATTGTTCCGGACAGTCCGCATTGTAGCCATATTATTCTTGTTTTTATTTTTCACTATTCTCGGATTTACTACAATCCGTGTGCCGTACAAACACTAAATTTATAGAAATACTCACTGGCCGGACAGTTTTATCGTATATATATATATATTATATATATATATATATATATTATATATATATATGTATGTATGTATATATATATATGTTTGGTGTGTGTCTGTGTGAGACCCGTACGTATGCAAATATATAGAAGTGTAAGTATGGATTATTATTTTTTTTTTTTACTTTCCTGATATATTATATTTTCTATTTTCATTTTAGCCCCCGGGAAAACGCGTAATGGTTGTTTTTTCCTATTATTATTATTATTATCACTTTTTTTTTTAGAACATTTCAGGTTTTTATTATTTTCTTGCCCAGCGGTGGTAAGCGACTATATTTTATTTACCACGTTTGCTTGTGACAGGTTATAAATATCGACTCTAAAGCGGCATCTCATTCACTTTAAGATTTCGACAAAGCTTCTTTTATTCCTTTACATGATTTATATAAATAAATATTTGTAGTAGTAATAATAATAATAATAATAGTAATAATAATAAAATATACACTGGTATAAAATATTATTAAATCGTCTATGTACGTCTTTAATTAAAATAAAATCCAGAATAATAGTACTGAATTTTAAATTTTCGTTTTCAAACTTTAAAACTCGAAATTACGTACCGAAAAACATCGAAAATACTTTCGATAAATGGTTTAAGAAACGCCAGAATGATTTCCGACTTAAACAAGCGAAAAAGTCAGCTCAAAATGGAATCAGCCATTTTATCATCGTCGCCGTTTATGGTGCGAAGCGTTTCGCAGAAATCGAGGGTAGCGGATTAAAAATAAATTCGCAGCGCCGTACGACGTTCAACGTGGATAACAAATATCATCCGAGGCTAAAGGTAGACCTAGACTTTGTTCCACGGATGGCATAAAATAGAAGAAATCATATGAATACATTCTCTTGAAAGATGTCATGTTTCGCATTTTAGGTTATTACGATGACCCGAGAAAATTATGCTTCGTTAAATAACTTTCGACAATATATACATCCTAATTAACCGCGCAAATATACACCTATGTTTTATATATTTTCTTCTTCTTGATCGATTACCCCAACGGGGTGTAGTGATCATGACTTTACCAATAAGGATGAATCAACTAAACTCCTCCAATATTCCCCATCCATAGCTCGGTGACTTAATAATTTTTTTTTAATACCATCGAACCATCGTGCTCGCGGTCGTCCTCTATTATGTTTTCCACTGTGACCTGCAATAACCGACGCTCTATCCCATTTTCTTGTCCAAAAAATATTACATGTTGCGACTAAGCGCTATTTTAGATAATCGATTGTGCGTCCGGATTTTCTGCAATTCAGTAACATTCGATATTTTTGCCGTCCACGGTATGCCGTGTATCTCCAGCACTACATTTGAAAGTTGTCTATCCGGTTCAGTGTTGTCTTTTTTAGATGTCTCCGCTGCTGCGTACAATAAAATCGAAAAAACAAGTGTATGGACTAACTTTATTTTGGTGCATTTGTTTACCATCTTTCCATATCTTCTGTAATTTAGAATACCGCGAGCGATTTTTCCTTCTGAGTCGCCTTTATTATCCATCAAGGATCTCCTAGATACACTTTCTGCAAAGTCACGATATTAATCTGCATTTACGGTGGAGAATAAGTACCGTATGTTATCTATACTTTATTGTACGTTGCATAAAATTGCACGATAAAGTGACTTGACTTTACAGACGATTACAAGCAACACCGTGGACAATAACAAGTAAAAAAGTTACGAAACGAATGGGAAAACATTTGGAATTAAACAGATCGGTAAAATTTATCCTCATTAAATGACGTCTCCGTATCGGAGGTAGGCGACTACTTACCTATACATAATTTTTGTACATTGCAGTAGCGTACAAGGAAATTATCATATGGCGTGAAGAAACACGCACACACACACCGGGGAGAACTGATTGTAATCGCTTTGTTGTCACGACATAATGCAGCCCCACGTGTTCACTTGTAGTGTAGTATATTGTTAATAGCGCGCATATGGTGTTGTGCCTGGTTGTCCATTGTCTTACACGCGATAATATTATAAGTTTATTTATAGCTTTATTTTCCGATGATAATTTTTGCGTCGTCGATCGTATTCGAACTCGGTACCTTCATTTTAATCGGGGGACCAAAATACGAACTACTGGAAATTATACTAACGGAAGCGATAGTTGGTATTCGTGATGTCGACCGCAGAAGGACGTCGTGGGTTTCAAATATGCAAAAATTGATGGCGGTTGCCGAAATTGTTTTATTTAGCAAGGGACCGACAAGCAATGAAGGATCCTTTGATAATGAAGACGGCTCGAGAAGAAGAATATATTTATTTATATAGGGTTCACATAACAGATTATGTCAGTTAAAACGCGAACACTGGGAAGTAAATAATTGAATATAAGTATATAACTTAATTAAACTACAACAAATTTTTTGATAGAAAAAAATAATGATTAAATTATTAAAATAATATGCTAATACATTATCATCATTAATGTTGTGTAACGAACATTGGCTAACGTGTGTTCTCAATAAAACATATACCAGCAACATTTTCATATAAATTAGCTTAATCGATGTTAAACTAAACAGCCGAGTCTAGGACCCGTTATCTTATTTTCCTGGCTGGCGATATTTCTTTTCTCGATATTCTAGTGTGGGAAAAACTATTTAATATATACCGGGCGAAATATTTAAATTTGCGAATTTTTATAATATTTTTGTAATTCCTACATTTTACCCCGTCCGTACTACGTTCGAATACTTCGACATTCCGCACATTCAATCGGTGTTCGCACGCGTTACTACCACATATTTAGAAGTCATCGAATTTTTGTTCATTTGCTTCTCGGTTATCGACGTTGTATTATGAAAAGAATACATAAAAACGTGAAACAACGTTAAAATGCTTGCGTAATATAGTTGTTTTCGGAAAGGTACACGCCAAATGAAGATAATGTCACGCATGGAGGATATGTATTGCTACAGAGAGCCGGATCAAAAGAGACGATTGCTACGCACAGTTGCTACAAGAAGAGATCCGATTGATCGGGGTGGGTATTTAGACACGACTCCCTGAAAACGATAATAGAAGGACAAATGTACGAAAGAAGCCCAATAGGAACACCTCGCAGAAGATGTAAGTAAATTATAGAAGACACGAGGTGCGGCAGCTACTGCGAACTGAAGGAGCTTCCACAAAGAAGAAACGCTATGCCCCGCAAATCCATCTTCCGATTGATGACAAACGATGATGACGTTATCGATGATGCTTCTATCCCTACCGGTGGTAAAGGAGTCCCGTAATAACGTTGCTATTATTATTTAGTAACTGATTTATTACTTGCGTTAAGTATCTTAATTTTCCAAGTAATTCGTATAACTCCCGTGGATCATTTTTACTTATTTTATAATCGTTCGTTAATTAAGGATCTTTCGGTATTTCCGATAAGATATGTATCGAGTTAATAAGTCCGGCGTCCGACAACTGTAATTCGTAACAGTACGCCGATTTAGGAACGATTAAATATCATTAAAATGGTTTAGATTTCTTTCCCGATAGTTAGTAAATTCTTTTTCAAGATGAAATCGTCCCTCCGTAGTTGCGATAAAATTTAACGCGATGCTCCCGAATCGATAATTTAACTTAATCTATAAACAGCGTAGAAAAGGTGTTATAAAACTCATTATCGTAGGAAGTGATTATACGCGCGCACTGCAAAAATTAATAATCATACATACATATATATATAAGACGCACGAAATCGAAGGTCGTTCCTTATTAATAATTCGAACGGTTAAACAACAAAAAATAGAAGTAATTAAATTTTTATATGGGAAAAGATCACGAAGCTGTTCTCGGCAATTATTATCGAGTAGACGTAAAAAAAAAATAATAAAATATATATAAAAATATATAAAATTTATTGAACATATAAAAGGTAAAACTAAAAATGAAATAAAGATTCAGATATCTCACAACGATAAAAATGAGGTTTATACCAGAAAATAAAAAAAACATTCTCAAACAAGGAGTATATGATATAGATAAGCTAAATGATGAAAATAAAGAGAAAATACACCGATACCGTAAAAAAATTAATGGAATAAAATCAGACATATGGCATGACATTTGTGAAGGAATACAAGAAGCAGCAAAACAAACAGTTCCGCTGAATATTAAAAAAAAAAAACAAAAAACAGGTGGTGGAATGAACCATGTGATGCTGCTATCACATAAAGACTAGAATACTGGAAAAAATCGAACTCGACTAAGTTAGAAACTGCGTATGAGAAATTCAGAAATCAATGAAAACTAACGGTAAAAATTATTAGGAATACAAAGAGAAATTTTGAAAAACAACAACTAGAGGAAGTAGAAAATGACTTTCAAAAGAATAAAACAAGAAATTTTCATAAGGTTTTCAAGTCTATAATAAGAGGATACCCCAAGTCTATGTTTTAAAAAACCAGATGGAAGCCTAGCACTTAATGATACAAATAACTGTAAAATATTGCCAGAATATGTTGAAAGACTACTCAACTGTGATAAACCCAAAGAACGACTACAAGTGTATATACCCGAGGAAAAAGAAGACTCAGAGCCTCCCAGTAAAGAAGAAATTAAACAAATAATATCAAAGCTTAAAAATAATAAATATCCAAGGGAGGACTCGATAGTAGCGGATAAAAGCAGCAGGTGAACCGATGGAAATAAAATTAACGAAACTCTTATCGGAAGTGTGGAAAACAGAGAAGATACCACTGGAATATGTGGACTAATACATCCAATTCATAAAAAACATGAAAAGTCAGAGGTCAAAGGGGAATACCTCTATTGCCGGTAATAAAATATTTTCAAAGGTATTACTACATCGAATAGAAAATAAAGTAGAAACAGAATTGGGAGAATACCAGGCAGGTTTCAGGAAAAATCGATCTTACGCGGAACAAATTCTTAACCTGAAACTAATAATAAGAGACAGAATGATCAGGAACAAACCATATATGTGTTAGTGTTCGTAGACTTCAAAAAAGCGTACGTTTCGATTGACCGAGAAAGTTTAATGGAAATATTACAAAAATTTGGCCTAGATGACAAATCAACAAGATTTTAATAATACAACAAACACTATTAGAAACTACAGCTAAAATAAAATTTATGTGTCGAATAAGCTTTTGAGATTAAAACGGGTGTAAGACGAGGAGATGGATTATGCCCAATATTGTTCAATCCTGTCTTAGAGATTATAAGAGAGCGGGAAAAATTACTGGAAGCAGAAAATATAAATAAACAGATAAGCTTCGGATATAAGAAGAAAAGAATTGCTATTAATTGTTCGCCGTTTGCAGATGACTTAGCAATTTTCTCGGAAGATTTAGCATCAGCGGTAAAGCGGATTAATCTCCTAAAATAGGTAGCAGAAAAAACTGGTCTACAGACTTCGTTCGGGAAGACAGAAATACACGACCAACATTGGAACCTCGCCTCGATATATGGTGTACAAAATACGGGAAAATCGAAAAAGTAACCAAATTCAAATACTTAGGCGAGGTTACTCAACAAAATGGGCTGAATGGAGAGGCATTGAAAATGAGGGGCTAGAAAAATGGAAACGGCTTTCCAATTAACGTGAAATATATATAATAAAAAATCGATATCGATAAATGCTAAGATCAGACATTACAATACAGTTATTAAACCGGAGTGTTTATATGCAGCTGAATAGCTAAATGACATTGAAAAAAAAAAAGGAAATGAAGATTATAAGAAAAATTCTTGGCCCAAGAAAAGGAAATGTTCAGGAATAGGCCCAATAAAGAGCTAAATGAGAAAATAGAAAAACTATCATCCATGTTATGAGAAAAAGAAGATTAATATTTTACGCGCATATACACAGAATGAGCGAGAGCAGACTAACAAAAATAATCTTTCACCATTTTGATAGATTAAAAATGAGGTGGTAACACCAAAAAAGATCTCGATGAAGTGAAAATAGATAATTCAAAGATTGATAATTAGAATTCAGAAATAAAATTAAAAATTTTGACAGATTTAAAAGAACCGAAAAGCATGGAAGCCGGCAAAAATGGACAGATGACAGGAAGAAAAAAGCAGATGAAGAAATACTGGGAAGAAAGGAAAAGCAAAAGTTTGTTGTTATCACATAGATGGCCAAATTTGAAGAGAAGAAGAAGATAAAATACCTAATTTAGATGTAATAAAAATAGATAGCAAAATTTAAAAAAAAAAAAAAAACAAGATATTTATAAAATAATCTGACGGTAAATGCCATTATTTTATCAATAACTGGTTTTTTTTTTAATTTGTTATTTCTTGTAACATTAAGTATTTTATTTTATTTTGTTTTTTGATAAATTTTGAAGTAGGAATTTATTAAATTAAATGCTCTTAAATAAAATATATTCAAATCTCTTTGATAGGGATTTCTACTTTCGAGATGTAGTGTGTTAAATCTGACGGTAAATGTAGATTCATTATTTTATCAATGTTTTTTTCGCGTTGCTAGCTCTTGTAATATTAAGTATTCTCTTATATTTTATTTTATGCAATTTATTATCGAGTGGACGTAAAAAAAAAAAAAATAAAAATATATAAAATTTAGGAAAAATATAAAAAATCAAATATAAGAAAATACCTAATTTACAATATTATAAAAAAAAAATAGTAAAATTTAAAAAAAAAAAAATAATCTGACGATAAATATAGATTCATTATTTTATCAATAACTGTTTTTTCGTGTTGCTATCTCTTTTAATATTACTTATTTTATTTTCTTATTTTTCCTTTTATATTTTTTATTCTGTCTTCATCTTCTTTATTAGCCGTTGTCAATGCACTGTAGAGGCATCTTCCTTACGTTTCCAAGCATTTCTATTCGATGCACATTGACCCACCAGTCCCTGTCAATCTTTTTAATATCATCTTCCCACCGTGTGCGTGGCCGACCCTTTCTCCTTTATTCATCGAACGCAATTTAGTCGATCTGTCCGTCCGTCTGTTGTCATAAAATCTAACTACGTGTCCTGTCCAATTCCATTTGTTCTCTAAAATTTCTCGGGCGTCGTCTTTTACTTTGATTCTCCTTCTTATTTCAGATATTTCTTCACTTTAACTCGTAATGTTATCCCTAACATTTTTCTCTCAATTCTTCTTTGTGTTTTATTAATTTATCCTAAGTTGCCTTTAGTTATGCTCCATGTTTTCGTGGCGCACACCATTACTGGTAGGACCCATTGATTAAACGCACTGATATTTCCTTCTAATATTTTCTTTAATTTCCATCATTCGTACGCGTTTTACTTAATTTTTCACATCGTTATTTGCCATTATGTTATGGTATATATATATATAATATATATATATATATATATATATATATATATATATATATATATATATATATATAATCGCTATAACAAAACAGCATTATCCATTGGGATATGTTGTTTATTGGATATTATTCTTTTTTTTTCTCGCAGTTGTGTTTATAATCTTCATATAGATTGATATAGATTGGTACAAAAAAAATATAAATGTATATATGTATATGCGTCCGTTGTTTCAATTGTTACATTATTTTTTTATAACTTTTATATATTATATTTTTATATGTTTAATAGTTTTTACGATGTTTCAATATATGAAACATGTTTAACGATTTTAACTAGTTGTTCGTTATTAATTTGTTATTGTTTCGAATAATTTTGTCCGATATATAAATTAATAAAAAATTAAATCGGTCGATTACCTGAAGAAATCGCTGCGACAAAATAATTTACTTTCGCGACTGAAACATTTATCGATCAAGGTTACGTTACAGTCGAAACATCGTACGCAATTAGCGTGCCACGGTCTTTCCAATACGTTTAACAAAAATTTATCCAATATAGGTTTGTCGCATCCCGCGCACGATATAAGCATCGTATTCGGAACTCCCGCCGAGCGACCTGTTATCGCAACAAAATAAATCATTATTTATTTATATTATATATTTAATTTAATCATTTATTAGAAGGGGAAAAAAAGAAAAATACACCGGGCGTTATTTATCGTCTTGTAAATAAAATAGTACATATATATATATATATATATATATATATCTATATATATATATATATATATATATATATATATATATATATAGATATATATATATCGACCAATAATTTTTACCTCTTTTCATTTTTATATTCGTCCTGCGCATCGTTATTAATTTTATCCGACATTAAAAAATATAATTTCTGTCGGTATGGAAAAATACACACATACATATGTGTACACGCACATAAATGTAAACATTACTCAATGTATTTACTCGTAAGCGACAAAAAGTAGTTAAAATTGCGCGCGTTTAGTTACCGGTTGCCTTAGACCTACAAGAGTTTGACAACTTATATCTTCTAAGTGGAATAGCGCCGTCTGATATGAGAAAGTAACAGCTGATGTGGAAAGGAGCAAACAAATCCACGATTCTCGTCATCCAGTGTATGGGAAAGCTGCACCAAAGGAGCGCGCGTTTAAAGTCAAGAAATATCTTCCTTAAGGTCACAAAAGAAATACCCAAAGACATATCGATCTCGAACGCGTTATCAGATGGTGAAATAAGGCTCAAACAGAAGATACACAAGAAATCCCTGCACCAGGCTTCAATCACGAATGGGTAGTATGGAGGACATTGAACAGAATACGGAGTGTGTTCGAACAAGAGAGAATATGCCCAAGTGGTCGTTGACAGAGAATCCAAGCTGCGAGTGCGGAGAGATTCAGTCTACGGGTCGCTTATTGGAATGTAGACGTGCCAGAGCACAATATGACTAATTTTATGAACACGGATCAGCATGCTCCGCAGCTGGCAAAGTATTGGTCCGAGAAAATATAATGAAACGGCCTGGACACGTCACGAACGAGTGATAAAAATTCATTATTCGGAATACATTGGGAAAAATTAAAAGACAATATCGATATAATGTTAAACGAAATTATAGAATTTTACGTACAAAAAAATATTATAAAAAAAAAAAGACTAGAAAAAGAAATTAAATAATAAATAAAAAAGATAAAATAATTTAATTCAATTATAGATTTTGACGAAGAATTAGTTTAAAGAAGTATATTATAAATTTAATCGATTTTGATTTTATACAAAAAGTTATTTAATTTTTCATTTTTTTTATGTATAAATTTTATATTACTCTATTGTTATCGGATAATTTTATAAACAACTGTTTTTTTTTTAATATTGCTATTTTTGTAATATTGTACATCTAAATTAAGTATTTTATTACATTTTTTTAATTTTTTAAAATAAATTGTATATACTATTATATTTAATGTTTTTTACGTGTGTACTTGATAATGGTTTAATAGCCGAAAAGCTTTGTGGTGATTTTTAAAATTTAGCGATTTTAACTACCTTATTTTTTCGTTCTTTATTTTTTAAAAATCACTACAATTTACATCGTTCGAATTATTTAATCCTAGCGTATTTAATCATACCTATACATATATAGATGGTAGACAGATAGTGGGTTCGCGTATAAGTACATACATGTTATGTACACATTGCAATGTTTGGTCTGTATTGCATACGAATACTCGGCATTTATCCATGTATCATCATCATATTGTGCCTCAATCCTAAGATCGGTTTGTCATTGATTTCCATCTATGTCGATTCTGTGCAATCCGTTTCAGTTCTTCATACGATGACGCTGTCACATCTTCGAGTATCTGTGAAATGTAATCTGTTCGCCGCTTTCCAATCACATTCTTTCCCGGATGCATCCATTCTATTAGATTAGCCCTTCGTGTCGCATATTATTTGGGTTCTTCTTTTTACTATTATCTCTAATAACGTCGGGTTTTCATTAATTCTTCTCAAAACTTTCTCGTTGATTACCTTATCTGTCCGTTTTATTTTTAATAATCTTCCGTAACACCGGAGTTCTCTAACGCCATCGATCTTCGCTTCTCGACTTTCGTCATTATCCAAGTTTCACATCCATATACGGTAAAACTCTGAATATACTTGCAGCAGTCTTTTCCTAACGGCTAGATTTATGTCTCTCGATGTCAATAAGCTTTTCTTATTATAAAATGCTGATTTAGCTTGGGAAATTCTGCTTTTTATATCCCTTTTACTCGTACCATCTTTAGTTATCTATTCATACATTGTTTACAATCTCTAAACGGTTTCATATAATGCCGAGAGAATTTGTCTTCAGACAGAATTCTATTTAGTTTGAAGAAATTCTTTCTCTACCTCGAATCTTTATCTGCTATCAATTAGAAAGGGTCTCGCAATAACTTTAACGCCTCGTCCAAATTTTACCTTTTATTGAGTATCCGTTATAATGTCGCAGCTATTTTAAGTCTTTCCTACGCGCTTTCGTTAGTTCTTTCTGAGATGGCTTAAATTTGTAGTCTAACATGTCCAAATACGGAATGAAGAAACTGGCAACCGGAATGAATTCATTGGTTCCTGAATTTTTTAAAAACCATATATTAGCGCTATCTATTGGGAACATTAGTTTACTAAAATAAAATTGACTCGCTTCTTGGCAGGTACTCCAGGTTGTCATTAGGAAACAATCTTCTAATCTATGAAATAATTAAAAAGCCTACTGGACATTCGGTTTAATGTTACGGGGGGGGTTGCGCAAAAGATACACACGTAAATAGGATAGAACAGTTTCAGAACAAGAAGACTCTATCGTCTTCCCACCTTGGTACGTATCGAACTACACGTTACATCGAGACCTAAATATCCCATGTTAAGCAATATTTAAACTGTTCGGAATCGCGCACAAACGTATTGACGATCAATCTACTTGACACTAGTCTGGATGTTCGTAGGTGAAAACCTAGTAGACCGTTTGATGTGACCTAATTTTTCAGTAGGGTTCATCGCTGAATGCTAACCCCCTAATCAGTTATTTCGTGTTTTGGTACAATTGCCGGTTGGCTACCTGGCCAGTTTGTAATTTTGTAAAAATATTTCGTACGACTCAAGTCGCGAGTTAAAACCCCGTTAATCGCACGTTGTAAACTTTTGACGCGTATGATAAATTTTTGAAGTAGGAAATTATTAAATTAAAGGCTCTTAAATAAAATATAGTTAAACCTCTTTTACGATTTCCAGATGTAGAGTAATACGTGTACATATATATTATATATAATTGTCATAATAAAGTTATTACGATAAATAAGATGAAATATTAATAGCATGTTTCATTTTAAATAATTTCGAGATAAATAGAGAGATTGTCCCAATAAGACCATTCCATTCGGAAGAAGTAAACAATCAATTACAACCGTCTCGAGCGATTATATACTTATTGCAAGTGTATTCAACTTCATTGATAGCACAATTACAATATTTGTTATTGTGGATAATGTGTAATTTATTTCAAAAACATCCAACAGATCCGCGAAAGTGATACTTTGTGTCACGTAGAAATTTAATATATTTGTTTTTAAAAGTTTTATTTGAATCCAGAAAAAATATATTTATTAATTTATTATTAAAATATCGTCGTTTTAAATTCGTTAAAATTTATACGTTTAATCATTTTATACATTCTTTGGTTGTAATGTCGTTTTTCTTCCTTTTATGTAGGAAAAATGATATATCACGATGCGCTTATATCAATCCACCGCTGGATGTAAGTGTTCCCTCTTTTCTTTCCATCTGCAGGGATCATTTATCCATTTTACAGCGACTGATCTCTGCATATCATCTTGCCACCTTGTATCCGGATGACCGCGACTTCCATGTCCTTCTCTTGGAAGCCATTCTGTTATTCGCTTCGTCCACCTGTCATCGTTTTTTCTTGCTACATGGCCTGCTCAATTCCATTTTAACTGCGCTACACGTTCAACTACGTCCGACAATTTAGTCTGCTGTCTTGTTCACGTATTGGCTTTCTGGTCTGATATATATATATATATATAGATAGATAGATAGATCAATCTGTGTTATTCACGTTACAAAGCAATATTACGAACAGTTACGTAGGAAAAAGTTGTATTAAACATTTCCTAAATGGAAGATTTTAATAAGCCAGTTTCTTAGATAACCGATAATGATAAATAGCGGAATATCAAGTATTTGATGTTTGTATTTATCGTAGAATTATTGATTTTTCCTCATAATAGTTTTTTTTTACTTTTTCTTCATTACAACGGACCAACTAGTCATTTGGCGACTAATTTACGCTATAAAAGATTTTTTGTGGACGATTAGTATTCGGTAGTACTCCTTCCAAATTTTATATAATCACCGGAGTTATTCGACAAGATTGTTACCAATTGAATTCGCATGAACCCTAGGTCGCGCGACATGTTTATTTACTTGTCTGTTTTGATTTCATCCATCGTAAACATAACGTTTAAGTCGTTACGGAAAGTAAGATTTGAAACGTAACAAAGGGGGCTAGTTCTCAGCGCCCTATTTTGATTTGGAAGATGTTTCTGCGCAGCCACACAGCTGTATACTGTACACCTAGATCGCGATTTTAAAACTATTTTATATAGTAGAATTTTATTTTCCAACGATAACCCACATCTATTAGTCAGCGTCAATAACGTATGGTTCCATTTTGAAAACCTCGTTATTTCCATAGAGAATACATCATAAATATATGCCAACATGTTCGATCTAATCCTTATCCCCGTAGTTATTTACTAATAGTCGTCATCTCCAATACTTTGTTCAAAATGTGCCTTTCGGTCATTTTTCGTTTTATATACATACATACGTACATATTATATTTATAGGTAAAACTGTGGGGCTCAAACATATAGTCACTGACGAGAAAATTATGTAAAAAAATACAACTAGCTCAAAGGGCATTAGAAAGAAAAATGATTGGAGTAACTAGGTTGGATAAGTTAAGTGACGAAATATTAAGAGCTAAATCCAAGACGGAGAACGCTCTACAAATAATACGTGAAATGAAGTGAAATTGGGTTGGATATGTCATTTGTGTGGAAAAGAACAGACAGACCAGGAGAATCACGGAATGGATTACCAATAGACAAGAGAAGAGGGAGGAAAACGTAAAAAACAAGATGGAGCGAAGATATCGTCAAACACGCAGGAAAGATTTGGATGCGTAAAACTCAGAATCGTCTGTAATGGAAACCATTAGGGAAGAAACATGCGGATGCTTGATTGGAGGAGGCCAATGCTGGACGACGGGCTCAAATTTCCTGTTTTAAATATATTCTATTACATAGCTATTATTATATAAGTATTAAGGATATGATATGTAGAATATTATATATGAGTGTATTAATGCAAAAATAAAGGCTTTTGTATTATATATATATGACATCTTTCTATGCAACTTTTAATATAATATTAAAAATGGTCCATGACCTTAACTGTCGAAATTAAAGAAAAACAAGAAAAGAAATTATACCGTATTTAGAGTCGCGAATTTTATAAAATTATTAGTCTTATACTTGAAGTTTTTTTCAATGATATCAAAACTGCGTCCCTTTTCATAATACGAAGGACCATTTGATTGACACAGAATGTATTTTAAGCATATTGTGTTATTATTATTCCGAATGAATTTCGGATGTGGAACTATAAAACTACATCTATGCCAAGTAACTACGTCAAGGCCGAGTCGGAAACTTCATGTATATCTCGAAATGTCCCGACAAAAGCTCTGCTAGGACAATTGTGGAATATATTGTTACATACAGCAGTCGCAAGCAGGGTCATTCTTCAATTTTCATCAAGTCAACAGTTCGTTACAACGTCCTTTTTCCGTGCGAATACGATTTAATTGTGTCCAATGCTTGAAATTTTTTATCGCGATGTCAGGATAAGTGACCAACTTCCGGCAGTCAGGGTTTGATATGTGCCATTCTTGTACGTCCGCAAACCCGGTTGGTTATTAAAACCCAAAGGTTATCGTAGTTCACGCCGGGCAACATTATATTTGTAACGATAAAAGCATTTGTAATTCGGAGAGGCGTATACCGTTAAACACCTGATTTGTTTAGGATATTGCGAATAATCGAGTTATTCGGATTTATATTAACGGATCTTTATTGGACTAAATGAAAAAATACATTTCGTCTACAATAGCGATTTTTTTGAACTGTAAAACATTTTCAAAATCTAGACATTCCACGGATTTTAACGAAGAGTTATTTAGGATTACAGCTCCGGAACCCATGCAAAGGGGCACATCCTGTTGAGAAACTTTTTTTGACAAAATCGATAAAACCAAAGGCTATATACCCAAAAATGTTAAACCTGCATAACTAAACTCGTCATTAATCGAAAGTCCATAAACGCAAAAACCGTAAGCCCCAATACGTTCGACCCACGTATCCCATAACAACTGTGAACCGAAAAATACCCATACATCCCAACTCATGAAAGTGTTGTCTGATTAAAAAAATTCATTTAAGCATTTTTGCCGAGTATGGAATTATTATAAACTAATTATCTCGAGTACTTTAATTATTTTATATTCCATTCCATTCGTGATGGTTCGATGAAACTGCTTACAACATCACGTCCAGATATCCATGTTTATGCTAGCGATGACACTTCGTGATTATAATTGAAAGTACTGTTAAAAGCTCGACTTACGCATACACTAACAATGTGCTCGATGGTTTGCCGAGGGTATTCGCTATAGCGTCATTTTTAATTTTCCATCGCGTCAGCAAATCATTATATCGCCCATTCTCAGTACGAATGCGATTTAATTGTACCCATTCTCTTCGGATTAAACCGTTCACCTTATGATCAGGGTATGTGACCAGTTTCTGTTTGTCTGCATTTGATCGAGTCCATTTTTCTCGCCACTTGTTCTTATCATCAAAGTTTTTTTTGCAATAAGGGCGTTTGCCGTAGCGCACACTGGTTTCCTCGACTTTAGCACTTCAAACGTATATCTATTTACAGGAAGTCGTTCATCGACTTTGTACCTCTGTCAATCTCTAAAATGGTTGCTATTTTCCTACGTATATTGGGTGGCGTAATGTTACTAACTACCGGCAACCATGCAGTGTAAACGTAGATTTAAATACCGCTGCGATTATCGTTATTGTTATACTTAGCTGTACACATTTTATATTAAAGCAGAGAACGAGCGTAAATAACAATTACGCGATTTAATTTTAATTTTTAGTGTTTTCAGTAATTAAAAAGAAAAGATTTTATATACGGTTTTAATTGGTGTTTTTTGAATTAATGACGAATTAGGTTATGTGGGTTTATTCACGGTTTTTCTTTGATAAGTAATTAGCACTGGGTAAATACTTCGGACCTGATTCCGATTAAATATTCGTATTACGAAAAAGGAGGCAATTTTATGATCGATGAAAAGTTCTCAAGTAACGTATACGGATGAGAGACGGGGGATTAACGAATTTAATTATGACGTAATTACCATTTTTACGTGTTTTGTTTTTGTAATTAGAATGTCCACGATTATTTTAAAGTCCGTATTAATTTGTTACGATTATATATTATTTTCGAAGTTGTCGAGAAACTGTTAAACGGTTAAGCGCAGTTATGGTCATTAGTTGGCCGGACGAGATCTCTTTACTGACACTTCTACGGATTGTTATTAAACGATTAACACAACACACACACACGCACGCAATAACGATGATGACGCGATTTTGTATCGAAAGGCGTCAAGCGTGAATACTAGGAGGAACAAGAGGAAAAAGAAAAACCGAGAGAAAAGTGGAAATTCTAATGAACGAGCGAGAGAAAGATAATCGAATAGAACGGAAGACGAATCGTGCCACATAGTAAAAGAGTTCCATAGGAAGGAAATAAAACTGGAAAACCCGTGACAAAGCTACCGGAAAATTAACTGGAAGATAAAGAAAGAAGAACTAGGTGAGAAGATGCTTGTATAATATTATTATCCGCGTGTATATATGTATATCGAAGAGACGTCACTATATTAAACAAAAACCCGTGAACTGTTGCTACGTTACAACGCGTATATAGTATATTATATAAATATAATATATGTATATATAATATGGAATCACTCTAGTGATGCCAGAATGTAGTCGATAGAAAACAAAGTTTTTAAGTTGATCAACGAACCAGACATTATGCACGAGTGATCAGTTCGCTTCAAGGATCATGCCGTCTTATCTACCTTTCAATATAGAAGATGTATTGTTTTATCTTTCGAAGAATAATAAATAGTAGTAATAATAATAATAATAATAATAGTAATAATAAGGATAATAATAATAATATAAATAATAAACAGTAATAATAATAGTAAAAAGTAGGTAGATAAGTTCAACACGGTCACCGTTGAAGCTACATATTGACAAGATGTAATGTAGTAAAGCTGACAAGTCCGCGTTATATATACAAAATGGAATTTCCTAGTCATTGTTATCGACACCGAACACATATGCCAGTGCTATTCAACATAGACAAAAACACACACACACAGTCAATAAACAAAAAAAAAAAAAAGAATTTTGGTTGTCTCGTTCTTTGTCTGAACTTTTCCACATTATCATGCAGCAGAGGTTTTCTACTCCTTTGACGTAGCATTCTCCTCTCGTATATTTATCTACTTACACACACACACACACACATATACATATGATCGGATAAGGACGCGACAGATGCCACGTGCATTAAATTCATCGAATCTGTTTGGCAGTTACACATTATCATATCATCGTATATCGGTTATTTGAATTAGCTTCAACGCTGGTATAACGATTGTTCAATTTCTCTAGAATCGCACGCTATCTCGTTAAAATTCAAGTGAATTACTAATGGTCAATTATCGTACAGCAAACCTGCAAATCTCGTAAAATAGTACTATATTATATATATATATATATATATATATATATATATATATATATAGATTTGTTGATACTTTATTTTATTGAAATTAATGTTTTACAGTTTGTTTCATTTACAGAGCCAGTTTAGACTTAATCAGTATACTATTCTCCTTTACAATACTTTATAATATATGCTGTCGTGGTGGCGTAATTGATAGAGCGCTCAATGGACCGGAATTCGATCTCAACTAGCAGCCAACATTTATAATCATTATGAAAGTCTTAATTATCAAAGGGAAAGACACAGTACTCCATTCGTTATATACGCACACACCTATACATCTTGTGAATGGTACTTCATCTTGTACGTAAAAAATGGCTTACAAATGATCCAATAGTTTTACCTACTCATCCAATTGATAGATAAATAAGTATCCGCTTGCTAGCTTGATAAGAAACTAATGAGGTCGAAGAAGAAAATGGAAAACTAATAACTAATCCGTATATTAGTTTGTCCACCATGGGTCGTGTGGAAGGTCATCTATCAATTTTCATATTGACGCACATTATCCAGCCGGCGACGTCCATTAACAATTTTGGCTTATCCTGAGATTGCTAATACTGGATTGTTTGGCCTTCCAGGACCTCTTTAGTTTCCTATCCAGCTGGTACTCCTGAATTAGTTACTGTCCTTTTTACCGTGAAAAGTGCTTAGGCATTACCGTTATGCCACTAATATATATATTAATATATATACAATACACCTTCGGTAATAACTACAACCATTATTTTTCCTCTCATCTTCGTTTAATCATTTTATAATTGTATCATTTCTACGATTTGCTCAATTTCCTTTTTTTTAAAAAATTAATCCTTGCGAAGTATCGTACTTTCATTATTTGTTTATGTTTTATTTTTTAATGTTTTATTTCATTTCAAATCTGAACGTTCCCATTTAAAGATATTTTTGGTGTTTGTTACCTGTCATAAGGGGAAGAGGCACTCAGTGGTGCTCGTCCGACAGTTGTTACCTTAAACTAAATCCGATGATTTATCGCGCTTTAATCGTCCACGTCGTTGGAAGTGTCCACCATATGTTTAACCAATCTGTCAGGATGGTTTTCCAGGCTACCTGCAAATTTTCAGACATACTGATTTATAATATCAGATACGTGCGGAATGTTTAGATTCTTTTAGACTCTCGTGTAGAATTACATTGGTTTACCAGCTTTAGATTTTATTTTTAGCTGTTTATATTATTCTGTATCTTCAGCATAATTTTAATTGTCGAAAAGCATCTGTATACACATCAGCCGATTACTGTTAAGTGTCAGAGACCTGTTTCTGTGTTCATTTTCCGAATTCGGATATTAAGTACATTTCTATTTTTTAACTATACGATGATGCCGTTAGTCTATCCAAGTACATACCCAGATATCTATTGCGATTACTACCTGTTGACTTTAACAGGTAGAACTAGAATTTTCTTATGAGTAAACTACGCGTTGACGTATTTGAAGCAGTTATTTTAGCTTTGTTTAGAGGTAGAGATGTATCGTCAAAGTTGCCACATGTACGCGTTCTCGGTTAGTTCCTTATTTATGAATAGCGCAGCAATCGGTTTAATAATATTTTATAATCGAAGAAATTCGCTATGAAAACTCCAATCTCTAAATCTGATTACGAGAGAGACGCCTGTACGATTGGGGGAAATTTCAACTGTTATACAGAGATCTCGCGAAAATGTCATTCGTTTTTTTAAAAAATGAGGAAGTTAGAAACGTCGTGTATTATTCCGCTCAATTTTTTATAATAAATAATAAAATTATTATTATTGTTATTTATTTACACTTCCGAGTATCAGTCTTTTGACACTTTCCCTAATACGCGTACTCCAGTTAGAAATCCTCTGCGGGATTTGTAGGACGTTCTAACGAATCAAACAGAGAAAAACGTGTCACGATGGACTTCGTTCTGGATTTTTAGTTTAATTAATTCATCGACGTGGCGAACTGTATCGTACAATATATCTACGTATATATATATATATATATATATATATATATATATATATATATATATATATATATTCTCTTCATTAAGTTGTTCGACTGAACGGTAGTACTAACTTAGTCGCATCACCGTATCGAATGAAATTGTCGTTATCTAAATATCTTCTATGTAAAAGTGAAACCGATATTTAATCACGGATACACTCCTACTACGACTTCTTTTTCTTACGTGCAATCTGTAGATTAGCGGATTTTTACGATAACCGAGGTTTCAATAGTCCAACTATATACTAAAAACTGACTTACTTTTTAATTCGTATTCTACGATTGCAGTAATAATAGTTTTTAAATGTTTAATCTTTTTTTTTGACGTACGAAAATTATTTTAGGTAAAACTTAATATATCTCCGGAAGAATTAAACTCGATCAGACTGCTAAAGGGCCGTACTAAGCTGACAACGTGTGTGTATATCTTAATAGATCGGAAGCTTCGTTATGTACAGCCTGCAACTATTTGTTCAACATAAACAGAACGCCCTCAATACAGTCTACAGAAAACATACTATACAGCCTTTTATCTGCTACATCTTCAGATTTTACCGATATAATAAACGACAAATTAATTTAAATATCGAGGCTAGCACTCGAAAATGATTTAATACGTTTATAATCTGCTTGCACGAGGTACTAAAATAATTTAAAACGGTCCGCACCAGCTTATCCGGGTGTTACTATTTTCACTAAATACTACTCTTAATAAATCCATCCGTTTCATATAGACGCTTTTCAATCGTAAATCTTACCTTTATTAATAATAAGATTATAATCGTCAAACGGATCAAATTTAAAACATTGTCATTGTATTGTATTTACTAATCTCCGACGCGGTTTACCGTTTAATTCTTGCAGAATGGAATTATTCGTTCCAAAAAGAGATTTCCGCGAAATTCTAATCGTTCTTCTATAAACCGTTATTTCAAAGGCATTTATTTTACATGGATACCCCTTCAGTGTCCACGATTCTAAGTCAGATCGCTAGAAACATTAATGTTTTCATTATATATATTTTGGTCTCCATTGATATATCGTGCTCTCTCCATATGTTACTTAATCTCGTTACTGTCATTTTCACCATTCCCAGTCTTATTTTTATTTCATATTCCCGCATTCCCTTTACTAAGGTATATTATAAGGCCGTTAAGACAATCACCATCGCGCAACATTCAGATCTATTTAGAAGTTTACTTGTGCGCTCGTTGTTTCCACTCTATTTAAAAATTTCTTCATTTTTTCTTCCGTATTTGCAAAGAGCACTGTATCGTCAGCGTAAGATCTATCGTTTTCCTAACGGATATACCTTCATTTCAATTTTCAGCAACGTTTCTCATTAGCCACTCACTATATACGTTAACGAGTAGTGGGGAGAGTACACCTTGTTCTACATAGAAACTATCATTCTATTCCACTTTTAAGTAAGTCGTGTTCTATAAATTTCTGATTAAAATGATTAGAAACTTGTTCCAAATAACGGTATCAAATACTTCGGAATAATCCAAAAACAGAATATCGCCGGGTACACTGTACTCGTATGATTTTTCAATCATTTATCCGATATTAAATATTTGAATTCTCGTCATTTTGCCTTGTATACCGGCTTGTTCTTCAGAGAATTAAGGGATAATATACGGTTTTAATCGTTTCTGTAATATATATATAGCATATAATTTTTCTGGCATGTTAATGGCACTGTTCTTTATAGTTTTGACAATTTTCGTTATCTCATTTTTTATTTATGGGTGTATATATATATATATATATATAAAGATGTACACCATTCTTCAGGCCATTGGTCTGTTGGTTATATGTTATTGCATATTCTCCGCATTATACTAATTTCATCTTCTATCGTAGTCTTTAGCATTTCAGAAAAGATTCCGCATTATTTAGATCTATCTCCACTTCATTTTGCATAATATTTGGTTCAATTGACTCGCGTTTTATCGATTTTTGATTATTAACCATCGGGGATTCATAGTATTCTCCCCCATCTGTTGATTATATCTGGCTTTGTATCGAATACTAGCTCATTTTCGTCTTTAACAGATAAGTGTCAAGGTTTAAAACTAGCTTCTATTAAAAGTTGAAACTAACATTTTAACGGTTTTAAAATCTTTACATCTTCCGTAAAACCCACGCCCATGCCTAAGTGTTTTATATTTTCTTCATAATCCAGATGAATATTTTGAATTCGAATAAAATGATTTATCGAAAAACTGTCGACTCTTTCACCATCGTTAACTTTGACTTTTCATTTACGGCGAAATTCGGATAGTTTATCAATTGTTTCTGTTAGTCTATTACTCGTTGCATCTATTCTATATGAAGATATCATTGAATAAGTGTCGTCTGCATATAGATTTTTATCTACACCGGTAATTGCCGGTAAATCATTTATATGAAGTATAATTAGGATTCCTCATAGCATATCTGACTTGCTGTATCTTATACTAGATTTTGCATTTTTTTTTTAAGTTTTACGTAGAATTTCACGCTTAACAAATCAGATTTGATAATATATACTAACATAAATTATATATTGTGCGGTAGAAATACGTCATCATTATAATTTAATCTTGTTCTGATGCAAAGCTAATTTTGGAATAATTGATTTTTTACGATTTAATTACCTGTCGAATTGTAAAAGAACTATCGAGAAAATCAATAGTATTACTGACGTACATTTTTAACGCAATCATGAGACTACAATACGTTCCAGTATTATGGAAATTCGCTAATATAATTATGATTCAGAAACCTGGAAAACCTTCCGAACAAGTAACATCCTATCGACCAATTTCTTTACTTCCAATCCTGTCTAAAGTTTTTGAAGAAATATTACAAAAAAGGATAAAAAAGATAATAGACAACGATAAAATAATTCCAAATCATAAATTTGGTTTTCGAACTGGGCACTCGACGGTACAACAAGTTCACAGAGTGGTTAAGAAAATTGAAGAGAGCTTCGAAAATAAAGAAATACGCTGTGCAGTATTTTTGGATATTCAGCAGGCGTTTGATCGCGTCTGGCATCCAGGGCTCTACTTTACAAATGTAAAAAGACCTTGCCTGTATTACAACATTATCAAATCCTATTTGGATGAACGATATTTTCGAGTTGCAATAAACGATAAACAATCATCGATACGCAAAATTCAGGCAGGTGTTCCGCAGGGCAGTTGGGCCTCTTCTTTACTCGTTGTTCACCGATGATATACCCGTAAGTGAAACCGTATTTGTAGCTACATTTGCGGATGATACGGCAGTGATGTCATCTCATCGATGTCCTAAAATATGCACTCAGCACGTTCAAAAGGCTATTAATAACATAATTGAATGGTCGGATAAATGGAAAATCGTTATCAATGAGCAAAAATGCAATCGTATTCACCAAACCACGTATTGCGCGTGATAAATATAACGTTACGATAAATTCAAAGCGAGTCTAACTAAATATCTCGGTGTTCATTTCGATCAAACATTAACCTGGGCGAAACATATAAAAGCCAAGAATATCGAGCTAGAACTTAAGATGAAACAATTGTATTGGCTGTTAGGACCTCGTTCGCAATTGAATATAAATAATAACTTAATATTGTATAAAGCTATATTGAAGCCGATATGGTATCCAGCGCAGGCAGAATAAAATACTACGGTTGATAGTTGCTGCTCCATGGTACGTCTCCAACAGGACATTACACACCGACCTACATGTAAAATATGTCGCTGAAGAGATTAAATCGCCAATCCATAGATACTTATCAAGAATACAACATCATCCAAATCCATTGGCAGCTAATTTACTTAATGATGAAATACCTAATAGACTAAACCGGAAAAGAATAGATCTGGCTTAAAATGTAATACTACTCTAAGGCGGTTGGATTTGCTAATGGGCAAAATCACCATCTCCTGATACCAACATAAAATCCAGTAGATAATTATTTAAATTAGTTCTGGATTAGAGGGAAATAGAAGAAAAAAATCTCCTTTAAAAAATAAGAATTATATTTTTTTTACGCGTAGAACAACTTTTTGTATAATAAAAAAACGTAAGGCGTGTATCATATATATATGTATAATATATAATATATTTAAGTTATATCAGATATGAAAGTAAAATTTCTCTGTTTTACCGGGTCTCATGCCAGATGGAAAAAACTTCAAACCTTGGTAACGGCCATCCATTTTCGACGTGCTACTGGGGCCAACACCACGAACATTTTCCACTGCGCCAATCAGCTATTGTTCGGAATAGCTCATATTTCGGTCTCCACGTCTAATGAACCGGATAGGTAATTTTCTACAATTTTATTATACTCATCAGTTCACGGTCCTTATTCATTATATTTTCATCCGCCTTTAAAGTCCAAGTATGCAAAAATCGTAGCATTTAACTACTCTCCGTCGTAGTTCAACATCGTGACATCGCAGAAAGTTGTTTAGGTTATAAAATGTCAATCGCGCCGTCTTAATTCTACATTTTATTTCTACTTCTGTGGATCATGTAAATCCAGCAACCGAGACTCTTAAATTTATTTACTCGCTGTAGTACTCTATTCCAAATTTTAATCTAATGTATAGTGTTCCAATTAACGATAATGATTATATACATTACACAATCGAAACAATTCAGAAAACACAAATCTTCGTACTAATATTATCCGGTCCGTATGTTTTTTTTTCTTTTTTAATATTCTCTTTATATAAATAACCATTCATAATTTTGTTTTGAAGTTCTGACCGTCATGAACTGAATACTGTTGTGGACCACCATTACTGATGTTGCTACCGTATAAAACATGAATTCAGTCGGTAGACACTCTGCCTTTTCGTATTGCACTGGGTACTTTACCGAGCGACATAATATTTTTTCTACGTTTTCTTCTGCACGTCTTACTATACGTATCCAAATATAATTATTCGATCGATCTTTCGCACAACTATGTACTTCTTCCACATAGTCCTGTTTCTGTTCGTATTCCATACTACACGCAGCTTCGTTGCCATAACATTTTAAACGAGTCAGTGCATTGACACACATACATATACACACAAACACACTTATATATATATATATATATATATATATATATGTAATATATATGTATACAGGTTGGCCAAAAGTCAGTTTACAGGCTAAAATTCTAATTTTTTTTTCGACTTTCTACACTGAATTTAGGAAAGTGTGAACTACTTTTGACCCATCTGGACTACAGTCTAATGTATCCGTTAAACGCTACTATTGAAAACACAAATGATCGTGACGTTTGAAAATCGAACGTGAGAAAACATCTTTCGTACATAAATATACATCATCATTATCACCTTGGGTTCCTTTTCCCGCGTTGTAAGAATTAGCCGACGAAATGTGTAGATATAAATCGTCGTTATCAAAGGCACCACGTGGTGGTTTCTTACGTGCCTATGGTCGAAGAAAAATCGCGAGCTATGGATTGAACCGAAGGAGCACCTTGCTCCGGGAGCCGAACTAAAATACGGAACATTCACTAGATTAAGAAAAATGGTTAGTCGAACAGGAGACAACATGAAGAAGTGGAGAATCTCTGACAGCTTTTTCTATATATGTGGCGAGGGGCAAAGTAAAACACTCTCGACGGTCATGACATATATAATATCTACAACAAATTGTCCCCGATAATGAAATTGTGGATTCATTAGCTAAAGAGGGGTCTTATGATGGTGTGAAATCTCTTTAGTTTTTGCAGAACTGACATATGTGGAGAATATACAGCAACTTCACTCGGTACTACTAATTACAATCGTATTTTCCTAAATTTTCACGGTTCTGTTTTTTTAAAAGCATTACGGCTACTAATTGTACTTATCAGCAGATTGCGTGTCCAGCCATTACTTGTTACCGGACCGCCTATTCCCCTTATGCAACTTAGAGAAACTCCTTACCGCATACCGGACGTGCTATTTGCAATTCTGTTCGTGTGTTCCTCGAATGTCCTTCTGTAATAATATTACGTTCCGAACTATACCACGTAACAGTCCTCCGTGCAATGTATTGTGCCTTTTTAATTTACATCTGCTTCCGGGCATGGCGATGTTTCGAGAAAATTTGTTCGCGTTTATTGAAATACGAATTAGTTCGTACGTATTGGATAAGCTGTAAAGACGTATCAAATAAAAAATTAAAAAAAAAAACTCTTTCAAAAAAATTAGTGTACCAAAATAATTTCGCACGTACGGTATTACGGTTTGTTAAAATTATGTAATTTCTTTTTACGGAAACCAAAAAAAAATATAAACCAAACAAAATATAACACAATTTACTAAGTTTTTTATTGCAAAGCCTTTCGACGGTTACGACATTTTCAAGCATATACAATAAATATTACATAAGCATATTCAATAAATATTACCTGAATATTTATTGTATATGCTTGTGTAATATTTATTGTATATGCTTGTGTAATATTTATTGTATATGCTTGTGTAATATTTATTGTATATGCTTGTGTAATATTTATTGTATATGCTTGTGTAATATTTATTGTATATGCTTGAAAATGACGTAATCGTCGAAAGGTTTTGCAATAAAAAACTTACTAGTGATTAAACTGTGTTATATTCTGTTTGGTTTATAATTTATAAAATCACTACTCTCCAATACATATTCAACATTAAAAAAAATCGTATGTTCTTTTAAAATTTCATCTCGACGTACTTTCATCGTTTATATTCAAAAAGCTCGTCGAACACTATAGACGAACAACTGCTTCACCGGCGCACAACCTATATCTACCGGCTGTTAAATAAGAATAGCATGACGAGATGCCCTTTGTTGTCGGTGCTATTATATTTGACGTTTCGCGATATTTGGCGCAGTAGGTTATTCGTGGAAACGGATGTTCTAGCGTTAAAAAAAAAAAATAAAAAAAATAGATCACCGGACCGGACTAATTACACTTAAAAAGGAGAACCGTCTTTAGGTGCTACGGCGATAGAGGTGATGAATTAACTCGCTAGGACACCGGAAGAAGTTACCTTATTTAATTAAGACATTTCGTTTATATCATTTATCATCGTAGCTTTCTGCTCGGATTACGGGTGGAAATTAAGTCGTTCTATGAAAAAAAAGCCAACCCCTAATTCCTAAGATTTTCTAATATACACACACGCATTACGAAATCAACATTTGCTGTTATTATTACTATTTTTATTATTATTATTATTATTAGTTTTTTACCTCAATAATAAATGGTTCAATTTGTATTATATCCTTAAGAAAAAAACATCTGTAACTAAATACGAATTAACTTTTGGTTTGAATTACGTTTAGTATAAATATTGCCAGATGTTCTTCCTCTGTAAGTATTTACTTCTTTAACGGTTAGGACGATACATTTTAATTTTAAAAATCATCGAAGTACCTATAAATTTTTTTTCGATTTTATACGTTGTAAGGATGAAAATCATTATAAAAAACGAAAATTTAAATTTAACATTAGGAATTTATACCAATATACGATTAAACGAATTTGATCAGGTAACGTTTATTTTTCAGTAGAACTCTTATTCGGCGAAGATATTCTAATTTCGAATAATTTTAATAACAATTTTCTCCAACTCAAAACGCTGTACGACCTTAACCAACGTGGTACGAACCAGCCTTCGATAAAGAACAAGAAACTCTCACGACTAATAACAACTACCCGTAATGTTACTAGGAGTACGTGAGTTGCTTATATTATCGCTTCGAATGCTAGCCTATTTTGTACGCAAAAGTGAACAAGACGACAGACTATGATGATAATGACGAAGATTTGAAAACTGAAAACTTTTTCGAAACTAAAAGTCGCGTGCTATTTTTCAATATAAACAAAAAACTTACTTCACGAAGATACACGTTAATATAATCTTTAAAATAGAGAGGCAGCTGACTTTCACTCCCGAATATGAAATTTTGGAGGTCGTTTACTAAAGAAGCAGACCCGGCTGTTTTGAGTTTCAGCACATACAGATAATAAAGAAAATGACGATTAAAATGTCGCAATAGAGTTGCAACGTTAAAAGAAGTAATGTTACTGCGGCTAAATCGGACGTTGGGAAGACTAAATCAGAAATTATTAATCTACGAAATTATTTCAAAATTATTACTAGCCCATGTTCTATGGTTCCGTTAAGGGACACAAATACATCTTACACACACGCATATATACATATATATATATACATACATATATATATATATATATATATATATATATATATATATATATATATATATATATATATATATTAGGGGAAAAAGTTTATCTAGTAATTTGAAAAGGAAACTTTAAATTTAAAGCAATCATCATCTTCTTCTTCTTCGTTGTCGGCTTTCAGACGTCGTGACCAATCATGAAATTTTTTCAGTTAAATTCCGCCATTTATCTCTATGCTGTGCAGCTTCCATTAGCTGCCGCATTGACAGTCCCGTCATGCCTTGGATGTAGTCTACAAAACGGGTCGGCGGTCGGCCTCGGCTTCTTTTTTCAGCTATTATTCCTTGTATTATTATTTTTTCTAATCCATCGCGTCGTATCACATGGCCAAAGAACTTTAGATTACCGGAACCAATCTATCTTTTTGCTCTATTCCGAGTTGTTTCAGTATAGCTGCATTAGTCCGATATGTTCCATCCATGAAATCCTGAGCACGCGCCTATAGCAGCACATTTCAAAGGATTCTAGCTTTTGGCACAGTGTTTTGTGTAATGTCCACGACTCCGAACCATAACGCGCTATCGAGAATACCGATGATTCCATTAATCGTTTTTTCGTTGTTATTTTTATAGAATGATCTTTCCATATTCTTGTTAGTTTTGCTAGAGCGCTTTTGACCATTCCGATTCGCCGTTTAATTTCACTTTCGTCACTTCCGTTTCGGTGATATACGCTCCCAGATATGTCGTTTCCATTTTGATCATACGAAAGGAAAATTGAAATATAAAGGAATCGACAAGTTTAGATGGTTTTTATGCGGTCGTTAAAAGAAAATATACGTTACAATATTTTTTATTTGGTTCTCAGTTAATATCCATCGTCTATATATAAGATATGTATATAACAAACATGTCTATATAAATGTGTGTATATCGATGGATTTGTTAAAGGACGAAGTAATCCAATATGAGACAATTAATATCCTATTGCTGCGTTTTATCGATTATCGAGATTGACTTTCTCGATAATATAATCCGGAGTAAACGTTGGGAAATATAGATGGGAATGGGTGCCTCAAAGCAGATTATACGGCCGATTCGAAGACTATACGAACACAATCCAAATGCGGTACAGTCAGAAGAGTTTACTGTAAAAAAAAAAAGAGGAGTAAAAACAGGGCTTTCACCTATATTGTTTAATTTATACAAAGAACGTATAACGTGAAAAGTTTCGGAGGATTGGAATGAAGGAGTTTCTATCGGAGGGGGCTCAAAGTTTTAAACTTACGGTTTGCCGACGATATAACATTTGTGGCGCTAATGATGAAATTATAAGATATACAAGTAAATTATAAACAATGAAAAAACTAATTTATGGTGATCGATCGGGAGAATATAATAAAGGAAAAACATAAAACCATTCCTGGTTATAAAACTGTAGAAAAGTTCGTTTACTCGAGTTCGTTGTTGGAAAGCGAAGGAGAGTCTAAAGATGAGATCAAGAACTCAACTAGCACGGAGTGCGATGGTTAAACTAACCCGCATATGGAAAGACTCCTCTGTTACAAGAAAATGTAAACATCTAACTTGTATGCACCATGGTTTTTTTCAATATTTCTGTACGGTATAACGTGAACGAACAGAAAGTGTTCGAAGAACAAACTCGCGTAGATAATTTCGAGATATGGCGCTGGAAGCGGTTCCTTCGGGTTTCAGCGAAAAGCGTACTAATGCGGCTATTTCGAAAGAAATCGGTCCAAATCGCAGGTTAAGGAATACGATGGATGTGAAAGAGTAATAGTTATGGGAAATGGTGTGCGACCAAAAGTCAGAGTACCAATTCGGAATGGACAGATGCAGTGAGTGCTGCAGTTCGAATGACATTTTTTCAAAATGTGTTCATGATGCCGAAGATCGTCAAGGATGGAGGCGGAAAACAAGGAAGCTGTTACCTTGATCACAATATTCCACGATTAAGAGACACGGATATATATGCTTGTGTGACCTTATCTATATATATATATATATATATATATATATATATATAAAAATAAAATGTCGCGTAAACATGAAATTATTTGATGAATTTAACAATAAAATAAAATTAATTGACCGGACACAAAGCCAACGAAATTCTTCGATATAATATACGCATCGTATTATCGTGTAGAGTGAGTAAAAAAAATTTTAATCTATTTCATATTACTACGAACAAATTACTAATAAAAGAAACACGAAAATAACTTATAATGACCGTTCGCGGGGAGGAGTTATCGAATTAAGTATGTCAAATTAATCGCGCGTAGAAAATAATTTAAATTTAAAGTAAAACCGAAGCAACTTCTTCGATATTCTCTTTACGGGTTTTTAAATTTAAATTTACTTCGCATTATCGCGATAATTTGACCAGCCGAAAAACACTTTCTCGAATATCGTTCAGCTACGAGATATTACGGTTAATTTGCGATGTAAACGTAGAAAAGTCATTAATAACTCGTGATTTTTTCTTACTAAAATAGAATTAAGTACGGGATATTTGCTCGCGATCCGAAAGTAAAATGTCATCAACTCGAAAACGAGTAGAATCCAACCTGAAAAAAACGACGCAAACCATTATGGGAAGATTGTCTACCTCGCAAATTCATTACATTCCCAACAAGCTGGTATTTATTTAACCGACCGTTCGGACGGATAACTGAGTTGGCTAGAGGTATTATCGTCGTTAGAAACACATGTTGGTCGCTTGTAGAATTCGAACTCGGGTCGTGCGGAAAGAGCATTTACGTAGCGAAACACTGATTAGCGAAAAATTTAACCAAATCGGTTGAAAATAATAATAATAAAAAAAAGCAGTTCGGTTTCTCGAGATTTCGAAATTTTAATCAAAGTACAATTTATAAAACATATAAAAGGAAAGAAATAAAAAAATACTATGTAGATATTGCTTTGTCGAACCACAACATTCGCTGTCAGATTATTTTGTAATCAAAACTGCTTTTTTAATTCGCTAATTTTTTGTAATATTGTAATATAATTGATCAATACGCATTAATGCTTCATACTACTTTGGCAACTCATTATAGTTTTGCGCATCGTTCCTAGTCAACTCTAGATTTAGTTTTTTCAACTCATTCGAAAGCAAATTCTCTACACTTATTTAATCATACTGATTTAGCAGGAAAAATTATAAGTATCCGAAGCAAACATGAAATAGAAACAACCACTATTAGCTGGAACTGTCGTAAAACGGACTGGACAAATTACTTCCAATTATGCTTAAGAAGCTTTCCATCGGCAAACTAAAATAGTTCTTCCGAATTATCAGTGGAGATATTCACTAAATATGCCTTCTCTTCTACATCATCCCGCGGTGTACCCAACCGATTTGCAAGAAAATTGTTCCATAGTAGACTATCGAATGCAAAGCTACAATTCGTGATCGTCGTAGGGCGTTGAAAAACTTAAAAGCACTCTCCTCGACTGAAAATTAAAATCACTTTAGGAAATATCGGGCTAAAGCACGCTATACTTTAAAACGGGCAAAAGGGTCTGCCTGGCATGAATTCACTTCCTTAATTTCTCCATCAGTTCCACCTAAATTAGTCTGGAATAAAATTAAATCAATGGAAGCCTCATCAACCTTATGTATCCGTTCGAGCATTAAAACGGAAATATTATCCTGAACCGCAGTCAATTAGCAAATTTATTCGTAGAATCATTTTCAGATAACTCAAGTCACTCAAATCTAGATCCAACTTTCATCAAATTTAAAAACACATTAAATCTATTCCTTCTTCTTCCGGTGCCGTATCCTCAATGGATGTTGACGATTATCCGTCTGGCTTCCAATCTGTTGGCTAACTTCCGCAATAAGGGTTCAAGTTCTGTCCATTATTTTGCATTATCCAAGCATATTTTTCTTCTCCTTCCTTTTCCTCGTTTTCCAGTGATGTTTCCTTCAATAATCAACATTTCATATCTGCTGTTCCTCAAGATAGCTATTTTTCTTTTCTTAGTAGTTCTTTCTAACTCTAAACTTTTATTTAATAGTATTCCTGCATTTGATACTTTATCCGTCCATGGAATCTTTAGCATCCGACGGTATAACCACATTTCAAATGATCTTAATCTATTTAGCATTGTTTTTTTAATCGTCCAGGCCTCCATTCCATATAATGCCCATATGTGACATTTCACAAAACTCCATCTGGCGTTCCATTTCATCGTTTTGTTCACAAATATACATTTCGTGTTCGGAAACGCGTTTCTTGCATATCCAATTCTCATTTTTATTTCGTAATCAGGGTCCCATGTGCTGTTAATATTATATCCTAGGTATTTAAATGTATTAACCTGTTGTATGATTCTATTGTTGATTTTAATTAATGTATTTTTTGTTCCTGCCTCTTTGCTTACTACCATAACTTTAGTTTTATTGCAGTTTATGAATATACACATTTTATTAGATTCTGTATTGACTCTCAATACACAAATCTATTCCACTAAACTGTAATTCACAAAACAAAGAACCATCGAATCAATAGTTCTCCTTCAATGAGCTAAAATCCGTTATATGCGATTTGAAGGACAGTGCCAGCGGTCCAGATAGTTTTCGTATTTGCTGGCTGAAAAATGCACCAGAAAACATCACAACAGTCCTATATACTGAATGTTATTCGGGACGCGGGTGCCTTTCCAGCACTGATATTGCCCATTCTTAAGGCTAGCAAAAATCCTTCAACTATAGATTCCTATCGACCTATTTCTCAAACGTCAGTGCTAGGCAAAGTATTTGAAAAACTTTTAGCAGGTCACCTAATGTGGGAGTAGAACATCAACAACTAATAAGCAGTAAAAAATGCGCATTTCGTCTAAGTCGCTCAACAATTGATCAAACTGTTTACCTCCAAAATGAAATATCAAATTCGATAGTTAATAATAATCAACACTTATTAGCGCTCTTCTTAGATATATCCGAGGCTTTCGATACGACCTGGAGACACAAGATTCTGACCTCGCTATAATTTTCGAAGTAAACTGGCAATGATCATTGGCATTTTCCTTAAAGACCGAACATTCCAAGTTCGTCTTGGTAACACTTTATACACAACGCGATCACTACAGAATGGTATTCCGCAAGGTACTATCCTTAGTCAAATCTTATTTAATATTGCCATAAATGATATCTTAACCGAGATAGTACCACCGATAACAGCATCATTATTTGCAGATGATTCGGTTGTCTTCTTATCATTTAGTAATGTACCACTTGGATCAGAAACACTGGAACTCTGCTTAAATAAACTTCTAAAGTGAACAGAGATATCCGGATTTCAGTTCTCGGCTGAAAAATCCTCAGCCATACACTTCTGTCGAAATCGCTCTTGTCCTTATGATGTTGTTCTTCTTAAATAACAAAATAATTTCATCTGCTACTACAGTGAAGTATCTGGGCCCAACTTTAGATCGGAAGTTGACATAGAAGCCTCAAACGCATATGCTAAAAAGAAAAAAGTATGCTAAACTTAAACTTATTACGAAAATTAACTCGTACACAATATGGAGCGGACACGAGACTCATGTTCGCAATAACCCTTCTATTATATTAGATCAATACAACGACCACCAAATGCTTTTCACAGATTGTTCAAAGTCAAATTCTGGTGTAGGATGTGCAGTAGCATAACGAAATAATAATCAGATTTCCACTACCTCCATATTTTTCAATGCTCTCGGCTGAACTTTATGCTATAAAACTAGTTGTAATTTATATACAAGATTCTGTGGGCAGAAATTCTAACCAGTCTCTCATTGCCACCGAATGTCATTTAGCAATCGCCGGTATCGGTAATTACAAGCGTAAAAATCAGCATCCGGTGGTCAAAGAGATAATCGGCATCCTATCTACCGGTCTTTCCCTTCAACCATTATTTATATCGGTCCCAAGTCACACTGGTATTGCTGGAAACGATCTAGCAGACACCACAGCTAAAGAGGCGGCTTATACACAACCTGCTCCTGATCTTCCAATAGATCCAAAAGATATCCGCAGCATAATAAACGAGCAACTGCGCGCGAAATGGAATATGTTGTGGTTATTAACACCAATTACAAACAAATTACGCTCATTCAAACCTGATATTAATTTATGGCGATCTCCTTCTTCGTTGACACGCCATGAAGAAATAGTCATTCGTCGTATATTACTAGGACATAAGTCACTTGATCAGAGAAGAATCACCACCGATTTGTTCCTGCAGCAATGTCAATTTAACAATAGAACACCTTCTGCTACACTACCAAAAATATAAGACTGAACGTGACCATATCGGATACTCGGCATTACAACGATTTTTGCAGCCAAATGTATCCGGTCCTACAGTAGAGTTCCTACGTCCAACCAGCCTGTTTCAACAACTATAGCTTCCATGTCCATGCCTCTGGCCTCGTAGCAGTGTATACGCACGTAAATGGACCATCACCATCATCATCTAACTTATCTTCTTAGATTTTATTTTTTGTTTTTTTTTTCTTTTTATGTGTTTTATAAATTATAAACTCTGTTTCTATATTTTATTTTTTTAGAACCATCAATACGGCAGTGGGTTTGGCAACTTAACAAGCGTGGAACTAAGGTGAAGTTTAAGTGGGTCCCTGCCCACTGTGGCGTCCGCGGAAATGAGAAAACGGATGCGATTATTCGATCGGATCTAATCCCGGATATTGAGAATCAGGTTAAACTACAATGAGGGCAGTTAATACTGAAGCTTGAGGAAGTGTTGTACCGTTCTTTCCAATCATATTTCGAATTTCAAAACTTGTTAAAAGGTAAAATTATACCACTATTCAAAAGACAATTCCAAAAGAGCCCTAGTTTAAACGTGGAGATCTCCACCATAAAGATTTTGTCTCTGCGTTTGTTAGATTAAGGACTGGTCATAACTGGACAGCTAGTCGTCTTTCCAAATTGGGATCATCAGCATTGGAGTTTGTGAGATATGTAATATCGAAAAATACAAAAATTAGATATAGCTTTCTGTCTGAACTTATATCGACAAGGAACACGCTGCTAATAGAATTTGAAGAGCTTATTGTGGATCCTACCTGCTTGGATGCGCGTAGATTATATAATTTTATTAAGTCTAATAATATAAGTTTATAGTCTGAACACAGTCCACTTAAACTGACCAAAGTGTGAAAACTGAGCAAAAAAAAATAACTTCACGTACTAGTTCCTCGAAGCATCTTCAAATATTATAAAATTCCAAACTAACACTCGAAAAAGAGCATATGTGAGAGATATATCACGTTAGACGATAACAAAGAAACTTTACAAAAAAATTTGTTATCGTTATCGTTTCCAACTTTTAAAGGATCGATGTAATTTCGAATACAAACATATCATTGGACACTCTAATACGACCCGAAATATATGCGCATCGTAACATATTTGATATTAGAGTGGGCAATTTTAAATAGAAAATTAAATATATTCCTTTTAAAATGATACATTTAGATTGCCGTATTACCACGAAATTTATATATATATATATAAAGATAGGAAATCGAATCAGTTAAGAAATTCAGAAAGAAATTAGGTCTCATATTACAATGTCGAACCAATACGTTTCATAATATCAAAGTAAATCAGTGTTACGTATTATCAGTTGTAAATCACGCATCGGAGATCTGGACACTGAATGCGGAAAGCATTACTAAACCCATTCGAAATGTGGACATTACCGCGAATGTGACGATTACAACGGACGGCGAAAATAACGAATACGAAAATACTCCAGAAAAGTGGAATCGAGAAGATGACGCTGAAAGATAGTAGAAGAACGTTCGCATGAGACAAGATCATGGAAAGAGAAATATTCTTGCTTGCATTGTAAGGTAAAATTGAAGGGAAACCGACAGTCAGACGAAGAAGTAACAACAGGATTCGGAAACTACAAAATCATAGGTGCAGCTAGAAAAAAGGGAATATCGGTTTAAAGTTGGTGTATGTTTTATATAATATATATAATACTTATACCAACGTAACATAAAATTATTTTGATTAATTGAACTTCATAAAAAATTCTATGTAAAAATTTTCACGTTCCAGGACAGAGGAAGATATATGAAATCGATTAAACTTTCTATTTATCAAGTAATATAAAAAAAGTATTTTTAAATTATTTAAATTAATTATTTATTATTTTATATATATAATGATTTTCGTTCAAAATTTCATTCATTTTGGTCTTAGCGAGACTCATTCTTTATACCTCGTATTAGAGGTATGTATTTTTGGCGAATTTTCAAGAAGACATCGAAAATCAATAATTAAGATCGAACAAATTAATATACACACATATATGTATATATATATATATATATAATATTAATTAATAAAAACGGTAAGGTAGTGTTTCACCGTACATCGTAGCAGATAACAGTTCTGTGACGCTGTAGCTAGTGAAACTAGCAGACCGTTTTTTATTAAATATATATTTTTTATACGGCATAAAAGTACATTTTATTTTATTAAAACATATATTTCTTAATTTTACTTATTATCTCGGCCACGTGTATATAAATCGACTTCGTACTAGATAAACAGTCTAGATGAAGCCGGTAAAAGTAGTACAGCTATGTCTAATATTTACTTATTAACCTAGTATATGGGTTTATAAATCAATATACACATTATTTGGCCATATATATTTATATCAAAAATGTATGTGTTTATTGATATGCATATATGAATATATATATATATATATATGTATGTGTGTGTGTAAAGGTAAATATATATACATATGTATATATTTATTTTTTGTACATATATGTATATATGAATGTGTGTATATATACATGAAATAAAGAGGTGTATATGTGTGATATATAATTAAAAATATGAAACATACGTGGTAATAATTATTTAAAATGGAGGATCAAATGTACGTTTTTTACTGAAGCTCGCAATATTACAGGCTTCAACTAACACACGCTTGAATGTATATATATATATAAAACATCCTATGTATCAAAAATAAATTTAAAGTACTGTTGGTCTTATTCGGATGCAGAATAAGGGAAATTAACTGTATTTAAAAATATATAACGATAAGGTGGAACGAAATTCATACCTTGACATATTCTATTCTTTTGCCCTGCTCTACAAAGAGCGTTAACGATCATGTATGCAGTCAACACGTCTTTTTCTCTGGCTTCTTGCATGAGTTTTTATGTTGACCATATGTCCGTCCATTCCTCGATGTTATCCGACTAGCATGTTTTTCGTCTTTTTCAAATTCTAATCCTATCTACTTATCTTTGGATAATTAGGTGCACTAGTTTATATACTTATCTCTCCAATTACACAGTCGAAGTACTTTATATTCTTCGAATAACCGATTTCATTAATCTTCTCTCAGTTTTGGCCATGTCTAGGACTTTTCGATATCGATGTCTACTATATATATATATATATATATATATATAATATTAAAATAGCTTTGCACACAAATATTAACACGTATATTTACATTTATATATATATATATATATATATATAAAATGTATGTTTACATATACAGATTCATATATATATATGTATGTGTTGTATCTTTATAAATATATCTCAATATCGATTAGCAGCCGAAAAATTTAATTTACATTCATAACCCCAGTTTAAACTGAAATTTTTAACGGAATCTTCTAACATTACTCACACTGAGTCTGTTTCCATTACGGAACCGATTAATTAATATATTAGGTAAAATATAAAGAAATTTCTTCTAACCTATGTTATGAGTTTGGGTAACGGGAAACGGTAACGCGCAGCAAGGGCCGCTGCTCTGATGATGATTGTGATGATGATGATGATGATGATGATTGTGATGATGACTGTGATGATTATGACGATTGGAAGCGATCGACGACGGACCGACAAGGCTGACCGCAGCCGTCGATGATCCGGTCGTCGTGTTATCGTTATTGCCGGACGATACCGTGATTGCCGATCCGGCTAAACAAGATGCGGACGTTCTTAGTCTAGTTCCGTTCGGAATTTCGGCTGGTTCCAAATCGGTCGTACCGTTTCTAGCGCTATTATGCAACGACGATAGCGGTTGAGGTAATTCGTCGCTGAAAAATTGCAAACCGAACGAATTGGCTAAATTCGATTTAGTAATACCGGCGACGCTGCATAAATTTCCGACACCACCGGCATTGTGTCCTCGTCTACTACTACCATTAGCGGCGGTATAAGCAGCAGTCTGGACATCCAAAGCGGTGGTGTTTCCGTCCTGTTGTATAGGCGTCGTCGTGATGATGTGGTAGTGACGATTAAAATTTTAACACGCGGAAGTAAATAATTCCGAATAATATATATATATATATATTTTATTAGTATACACAGCGCACTTTTTATCTTTTTTATTTTTTTTTAGTTCCAACGATCGATCGTTTTTCAATTTTAATTTCAATATTTAAGCAAAAATATAAAACGATTCATCGCGAACATCGGAGATTAAAAAAAAAAAAATTAAATTAAATTAAAATTAAAATATTATATTTTTAAAATAATCTACCGACGACGAGCGAGATAAAACATGCAAACGTTCGCAACGATACATCGAACACTAAACGATCGTCGTATACACTGACGATCACCGGCATATCGGCCGATTAACAGGTGTTGCGCATGCGTACCGTTCCACTTTTGTCAGTGATTCCGTCTATTTCTATACAATCAGCCGGGATAGTCATAATGTAGAACGATAAACACGCCCAATTGGTCGTCATAGCAACCAATAGGATATCTTCTATCCCTTCCATTGCCGATTGTACGCCGTAGGTTAAACTTATCATTTGGATGAAGAGGAACTCTTGGATAATAAAGAAAACTCGTCGGCGGGAGCGGTGACGCTGTTGTCACTGCTGCTGCTATTTCTGGAAGGTAACGTGGTCGTGTACATCGTATTGTATGGAAGAGGCTTGCCTCGTTGGTCGTCTTAAAATGGAAAATACGAGTAGCGTGCTCACGGGAAACAACAAACACTACTTTACATATATATATATATATATATATATATATATATATATATATATATATATATATATATATATATATATATATCTAAATTCCGCTTAGAATATATATATATATATATATATATATATATATATATATATATATATATATAGTATATATTGAAATAACACGTGTAGATAGAGAACAATCAAAGTATGGAAATTGAAGCGAACTGTCGCGTTGTCGTGGGGCTTTCCTTAAATCTTCGGCAGCTAGCTGCTGAAAGGTAAATATCACACCCTATACATCGGTGTAGTAAATGTAAATGTTTTCTAATTTTTTTTTTTTTTTCATATATATATGTCTACAATAAATATATATGTATATATATATATATATATATATATGTATATGTATATATATATATACATATAGCGTAACACGTGTTAACTGACGCATTTATTAGTAGTTGGTAAAATTTGCCATAACGCTAACCTGCCTATTCTTAAACGAAAGACACCAGACGGCAGTCCATTGCCTGAGTTGTGTCACTCGTTATTTATAGTTCGCGTAATAAAACGATTTCAACCAGGTTAAAAATATCCAAACGACGCAGCTTTAACTAATTCTACGACTGTATGCGAAATATATTCCAATAATTCCGTATTCATCTTCGAACGAAGTGATGAGAAATGGACTAACTAAACTAAATAATGATCGTGTTTTTATTAGTAATAAAGAAAGGTACGCGCATTGATTTATACACGATACGCTCGTATTGATATACGTATTTATACGTGCCCATTATTTAACACGTAAATTGAAATAATAATCCGTATTTTCTTTATTCGAATATTTTAATATGTATAGAACGTGTTCGACTTCCAACCAGATGATGCTCGTAATGTATAAAGTTTTCACCATCCTACAAATATAATAATCATAAGGCAGCAGCGCCACAAATCAAATTCAAATTCAAATTCAAATTCAAATACGAGATTACAAAGAAAATATATATAACGTGTAAATCCCGAGTATGCGCATATTGCGCGAACGCCGGATTATACAAATAAATAAAGATAAATTTAACATCCGTTCCATCGCACTAAAAAAAAACTTAACGTTATTATATAATTCAATGAAATAATACACTTTCTTAACCGAAACATTCTTTAAAAATATAAGTAAACACACACAAACATCCAGACACCGCCAATCAAATTAAGTATTAAACTATAATTACAAATCCGCAGAAATATACCTAACGCGCGAAAGTAAATATACAACATAGAAATATATACATAAATAAATACTAAAAACCGTGTATACATAAATGCGTAACAGGAAATAACTCATAATCACATAATAATTAATAATAATAAAAAGTTGACTTAATAAAAAAATTTAATTTACAAAATAAAATCATCAATCTAACAATTCCGACCGAATACTTTTAAACCAGTTAGCAACTTCAATTATTATATGAAAAGCTCGTTACCTATTTACACATTACAAATGCAACTAACTTACGCCGTCGTTTATAATTTTTAACATCAATTTTTAGTTGACGCGGCAAACAGTTAAACGAAGTGACACCCATATAAACAGCTGGGATTCGGGTATGAAATTTATTAAATTTAGGCAACTTTGCTAACTCGTGTGAGGATAACCTTGTTTTACCACCATGCAACTCGATCGAAAAAAGTTTAAAATTTTTAAACACGAAAACAAGTAATTGTACTCCATATAATTCACGAACGGTGAGAGGACGAGTTTTCCAACAGGGTTGCTTTTACCAACGGTGTTAAATAACATGTTTTAAAGTGATTGTATGACATTCATATATACCTTTCCAGCTCCACACCAATGCATAAGTCCATAGCACAAAACTGGTTGGTACAAAGAAGTATAAAAAATCAATTGAAAATTAGTTAAATCACTAATATTTATTTTCTTAAAGAAAACACAAAGCTTTTCGGCATTTACGCCATTATCAAGTGAACCATTTTAAAAAACATGAAAATTTTAAAAATATAAATTAAATATAATTACTTAAAAATTTTCACAATCAACATCGCATATTTTTAAGTAATTATATTTAATTTATATTTTTAAAATTTTGATGTTTTTTAAAATGGTTCACTTGATAATGGCGTAAATGCCGAAAAGCTTTGTGTTTTCTTTAAGAAAATAAATATTAGTGATTTAACTAATTTTCAATTGATTTTTTATGAAAAAATCACTACATTCCACATTATAAAAAATTATAACAAACAAGTATACAGACGAAATAATTGTGTAGATGAAAAAAATTGTGCTTCAGATAATAAAAAAGATAATTTAATTTTCTTAATTTTTTAGAAAGGAACTCGGTATGTTTATTAAGATGGTACAATTCTTGCTTGGAATATTCACTTTTGTACGCAAAAATTGAACTATGTTTCGTTGTTCGCCAACGAACAAGACGATATATATGTACGCACAAATCACAACGAAACATCCGACATACCTCGACGTGATATCGAACCGGTCACTTAAAGAATGCGAATCTTTAAAGCTCGGAATAATGTTATTCGCAATCTGATTTCATCAAAATGCGGAACTAGGTGAGAAGTCGTCCGAGCAACAGGATTGGCACTGTGTTTCTCAGCAGCAGGAATGTGGATGTTCGTCTTGAGGTAGATCACAACGCGTGTTAAGAAATTGGACATATAAACAATACTTGCCGTATTATAACCTGGCTGTTTTAGACCTACAAAGACCTAATTATTATACTTATGTATTGCTCCGCCATTTATAAGAAGAAATTTCCAGCATTGAAAGAAGTAAAGTTGATACATGTTCCCGTCACCCTGTGTTTGGACAGATTAACACGAAAGGTTGAAATCGCGAAAGTCTTTCACGCGTAATTCGCTTTATCCGACAAGGCCAGCACAACATAGTACAATGGATGAATTCTGGTACTGGTCCTGTAAGGAAAAACCTAGACCGAAAGATCAATTAAATTGGCTCCAATGGAGAACTGCGAACAGATTACGTATCGGCTGTGGGGAAAACGCAAAAAGACCACCGACACCTGTTCAACTGCACACATGTTAAGGCTCTTGCGGTTAGGACAGATATATAACCTGTAATGACGTATTTAAACTGACTCATATCTCATAGAAATAGCGATTCGACAACTAGCTGTATGCGTGCGAACGTTATAACACGTTGGTAAACGATATCTATTAAAATTATCTTTTTATTATTATTATTACTTTTAACGGAAATTTAGCAATTTTTTATTTCACCGGTTTTTTTTTCGTTATTTTGTGTCTAATTTTACCAAAAACGACTCTGACCATAATCGCTCCGAAAATGTTAAATACGATTTAACGTCGGTACAGCCGCGTCAACGAATACAAGTGTGACTACTGTATGTCCAGTTTCTGCAACCACGATAAAGCCACGTCGTCAACGGACAAAATTCTCGAAGGTAAACATCGTTTTGTGAGCGCAAGAATAATTCCGAATTAAATTAGCTCGCGCACATTTGGCACATATGTGATGTAGCTAATTTTTACTTTGTATTACTGTTGATTAAACCATTGATTAAACCATTGATTTACAATAACGATAACAGTATTTATTATAATTATTATTAATAATATTATCGCAACAAATACTGATAAGGACGCAAATATAGATAAATTAAGCTTTTATATTTCGTTGGTAACAAAAAAAATCGCGACAAATTAATATAACTATAAGAAAGATCCGAGATGCACAGTTTTCACGCCGCGCATAGACCTCACAACGATCAAAATTTTTTAGAGGCCTCTATATGATCAAAAGTGTTTCGACTAAAATATTTTTGAAATTTTATTTTTTTAAATCGACTTAATGCGTAAAAAGATAATTAATGGGCGTGATTTTAATCGATAACATTGATTCGAGCTAGAAAATAGCGTGTAACCAAAAGTCGTAACTTTTAGCGAACACGTTTAAATTTAATTAGTGCGCGTCTATCGTGCAAATGTTTATGTGTACGCCTATAACCTTCCGTTCAATTTATGGTGCATACACCCGTTAATGCGTTATATTTGCACTGCTAGTTAACGAAATTGTATCAGGGTGCAAATCACGGATGATGAAAATCATCGAGCTCGAGTGACTTTTACAAACCGCAGAATTATTTCGACCGAGAATATATTCAGTGAATGGTACTCAGATCTCTCAGAACGAAGATGTAAAATATCTGGGTATACAAAACGCTTAACTCGAACGAAGCCTATAATAACAAAGAGAAAGTAATTAAATGTTAAGTTAAAACAACTATATCGGCTGGTCGAGTTGCTACTATATAAACATGTGTTAAAGCCGGTTATGTGGGGCTGTCAATTATAGAGCTGTGCCAGAAAAAGAAATAATTCAATAATACGAATAATGCAAAATAAAATACTACGCACAATTACTAACGCTCCGTAGTATATAAGCAACATCAGAATTCACGGAGATTTTAATGTTAAAATTTGTGTAAAATAATAAATAACTGCGGTTTCACAGAGATATCCTGCCAGATTGGAAGGCCATACAAACGAAGGAATTGCTCCAAAACGAAGTCCGTAGCCTTAAGAGAAAACGTTTCCTCATAAGAATATATGCAGTAGAGCTGCCAAGGACCGACTTAAGAGTCCCCAGATGGCTTAGAAAAGTATAAAATACATATCAAAAAGGCGCGTAACCAAACAATTTCGCAGCTAAAATGATAGTAAGATTGAAAGACCTGATTCATTAATAAAACCTCATCTTGAAGAATATGCAAAACAGCCTAGACTGCAAAAAACTAGAAAATATTCGTTACATTTTGTCGGCTAATGACATTAAAAATTCAGCTGATTGTACAACACGAAGAAAAACAATGGCGGTTAGTTGGGCCGTTCGGCATTCGAATGTAACCCAGATTGTGGCCAGTGCGTTTTTTTTGTTGTTCTTACTTGTTTCGTTGTTATTCGTGATCGTTTATAGTTTGTTTTGCCTGTCGAATATTCGGCTGTGTATGTTTTATTCATTTTTATTTTTTTGTGGGAGGGGATGTTTGAGATCACCCCAGATACAAATCCTGGATGCGCCATTGAATATATGTGTTTCAATTATGTTCGCGGATGTACGTTGATATGAATGTAATGTATACATGTATTTTGATTGTGATTAATTACCTGTTTCCACTAAATAGGCAGCTTATTCATGATAATTTTAACTTAAATTACTTCGATTATCAAATAGTTTAGGAAACTAGGTGTAAAATAGCACAGATTTTTTTAATGCACTGCAATAATAATACGTAATGATAGAAAACACGAATCACACATAACATTTATGGATAATTCATCATTATCATTTTTTGTTGTAAAATATATAAATCTTCTTTCATCGTGAGTATTCTTATTATTTCATTATATTTATATTTTATTACTATAAATAAATATAATTTGAATTTTGTTATTATCGATATTTTTATTTATTTATTTACTATTATTATAGTTATTAATTATGATTATTATTAATAATATTATTATCTCTGAAGTAAAGATGATTTTTAAAAAACGAACTACAAAAAAATAGTTAAAATTACTAAAATCACTGCCACATTATTTTATAAATAACTGGCCTTCCCCCTTGCTATTTTTTGTAATATCGTACATCTAAATTAAGTATTTTCTTGCATTTTATTTTGTTTTTCTCCTTAATATTTTTTTTATAAATTAGATATATTTTTTATAAATCATATATATTTCTATTTACTTTTTTTTAATGTCCGCTTGGTAATGGCTTAATAGCCGAAAAAGCTTTGTGGTCTTTTTATATATCAAAAATTTTAACGACTTTAACTACTTTTACGTCGTTTATTATTACTATTATTATTATCATTATTATTATTACTATTAACGTTATTTGAAACCGGCGCACGCGCAGTTGTGCACATAGTCGGTTATTACTGAAAATTATTTATTTTTAAGTATTATAATATTATTAATGCTTTCTTTTTTTATATTTTTTTTATTCTTAATTTACGCTACATGCTATTTTATTTTATATAATGTTTGCACAATGATGAGTAATATCGAAATAAATTGAGTTGAATTATTAGTTTTATTACTACTATTATTACCACCTATTATCATTACTATTATTGTATATAAAAGAAAAAAAACGATTAATGAACGAGAAATATTACACAGATGGCGGGAATTTTATTGCTGAAGTTATAAAAAAAAGATTTATAGAAATTGAGCTTGTACTTTATTTTAACAATCATAATTATATATATATATACAACTACATGGAACTGAATAGGTTATCAGGAAATAAAGAAGAATGATAGGCTGCTACAAAACAATCTATGGATTGACAACACATGATTATATATATATATATATGAGATGCGTCTAAATATAATAATTACGTTATGTTAGACATTTATTGCAGTACCAACAGTTTAGCTGCATACTATTATAGACTAAAACATTATTTCATTAGGTTTTTTCATTTTGTTACTGTTTTTTGCCTTTATGTATCTAAAACCATACCGAATAACAGATAAGTATTTTTTTTTTCAAATTAATATATTTATTAATAAAATATATTTTTAGTATGAAATTTAAAACGACAATCCAGTTAAGTTTTATGCCACTTCAAACTCCGTTTACAAACACAATTATTATAACAACTGTAATAAAATAATGTTAATTCTAATATATAGTAATAGAAAACATGTTAACTCGACATTTAATAATTCATTTTTCATCATCATCATCCCCCGTATTGTTCTTGCCGAACGTCGTGACCAGCCATTGTACATTTATTTTTTACGTTATTATTCAAGGCACTATATTTATATGCAACGCAGATGCGCGCGCATATGATGTTATCGTTAATCTTAATATATAGTAATAGAAAACATGTTAACCCATCATTTAATAATTCATTCTTCATCATCATCATCATCGTCCTATTATTTTTGCCGAACGTCGTGACCAGCCATTGTATGTTGTTTTTTTTTTATATGTGCAAAATAAACTATTATTCAAGGTACTATATTTATATGAGCTGCCTTCTCCGTGATAATTAAGAATTATATGACGACGAACGAACTTTCTGTCGTCTGTTAGTTTCGAACCCTCGACCATTCAGTTGACAGTCCAAAATTAGGCAACTACGCCACTGCGACATTAAAAAAATACACCATTAATTGTATCTTAGATTATAATTTTTGCAAAATAAAGTTTTAAATAAATGTTATCATCTTATTAATATAACAAATTATAATTTTTTCTGACGTTTATTTCTTCTACAGTTAAAATTATGGAAATCATTAAATTGATATTATTTCACTTGAAAGGCCCTCCACCTTCCGCCGAGCCGGCGTACCTCAACTTGGGACGAGTCCGTTTATATTTATACCGCCGGCCCGTTTCAACTAAAGACCTAGACAGCTTTCCAGCCAGATGATCTGGTGACGCAACTGAGCTGTCAATTATCCAAACTAATCACCTACAATCGTCTCGGGTCCGAAAACCGAGGTGGTAATCGACGATAATCGTCATTCAGTGAAACCCTTGCTAAGAGTCATTGCCCCCCAACAAGAAGCACAAGTGCGACTTGTCAGGTACTGGATGACATCATCTCGGGTGATGTACAGTGAAAACTTCATCTCCACTTTCAAGCGCGATACAATAAAGGAAGCACAGAAGATCTCGGCCGATTGAACAGGTAGATTTCTGACGGAAGAAATCTCTCCAGCTTCCGCCAGCACACGAGTAATTTGCTAATACCGGTCGAAGGTAATCTCCCTCGTCGAATTTGCTCAGCGACAAGTAACTTCAGGCATATCTGCTCGTGCGTTCATAAGATGAATAATCATTCACGCCCCGGCTCCACAAATACACTGGCGAGGTGTTTACCCGAGGGAAAATGGTCCTCATAGCATGTAAATGGACCGTGTCGCGTTCCGAAACATGTCAACGCTGTAAAGAGCACAAACCATTCGTATTTTTCACCATCAATTATACTCGGAAGTAGAGTCTTGACAGCACCGTCATATTCCATCCAAGACTCTTGCCATCTCGCGAGAGCGACGCCATAAGCTTTATTACACAGGGACCTGCTTACTGAAGGCGTTTTCTGTAACAGACTTGATAAGCTTACTTATTATCGACGCGCAAACCAAGCTGCTGACTTTATATGCTCTCAGGCCTCGAAAGTTTGCTTTCCGGCTCATCAAGAGTTATACCCATACTTACCGATGAATCATCATCGTGCCAGCAGAATATCCCTATCTGACAGGTAACCCTTCACTACAATCTAACACTATTCCGTTAACATTGCACCTTTGTAATAGTCCGCAAAATTACGTGTAATACAATTTTCTGTTTCCGCTATGCCAAACCTAATAACAAATAACAATGTATATAAGCGTAAGAAAGTGTATATATATATATATATATATATATATATATATATATATATATATATATAAGATATTTCTAAATATTTCTTTGCATATATGAAAAGACATTCTATCGTTTTCAACGTAGACAAAATATTTTTATCTTATTGCATGTTTTTTTTTATTTCTAATATTTCAATATAAATAAAAATAAAAGAAAAAAAAATTTCGTTTCGTTATTTCTGCTCTTTTATTATTCGAATACGTCTTTCCTATGTCCGCATTCGTTCATTGAATCTACAACCGGCGTCCAAAATTGTGTGGTCGGGTTAACGTTATACGTACACACATATTATGTATGTATATATATATATATATAAAATTAAAAATATAAATATACCTTAAGGCGCCCCGGTGTACGTCAGCTTAAAAACACGGAATAAATGTGTAACGTGGCAATGGGAGTAGAAGGGAAGTGACAGTAATTAATTCCCTTAAAGTCGAAAAAGCGCGGACAGATAATAAGTGGACTTTCAGCTTTTCAACTTTTTTTTCCCAACTTCGATATTTTGTTCTCAGTTAATTTATTTCATTTATTTCTATTTATTTTTTAATTCGGTCCTTTCTTCGTGTCTTTATATCTTTACACAACCGCGCACATATGCATATTAATGTATATCGAATTTTTATTTTGGTACAACATTTCCATAATATTATAATGTAGCGCGATGTTAATAGTTAGTGGACTTCGGTTACTCTTTAGTATAACGTACGTTGTAAGGAAGATATAGAAACTAAAGGAACAAATCTTTTCCAGCGAAGACGTAGTGAGATTATAAACCTGTAAGTTATTATATACCTATGTATTATATATATATATATATATATATGTATATATATATATGTATATATATATATATGTATATATATATATATGTATATATATATATATAAGGTTCGTGTAGAGATAAATGAAATAAAGGATTCAAACGCATAGTTACTACTATTAGGGGCGTGACCTCTCTATAATTGGTAAATTTTACGACAGTCGTTTATTCCTCGGAAACTAGTCACACTATTTTTCATTTCTTTCTTCGGAATACGATTTGGGTTGCATCATCGCCGCTAGCGTTATCTTCGTCTTTTGTCTTTTTCGCATTCGTATTAGTCGGTAGTATTACTTCATTCGGAAGAAATGAAAACCGGTCATCATCTCAAACGGAAAAAGATTAACTGAAAATAAATAGAAATTTTCTTTACAACTCGTTTGACAAGTCCACATTTCACGAGAAAAGGAACTGTTTTTTTATAGTGTACCCACACGAACACAGACATAAAGATGAATGTATTATATGGATCGGTACAAGATGTGTACTGAAGAAAAAAAAGAAAATTACAATCCGTATTCATTCATATATTTCGTAGAATTCTTCCAGAAATGCCAACGATCATCTCAAGGCGTGGATACTCGGGATGTGGTCTATTTGGTTGATATTAGAAGTAAGCCGCATTAATTCGGAAAAAATACTTGTCTTCTTTTAATCCATCGTACGTCTTCATTTCTTCGTCACTCTCTGTTTGATACGGTTATGTAAATTCGTCGGCTATTAAACAATTACCAGAATGATTCGAAATGTGGAAGGTTTTCGTAATATTAAATAGACGTCCTAGTCGAATAGTTAGGCGTTAAAGAAGCAAACTCCACCGTCATTTACAAACATGGGACAATCCGATGTCCACTTCCGTCCACGTTCTCTGTACTATCGGCAGAGTTATACGCAATCTCTTGCGCAATTGATATTGCAGAATCAAAGCTAATTATTAATCTGCGCACATTCTCTTAGTTCGTAGATACGAACATCAGCATCCGTTGGCGAAAACTATATTAGAAACATCGTTTACTTATAAGGGACAAATTTGTACCGGATACACATCTGATTTTCCGAATAACAGATATACCACTATAGCCATGTAACCAAATGACATAGTAATATTATCTCGAATGATTCAAACCTTACTGTCGCTCTAAACATCTCCAGAACTACTTTCAACGACACAGTAAATAAGCACTAATAACCTACAAAAAAAAAAATGTAAATGAACCGATATAGCTAACCCCATTATCGAATAAAGTAAGGTCTACATCTGGATGAACGTTTAATATGGAAAAATAATATTCTAGCCAAACGGGGAAAGAACTTGACCTAAAAACTACGAAGTATAAATATGCTGATTAACAAATACTCACCACTGTCCATAGAAAATAAAGTTCGATTATATAAAATCATCTTAAAACCGATATTGACCTACGGATCGAAATGTAAGGCACAGCCAGCGATCCGCGAATGAAAATCTCCAACGTTTCCATTCGAATGTCCCGCGAAGTAGTGTTAGAGCAGGTTGATGACCTACATAAAGACTTACACATATAGACTGTAATAGAAAGACTCAGGATCCATAGTCACGGATGTATTTAGTGACTCAAGCCAATCCTCGAGATGTCGATCTCAATGCTAACAGTCTATAGTTCCGACGCCATGAAGGACCTACATAAGTAAAACTGTTTAACCGGTTTTAATTAAATCCACCTCCTTTTTTATGTTCATCACATGAAGAATAGCGATATTTTGGGCAGAATTCTAATGACACTCAAGCAATTCGAATAATTTCACCTATATTCAACCAAAGATCTCACCTGGCGATCACAAATAAAAATTTACTATATACAACTATCATTCGCCCTAGGTTAACTTAAGCGAGCCCTGTCTGTAGTTCAGTTTCCAACAGCGTTTATAAGAAAATGCAGCTATTACAAAATCACTGTTACAGAATCTCACTAAACGGCAACAGATGTACTAAAATTACACGCATTCCGCATTAAACTTAACTTGCTTATTTAGACACACTGGAAAACTTTCATAACAATTCTAGGATAACTGCAAAATCTATAACGATAAACTAATTCAATCTATAGTGGACTACGATATGACCAGTCTACAAAATAAATATACTCGTAAGCACCGTCGTCTGAAGCATTGGTTTTTAAATTAATCTATATTATAATGTTATATATCGAGTTATTTATAGTATTAAGTAATCTATGTTATCTGACACACTGTAAATAGCTAAATTCTAATTTTGTTTTTTTTCTTTGTTTTTTTTTTTTTGTAAATTTTTCCCCTAATTTTTAAATATAAGATTATGTATATATATATATATATATATATATATATATATATATATATATATATATATATATATATAATCTAATATAATTTTTCTTATTTTATTTATTACCGAGGTAAATTTTGTGTGTTTGCTATTAATAGTTTTATAAAACAAATAATTATGTAATAAAGATTTTTAAAAATAAATAAATAAATTGAAATTGAACATGGACGCTATTTATTATCCACTCAAGATAGATTGTATGCATATTTAATAATAATAAAGCGAGAAAAAAAATCTTACGAAGAATAATGAAAGAGGGTGACAGGGTTCGTGAATATAGACGTCGCTAAAGAGACTGCTTCCGCATCGACTGCTGCATATGGTAAAAAGCCTCGTGGAAGTCGGACGATCATCGATAGGTTGAACGCTGCTATTCACACGATGACAAAAGTAGGTAGAAGAAAATCAAGACAGATAAACCCACCGTAATCAGATCAACTAATTCAAACCGTTTTTCACCTAGACAGCCTAATGAGAAAAATATTGCGTTCACGAGGAAAAGTATCCTCCACTACAGTACTTAACCAGGATGCATAGGTTAATACTGAATTTATTATTATATATATATATGTATATTAATTAAAAATTAAATAATGACGAGAACTTTCTATGTCGCGTGTTGGTTTCGAACCCCCCGACCGTCGAGTTGACAAGCGAGCACTCTAGCAACTACGCTACCGATGTATATTTATACTTCCACCACTTGTATTTAAATTAAACTACTGTCTCGACTAGCGGTTTTCGATTTCTTGCTCATCTAAAAAGAACGATAATCATCTCACACCAATTGTAGTTCAGATAATTATTATCGTAGTAAAAACCTGGTTTTGGGATGAGCGGTCACACAGTAAAAATAATTAGTCAATCAAGCTGAAAAACGACCTTATAGTTATGAAGTCAGTAAAAAATTGCGCATGCTCGAGGTACTGTGCAAGTTTTACATCCGGTTGTGTAAACAGGAAGTTTCTCAACAAAATTAAACAAAATTTTAAAGAGTCGTCCAAGGATGGGGAGAATTATGTTTCTGACAGTAAGATCAGCCATACGTTACCAGATAGAACACTCGCGTTTCAAAACAGGTTCGATTTGTATATATTATTTGTTAAAAGATCTATTTTTTTTTTAAATCGCCGATAAAAAGTAAACTTATACTGATTTTTACCGCACGATAATTTGCTGTCAACGTGAAGAAGCTATTATCAAAATTTCAAATCGTCATAAACTAAATGTAATTATTATAACGATTCATCATTTTCAAGATTTCTAGCATTAATTCGCGGGTATGATTTAAGCTCTGTTTTTATAACATTATAATTACTAGAGAATTTATTTTAAGTGCTTAATACTGAAATAATTCGCAATTCCATTGTAGAGGAATGTAACGAATTATATCATTTCATCCGTGTTCATAATTTTGATATTGTAGCGTTGCCTGAAGCAAAGTTAGATAGTAATTTGAGCATAAAATTTCCAAAATATAAATGTTATAAACTGATGGAAGCTGTAGAAGGCAAGAAGTTGCACTTGTTATTAAACGGCATCTTCTTTCCGATACCATATTTGCCTTGTGTTGAAGCTATTGAGGTCAATATCTTTATTAATAATGGCACCGATCCTGCGGACAATATTTTTGCTATCTATGATAAAAATTACAACACTATCAGCACAAGAAATAAAAAGTAATCGAATTTCTCTTTTTGCTATATATAATTCACCATGCTGTCTGCGTAATTTTGTTAATGGTTTGATTTCAATACTAGAAACAGAAATTGAAACTGCTTTAATAAAAACTCGGCTGGAAATATCTTAGATAATTTATCGCTTCGTGACAATTTCATATAATAGCTCACAAATAATCAGTATACTTTCCCAATCAACCAAGATTTAAAAATAGCGTATTGGATCAAAAAATTTAAATATTTCATCTTCAATGTCCTACCCTACAATGTCAATCCTATATTCACTGTCATTAACGTCATCTAAGCCACAAGATGTCAAATATGAGTAATATCATCTCTAACTTTCAGTTTGGTTTTCATTCTACTTATTCAGTAAATAACCCAACGAAAATATCTAATAAACATAGTATGTCGGCAACCTCACCTACAGTACAACAGGTACAGACCTAACAAGCCGGAACCTACGGAGATAGGATCCATGACGGATCAATAACCGCTTACTATAGAAGTTAACATCTCAGCATTTTTAATTGTATCGATATATCTGTTAGCACAAGTCTTTCTACCAGTAATAGCATCATCCCACCTGCCTCGCCATTTCGGTAATAATAGAGAAGTAATACGTTTTTAAAATTTTTGCGTTTGTCATTGGTTGCACCGACGTATTCTCAAGTAGGTTAGAAGGTTTCAATTCTGCACCACTCCTCCCAACTAGACTGTGCTCACCTGTAAGACCCCTACCTACAAGAAATAAATGGAGAGATAGGACCTCACACATGACACAAGCAGCAGTGGTTGAATTCGGCACAAAGAAGCTATTTGAAGCAAAAGCTCCGTTTGCTGTTTGTTGACCAGAACAAAAATTCTTTTATTAACATATACAGCTGCACCATACCTAAAATTGGACTGAATGGGGGTCCTTTATATAATATCGATCGTTCTCTAAATGATAATCTCCAAGAATTTGTTTGGAAACGCAATAATTTATTGTAAATATCGATACATTTCGTAAAAATATATTGGAAATGAAGAATAAATGATAAATTTGGATCGATAATTATACGTGGGTATTTTAAAAATGCGGTATGCAAAATACTCGAATCTGAAAACAATTCAAGCTCCTTAACTCGGCCAACAAGCGAGGCATTACCGAACACAGAAAACCTGCATTTGGTGGGGAGAACTAATGTCCGTCACAACACTCTCCGGATATTTAGAAATGCGAGAAGTGGCAGTGACGATAATCTTCCTAGTCTAAACACTAAGTACATATCATCAATATATGATATTAGCTTAGATGCGGCTTTAATATCGACACCGAATTTTTCAAAACTATAATGTATAGTGAAATATCAATATGTTCCATATGTCCAAGGACGTACCCTTGATCGGTGTCATCGTTTCATCCGATGATCCACATGCTTGATTATTAAAGTAATCTATAATAACATTAACTATATATGGATTAATAGAATTATTAAGGACATCGACTATTGCAGACCAAAAGCAATATGCCCCTTTGATATCATACGAAATCACAACAGCCGCAAAACCATCTGAAATGTATTTCTTGACTATCGAAACTAATGAACGAATAGCATGCTCGACAGGTAGACCTGAGCGAAAACCAAATCGATCTCCTGCACCAAAGTCTCATGGATGGTCTTTTCCATAGACCTTCTCTAAGCAATTCACAAGGAAATCGATTTATAAACCGGCAACTCGGACGGATCTCTAACTGACTTTGAAAACAACCTCAAACAGGGGCTGCCTTCCAACAATTCGAGAAGAGACCAAACTTTAGATATTTTAACATGAATATAACAAATAAGGAAAGGAAGAGTAAAATTTTGTGACAAATCAAATTGCAGACTCTATCATTAGCCGGTACCTTCTTATTTTGAAAATTTTTAATAATTAAAGAAATATTATCCCGATTTACAACAGGGAAATCACAGCCACTGACAGGAAGCAGCACCAAAGGAAAATGGACTTTAGAGGGGAGAAAATTGATTTAATAAAACACTGACTTTTTCACGCTCGGATTTTGACCGCTAACCTCTAAATCAGGTAATGACAAATGAGACTTTCGCCTAAAAAGCACCTTATATAGTCTACCCCCGGTAGAGCTTGAAGCGAGAAAATCATTTCAATGTTGAAATTTGGCCATTATTATCTTAAATTTGTATAACCTATTTAACTCTTTCAGTACACCCTTATAAATAAATACACCCAAGGAGTTCTTACATTTAGACATTTCTTTTCTGAATAAAATCTTATTTTCGAAAAAATTGAACACTGTTGTTCCGTCAATCTAACTGTGTAAACTGGTGTACCCGCCTCTTTGGCAGACAATTATTTACGTTAACAATAATACTATTAATATAATTAGAATTAAGACGATTTATAAATTGATCCAGTTCAATTTTATAAAATCGCCTGGGAAGGAATCGGCTAATATTATACTTAAAATTATAGATAAAGCTGCGATCAACTAACTTATAGGATACTAAATATGATGCACTGGCAGGAGACCAACAAATAGTTATGATAAACCATTGTAATTAATGAAAGTAGGTTTACTAAACTAAAAGATCCCTAGAGACAACCATCTCATTGAAGTCAACTGAGTCCTAGTTTCCCGAACACGTGGCTCCATTATTAGTAACCTGATATTGAAGTCCCCAAAACGATAATGTGAGGCAAAAGCTCGGAGGAAGCCGCCCCAAAGTATGATCAAGCATAGAAAAAGCGTAAGTATTCGATCTGTTAGGAGGGAAATAAATACGTGTCAACACATATCTATTAATCATTAAATTGATATGCAGCAAAGAATGCGGAAGATCCGCCATTACTATAATAGCAACTCGATTATTAATATGAGATACCTAATTTCTTGTTTGTATTCTGCTTCCTCGGTCGGCAATTATGATTTCGGGCAACCGAAATTTATGTATACTATAATCATAATAAACTTAATTATTATTATTATTTTGTCAATTTTAACAATTTCTCTTTTTTTTAATTGAAGTTTTTTCCGTTTTTTTTTTCGCAGTCTTATTATTGATGGTCAATCAGAAAAGCACATCACCTTAACGCTCTGCTCAGTCTTCTCTTTCAATACTTTGTGTACCCTTATGAGGTTGTACTGCACCTTCTACAATCGAGAAATGATAGAGCTCAAAATGTGTGATCTTATGAGTAATGGTAGATGCAAATCGATATTCACGTAACGATGATATTCATTCAGATATCCAGGTGGCTACCGTTAACGAAGTCATTTCGCTTAAAAACATGAAAATCGTTTACATAATCACATAAATATCGAAGCGATACAGCTACCATACATGTCGAATCACCATAGATCACCATTAGATTTAGTTATCTAAATATATTTACCGGGTTAATTAACTGGACTGATACATCAAATAATAATTAGCTTTTAAACACTTCGTGTTATTTAATGTGGAAAATGTAGTGATTTTTATTTAAATAAATAACAAAAAAGAAGTTAAAATCACTAAATGTTTTTCACAAAGAAAAATTCTAGTGATTTCAAACCTCTCTTTTCTTGTTTACTTCGTGATGATGATGATCCATTTACGTAGAGGCACGGGTTTGAAAGTTATAATTGTTGAAATATGCCGGTCCCATAGGAACGCTAGTGTTGGACCGGCTGCATTTCGCTGCAAAAGTCGTTGTTACTTCGTATTATAATTGGTACTTATTTAATTTAACAGTTAAGACCGCACATTTATGATATTAAAAAAGAGAAAAAAACTTTGTATGTCTCTCTCTACACTTGTATCTTCTATTATGTGAGTAACGAATTTTCACCGTGGTTTTCCCCTTGTTCTTTTGCCATTTATTGGTGCTCCTATTATTGTTATCGGATAACCGTTATTTCTTAATATATGTGCCATCTAGCCACATCTACTATCTTTCACGGTATTCATTAAGCATCTCGTAGATTTGTTAATCTTTTCGTTAGTTCTATACTTACATTTTTAGACGTTAACGACGATTTATTTTTAATAATAAGAGAGGCTTTGCCTGCGTTATTCTAGATCGTATTTCCTGATTGTATCTGCTGTTATTAATGAACCCCTCCAGTTATACACGTTTTAGACTTCCGTTGTAATCTAATTTTACTTTTTTATTATCTTCCATTTAACTGAACGACAATTTTTTCATCGTTTATTGACCTATTGTAGCTCATTATAGTCTAGTTTTATCAATGCATCAGGCCTTCTTTACTTTTACGGTAATGTCATCGGCAAATTTGAACGATTCTATGTTCAAATATCAAAAATAAATCAAGATTCACCTAGAGAAACAAACAATGTAAATGCAAAATGGAATAACGCGAAAGAAATAGTAACAAACGCTAGTGCTAAGTAAAAGGAGCGCAACATACGGGAAGTCACAAAATGGGTTACTAAATCTAACAGAAAAGAGAGGGTCTGTAGAGAAAATGTAGGAACGAACAGAGAAGACGGTAAAGCTAACAGAGCACTTTGAAACAGATTTCGAAGAAGTAGAAAAAAGAAATTCAATGTAGAAAAGTTATATAAACGGGTTAAAAGATACTTTAACGATTTTAAAAATAAACAAAATAGTGTTGATAGTAGAAAATGGGGAAAATTAATAGAAGATGAAGAAATAAATCGGAGATGGGAGAATGGATAAAATGAAACGAACAGCACTAAGGAATATCTTCAATAAGTGATTGTTGTAAACGAGATTAAAAAAAAAATATATTATAGATCCATGTATAATGAATTCGATAAGTTCGTAAAAGAATTTAAAAATACATAAAGCACCGGGATATGAAAGGATCACTTACAAATTAATTTCCGACATATACGAAATACCCGACGATTTTAAGAAAGAAAAAAATTAATAATAAAAAAAATTGGAATGGCACAACTAAGTGTGAAGAAAATCTCACAGTCACATTGCTCGAAAATACAAAAATTTTATCAATATGGTTTTAGATCGGAAAAATGAACAGAAAATCCGTATTTCGAAGTAAACCAAACGGTATGTATTGCATAGATTTAGTTGATAAATGGCGATTAGGCATATTTTGGACCAAAATTTTAGCAAGAATAAACACGAACCTTAAATATAGGATAACAAACAGGATTATTTCAAACTCATATTACAAATATGATCGAGACCTTTAACCTCAACCTTTCAGAACAAATAGATCATCGCGTAATACCATCGCTACCACCAAACAAAAGAACAAATTTAAAGACTGATGTATGGCATTATACAACAAAAATATGATGTCAAAACAAAGAGCCTATGACAGACTAATGACATCGTTTAATTCATATGAAAAATTCTATACAGATGCATCAATGACAACTCTACGGGTTGTTCCGTCTTACATCGAGATTATCACCGTAAGATATGTCTTACCAATCGAATTCTCAGTGCTATCCGCTGAACTAATGGCAATCAACTTAGCTATCAATTTGGCTACAGATTTTACAAAAAATAATTATTTTTACCGACGCACTTTACGCCGTTCAAAGCATTAATCTCGGATCTCTCATAACCACCCGATAGCCAAAATATTCACCTGTCAGCTAACCAACACATACAAGAAACCATTATATGCCGGATCCATTCACACTCCAACATAAAGGAAAACGAAGAAGCTGACATCGCCTGCGAAAGAAGCGGCGGAGATGTTTCCCGTACAAAAAATTACAAGACGAAATGCACAATATCAAAAACCAATTTCACGAGGCATGGAACTTACGCCGGTATTCCCACAACCAACAAACTCCGAAACGTCAAGTTGAACACAATGAAGAACAATCATCCCATCGCGACGTGATGATGTTGTACTAACTCGGCTTAGAATTGGACATACTGTATTAACCCGTAATTACATAATAGAAAAAAAAAATCAACCGATATGCTGCTACTGCGGCCGGGAGACTCTAACAGTCGAACACATGCTATCAAAGTGTGGGCCACGTCGGAAATACCATCCTGATGGCAATATTTCAATTCACACGGCACTCTCTGATAGTCCGATGGAACGTGAAAAAACCGTTCAGTTTTTAAAAGTAACAAATATATATCCGTTCATTTAATTAAATTCGATGCCTCTAACCTAAGTTGTGGTGCACCTTAGAAAAAAAAACAAAAACAGAAGTAATAGTCAGAAAGCGTGTAGTTTATCTGCCTTATATACAGAGAGAGAGAGAGAGAGAGAGAGAAAAAGCAGGCGTTCGAAGAATGTGGGGTGAAAAACAACGGAATTAAGATAGGCGGATTAGTCGTGATAAATTTATTTTGTTTATTTTGGCAAGAATGCAATTATCTATTTGTTAACGACATATGCTATTTGTAAAATTTTCGAATAAAATGTTTGTTCATTTGTTCTTTTCTTTAAAATTCTAGGAAATAATGTAATATATTAAAAAAAAAAAAATCTAGGAATCCTATAATATTATCATGGATTCGATTAAACTTTTTTTAATACAAATATTTTTGATACTGCCATTATTAGCTGTTTGTAAAATTTTCTGACAATATGCTTGTTTGTTCTCTTCTTAAAAATTCTAGTAGATAATGTAATACAGTAGAAAAATCTACGAATGTTAATTTTTAATATCGCGGAAACTTTTTAATACAAATATTTTCGATACCGTCATTATTCCAAGTTCAGCATTAGAACTTTCCAATAGTTTCGTACCCTAATCATCGCGTAGTTCATGACAGAAGCTGTCGTATCGAAATATAAACAGATATATATTTTTTGTTATACAGAGTATATTAAAACTTGACATTACATGGTTATCCGAACAATTGATCTGTTGAGATTTAGATTCGTTAGCGGTTAACATCTACCGACACCACCCGTTGCACTATAGTACATATCCGTATATCGATTCGTATGTCATTCCGGACAAAGATTTACCTTTCGACATATTCGCTAAGCCAATTTTATACAAAGGACTAATACCGTCACTATTATATTCATATTACGCTAGTACATATTACCCTACTTTAAATAAACAATATATTCGTAATATTAATTCTAATTGTGGAAAATTTCTTTAATAACATCTTCGTACGTTGCTGTATGTACTATTTCTCTACAGGTTTTTTAGCACGTCTATCGCCATTGGACGTACATATATTAAAAGAAGATCGATTATCTTCAAAGAAAAAATTAACTCAATGGGGTAAACTGAATAACGGTAATTTCAAACATATCGATAATTTAATTCTTACCGAATTTAAAAATCTACATGCGATACGGAAGCTAAGGGGAAATTAATTAAAAGTTTTATTCCCGATATCTTAGCTCGTTTTTAAAGATAAAAATTTTAATGTAAACTTTTACATGTCTTAGATATTAACTGCGGACACGGTGTTCTATGCTATTTAAACAAATTAAAAATTATTAATAACATCATTATGTCGTAACTGCTAACGATACAAAAGATGTTCATCATATAATATGTGTATGTTTTAAATATAATGAATTAATTAATTATAAACGAACAAAATAAAACACAATCACTAAAAGTTTTTAATCGCGAAGCTTTTCGACAGTTACGTCATTTTCAAGCGCGAACTAAATTTATTACATTTTTTTTTTTTTTTTTTTTTTAAAAAAAAAAGATGTAATAAATTTAGTTCGCGCTTGAAAATGACGTAACTGTCGAAAAGCTTCGCGATTAAAAACTTTTAGTGATTGTGTTTTATTTTGTTCGTTTATAATTAATTAATAAAATCACTACTCTCCAATATATTCAACTTATAATGAATTAAGATTAACGTATAATATAGACTGCTCAATTCAATTAGATAATTCTATCGGAATATTTTCCAACATTTATATAGGAATTATTATTTAAGGTCGAATATAAATTATCCGCTATCCAGTAGGTTACTTTATCTTTATAATTACGATGTTTATATTTAATAATAATAATAATAATAATAAACATATATTTATCCATCTGTAAATTCTAAACTCTAATCATAATGTGCGATGCGTTTTTTCAGTTGATAACGGACATAAATGTCGAAAAATATAATTTTTATAACTCGATAATGGAACTATCACCCAATAAAATAATTAAAAAAAAAACAAAACGATACTGATGATAATAAAATTTAAGCAGCGGAAAATTACTTTTATGACTCGGCACGTAATACAATTTTTTTTACGCGAAAAAGTTTTGAAATCGCCATGACTAACCTATTCGGTTTGTTCAATTTATTCACTTCGCTACCGTAACTAAAGGTATACGCGATATACATATATATATATATATATATATATATATATATATATATATATATATATATATTATTGCATATACATGTGACGATGTTTGTCCATTTAATATGTCAACAATTACGTGGAACAGGTCATACTGGCGCCAAAGTTAGTTATACAAACCAGACGCTTTATCATTCTGTTGCGAATAGTGACTATTCTAGTATGCTATGCGTAAACGAGCTGTAATATATTTAAATAAAGTAAAAAGTAAATTTCTACTATAATTATATTTCATACCTGCTCCATATGATATATATATATATATATTATACGTATGTATATGTAACATGATGTATGTTCCTTAGTTAATCGAAGCAGTAAAAGCATGAAATTACTGTCGGGCTTCTTGTGGATTCAACAGAAAAAAAAAAACATCATTTCAGGATATATTAAGAAGGTTTCAATCGAAAAATGATAAAACATTCTGTACAGAATTGGACACAGCACCTCTTCAAAACGCAAATTCTTTACGTTATATGAGCAATATTTCAATTCCATGAACTTCCATCACCCACTCAAATACACGCCTACACTCGTGCATACATACATTATGTTCACACATGCTCACATAACATGTGTATATACATATATACATATTGACTATGTATATGTTTCAGGGCGAGTATGTCTTATTTTCGAAAGTTTCTATTTTTACATCGTATTTAACGGTAAGCTCTAACGGGTTGTCGTTTTATATAGGCGATTAGACGACCGTAATAATCATTATCACGACGGTTATCATCATTATCAATATCGTAACTATTATTATTATTATTGATATTATTAATATTAATGTATCCCGTAATTTGAATATATTGAAAAATATTCGGCGCTAAGCAATTTCCCGATTTCCCGCCTATATTTTAGTTTCTGGATACGTATTCTAAAATCGACCAAATAAATTCTATACATTCAGAAGCGTTGGAGGGGGCTTTGGGCTTTACTCGTCCGCTAGGTCGATCATATAGACGTCATAGGGATACGTATAATTTGGTATAGTTGACGCCGAATGGTCGTCTGCAGAATTAGCTGACTGAATAAACTGACTTACCTCGAGGAACTTCTCTACGCGCATCAAGAATTTGCAACGTCCTTTCTACCTTTTGTGACTACTTATTAATTCTGTGTTTTCCGAGCTTAATCTTTCAGATATTAAATACCGCGACATAGATCGATGCATGCGCACAGTATTTGTATATACTCTGGCTGTCACTCACTTTCTAGGATCAAATTCTTTCTAGCACACCTACCTATTTATTCTCGTAATTCCGCTAACTGTTTCCACTACAAATTTTATCAACTCGGTTTATTTATATGATTATTCAATCGGAAAACCTTCCCACGGATGGCAGAAAAAAATAAACTATTTAAGTTTCGTCAAAAATTCATTTAATAACTCGGCTAGAATCTTCTAAAGTGATACAAAAGGAAGTAAGGTTTGCAAAATCTACTTATTATTCGTATCTAATGTGAAAGTAATAAAAACTCGACGGTAATAATTAAAGAGACCGTGGACGGAAAAGATTCAGCCGTAAGTCTTAACGGGATGAGAAAGCAAACGTGTTTGAAATTTGCAATTATTTCGGCGCTTAGTTACGAGATCACGTCTACACGGGTTAATAGAGAAATGTCCCCATACTCAATACTGTACACGAAATTTAATGGCGAACCTGTATGTTTACTTCCTACGATTGTAAAAATGTTTGGAAAATATGTAAGAAATAATTTTATGTTTTTTGAATGGAAATAACTGTTTCGGTAAAAAATTAATATGGCTTTCTCCCTAATAAAAATAGTAACAACGAGTTGTTTGAATACATTTATTATGTTTCCAGTAGTAACTTGGGAGATGGTCGCTCTACGCTGCCAGTTTATTTAGATCTTACGAAGGTCTTCGGCACCGCAAAACATAATAATGCTTCTTAATAAAATATATATATATATCTGGTAACAGATGAAATGTATATAGCTGGTTCAAATCTTACTTAGCAAACAGATGATACGTAACCAAAATGAATGGTGTTATTAGTAATGAAACATTTCGACATCTCGCAGTCCCCCAGGAAAGTGCATATTTTTTTATTTTATATATGGTGGTAAATGATTTGCGTAATTTAAATGTACAAGGAAAAATTACGAAAAATCCGTCTTTTTTCTTTTTCCGACTGTCTGATTGAAATAGATGGAATTTTTTTTTATTCACATTTTACTTCCAAAATCATCGATCACTCTTAAACCTAAAATAATCTAACTTCGCTAAAAAATTTACGTCGGATGAAAAAAAAATATACTGTGCGAATTTTTAGTATAAATAAAATTGCTAACATCGAAATCTGAAAATATAAATAATCGATAAATTGGATCGTATCTAAAATTTTCCATTCTCGCTTAGCAATTATCTGGCATCCAGGAGGTCGCGTTATCAATTTTATTATATATATATATATATATATATATATAATGCACGCGCATAATATGTACCACTGTCACCAATTTGATAATTTTTTTTTATCATAAAAGGAGAACTCTAACAAATAAGCATACAGATTGGAGTCTATTTCGCGAGAGTATATGGTTTAAAATCACTTATAAATTAAAAGTTCAAGCATCTAACTTCATAGAAGCTATCCGGGAGGCAGCTGAGATTGCTACTCCACAACCAAGGAATGACAAACATCAAGAAATTATGTATCTATTTGAAATCCGTAATAAGATAAAAGCTCGCGCAGACAATAGTATAACACACGATCACGACGAGAATAAATTCAATAAAATTAATAATCAGCTTCGTTGTCTTTATAAACGGGTTAGAATGAAGACATTTAAAGCTTTCTTAGAGGAGCATACGGATAAAGCTTATTCTCTATGGAAAGCTACTCGTCCCATTAAGCGACCAGTAACCAAAGTTTCACCGCTATGAGATGGAATTAATAACTGGGTTCGATCCGATGTAGAAAAAACTGAACTTTTTGCATTTTCTCAGGTGTTCACACCAAAATAATAATCATTCAAATATAAATCCAGTATCGAGTTATTTAAATAATCGAGTGATATTTATTTCACCAGAGGTAGCAATAGAAATTGATAAACATATCAACCCAAAGAAAACGCCCGTGTAGATGGGATTTTTGTGCTCAAAGAATTGTCACGTAAAAATGTTTTTAACATATTTATTTAATGCATGTTTGTTTTTAAGATGGCACAAGTCATCATGCTTAAGAAGCCTGCGGAAGTAATTCGATATCAATATTACCAGCAGTTTCTAAACTGTTTGAAAAATTATTGACGAAACGTTTAACTGGTTGAAGAACGTCCCATCAGTTCGGATTTCGTAAAAAAAAAAACGCATTCCATAATCAACCGAGTACATTAGGTCGTGATAGTTATAAATAAGGCTGTAGAAGAAAATAAGTATTTTTCCGTCATCTTCTTAGACATCGCATAAGAATTCGATTAGGGCATGAAGGCCTGACCTTCAAGCTAAGCCATCTGCAGCCAGGTAACCTACGTCGTTTGATTAGATCATACCTAACACATCGGGAAGCTCACGCTATATATACAGACTGGAGTTCGGACCTCTCTTGTATCTCCTGTATAATTTGCCTGTAGATGATGACAGTACCACCAACCACTATTTCGATCATAATCAACGAGATGTTACGAAGGAGCTTCAGCAAAGGGTTGATGCGGTATATTCATAGACTAGAAGGCGGAAGAATATGCTGAATGAGCTGAAATCTATTCACATTCTTTACACTCTACGTACTGCTAATAACCAATATATACCTTGGTAACCGAACTATTCCATAAACTGATTATGTTAAGTATCTAGATAACTGCTAGATATCGGATATAACACCAGACGTGATAATTAAGGGAGTTATTAAATGATCGACGGAAATACAGCGAGTTGACAGTCAGTCAAACGTTCTAGCAACTATGTCGTTATGGCTTTACAAAAAATTAGAGATTATACAATTATATCAAATTTCAAATCAAAATCAAATCAAATTAAATTTTATTTGTATTCATTACAATTACAATAATAAATTAGTCAAATTTGCATTAGAATACAAAGAAAACCGGCTAATAAATGCGCGAGTACCGGCTAAATTTGTAATTTATAAATTATAAAATACACAGGGTTACCCGAAATAGCAAACTTAACGTAAAGCGAACGTAAAAATTTCATCTTCTATAACGTTAAAAATATTTAAAAGAAAAAATTAAAACAATATAATGATTAAATAAAAATAAAAAAAAAATAAAAAAAATAGTAGTAGTAATATATATATATATATATATTATTTTTTTTTCCTAGCGCGATTGTAAAAAATCTTCAAAGGACCCTGATATATTTATAACATATATATGTTTGAGAGGAGCACATACACTTAGCAAGTGCTGCTGGATTCCAAATAAATCAGCGTGTGGGATTTTCACCCACTAAACCCCTCTTCCTTTTTTGAAAAAAAAAAAAAGAGAAAAATATACATGTAAATATAGAGGTCCATGAACAAATGCAAATACCTCCACATTATAATAACATAATATGTGATGGAAAATGGATAAAAAATACATAGTTATTCCATCAAGAAAGCGTATAACGAGTTTACGATTTATAAAATATCACATTAAATTATAATAAAATCTCGATATAAACTGATATCATAGTATAAATAATAAACTACTGTATTGTGACTTACAAACTTACATAAGGGAATATAACTGTTATTAAAAGAAAATAATATAACATAAGAAAAAAGTAAAAACAAATTGTTAACAATGACTTACAACATAACTATATAAATATAATGTTTTTATAAAACGAAGTATCATCTTAATAAATGAATATACGTCATTAACCAGTAAGATTTATACCATTATCTACAAGAAAATAAAAACTAAAAACAATAATTACTAAAAGACTTAAGAAATAATAAGTAAAGCAGCTGACCATGCTATACAGAATGTTATCGATATTGGGATAACGTTTGAATTAAGTTAAAAACGATGAACTATGAACAAGATTAAACTTCTCGAAAGAGGAAAGTGTTTTAATTACCGGATCTGAAACTTAACACGAATAGCAACAAAAGCAGGACAAACAATGTATATCTAATATAATCAATTGATGAACATAGTGAACATGATGGATCATTGGCAAACTTTAACCTATATAGATATAATCCAAGCTCATTAGTAATAATAATAATAATAATAGGTAACTTCGTGCGAAAAAGATGAAAGTCCCAAAAATATGATGGTTTCGAGAAAGAAATAGTTTAACTGTAATAATCGGGACATAGTGTTTATCTTGAAGTATATTTAGAGTAAACCCGATCTAAGTCGAGACTTAATTTTCCTACATTATCGAATTATTTAATTTTATACGGATGTTTTATTATACGATACCGTTTTTCGGACGAACTGTATAGATAATTTTCGATGTGTTTATGTGTAAATATTTTAAAAATTATAAGACATTTCGCGCGTCAACTAGAAAATAATAAATTTTGTCAACGTTAAAATTTCACCTACCATATCACGGTGGATATCATCGTGATTGAAAAGGTTAAGGTTGGAATTTATAGAAATTATTTTATTTTTTTTTCTACGAAATTATTTAAATAATTCTAATTATAAAAAATTATTACGAATAATTTTTTTTTTTTTTGTTATTTAATTTCGTTCCCCTCGAGGCTGTCGACATTCGTATACAGTGTACAAATACAATATACATATATATAGATATATATATATAGATATGAAAGAGATAACGGAAAAACCTAATTACTAAAAAGGAATGCGAACATTTAAAAAAGGCGTGTTATTCGCTGCTGTATTCGTCTGAAAGGGACATACGGCAATATTATGCACCCTTTTAATAAAAGGTTATATCGTTCGGAAAAGGTAAAAAAAATCGATAATGATCGTAACAATAATAATAATTCTAAAAGAATTGAGCACCCGATGGTGGTAATTATACAGCTGTTAAAAGATGCTTCTAAGGCATTCCATCAAAATCAACATTTAACTTTCCCTAAGGGCTATATTCCTTTTTGGGGAGGTGCATACGTGCGTTAATTTATAAGTAGCAAATAACTTTTTTAATATCTTTAAAATACAGTACGTTCATTTTATATATATATATATATATAATATGTGCGCGTATGTATATGAAGAACCAATCGGCTTTACCATCCGAGTCTGACCATTCTATTGAAGATTTAAATCTACGTCACATTACTCCGCCTCTTTTACCATCCTGTATTCTTCTGGTTTAGGTTTAACTTTAAAAATATTCTTTGACGAAGTCCACGCGTTTATAGATACCCTTTATAATGCGATAAACGATCAATCTTGAATTATTACCACTACTAAAAATGTACAGCGTTAAATGTTCGTTTATAATGGTCATTATCATCATCATAATCCGCAAGTAGGTACAATAGTCACCGAAGGTTCAAGCCGCCAACTACTTAAAAGTCATTCCGTTAATTACAAAATCTGCTATAATACGCGACGTGCTTTAATATATATATATATATATAGAATAAAAATGTATAAAGCCATATATATATATAATATATATATATGTATTTTTCCAGTCCACGGTATTCACCCGTCATTATATCTGCTTTGGGAAAGAAAGGTTATACGGGATAGTATATGGTAGTAGGCGAGTCATATATAGATAGGATTTTTAATTAAAAAACTAAAACAGACTGTAAAAGAGCAGTTTATTATTATTATTATTATTATGGGTAAGAAAACTTAGCCGATACCGACAGCGATAATAAATAGATAGATACAAAAATAAAAATAAGATTAACCTAGGCACGTATTAATGAGAAAAATAAGATTTAAAAATAAAGAAAAAGTAAAGTCGAACACACGTAAACACTAACCGTCTAGAATGTAGAAAACGATTTTTACAGTAACAACCAAAGGGGTGGTGGGACAAATAATCTACGTCTAAACGATCTGTTGAAGGTGGAAGGGTTAACGGGGGGAGGGGACAAAGTATAAGGCAAATGGATCTGGATGTGTAAACGCCTAATAAGATCTCTGTACGTATCCTAAGCCGTTTATAGTAAATCGTTCGTGGAGTCCTCATTATTATTATTATTATTATTATTATTATTATTATTATTATTATTATTATTACGGTTATTGTTTTTGTTGTTGTTGTTGTTTAAACACTGTCGAATTGAACAATATACGCTGATCTCTCTGCCCATGACCACCGCGGATCGACAGACCGACCCCCGTTCATCATCATCATCCAGCAATTAACAGGTTGCACTCGGAAGGCTTAGAAACTGTCCGCCCTTTCGATTTTCCAATTTACCGAATTACCATTACGATCGACCGATATCGTATATACGTAAGGGGCGAATACACAAATGAGCGCGAGAAAGACAAAAAATCGACTCCCTCTTCATAATTTACTGCTACCGCACCCCCTACCCAAAACTGCTCTATCGACCTGTCGTCGTCATATTCTTGCTACGCCTTAATTCAATTTCAACCCCGTCATTATCTTCTAGGATAATACAATTCCTTCGCGGTCCAACGTTGCGAAGAATATATTGCTGGCTTCTTCGAGGAGATAGAATCATCATCTTAGGAAGATAAGACAAAAGATTCCCCCTTGGATGTATATTATATGTATAATACGTACGTATATATATATATATATATATATACATAATAAACAAGGAAAAAGTTGTTAAAATCACTAAAATTTTATATAAAAGGATCACATCGGCTGTTGAGCCATTATCGAGTGAACGTAAACAAAATATAAAAGAATATACAATTTATATAAAATATATATATATATATATATATATATATATATATATATATATATATATGTGAATGAAAAAATGAAAACATTGTACAGAATCAAAACGCAAAATCGATAATATTAACTGCAAAAATGGCTGAAGAATTATCAAAATTATATCAATACCGTTCTAGGTCATATTTCTACATACGGTCATCGGTATACTGGTGAAAGACTTACGTGAGAAAAAATTATTGATAAATAATTTATACGAAAAGTATCGAAATTCGAAAAATGCGCGTGCAAAAAATTATAAAGTAAATTTTAACGAATATAAGTTTACGATTACAAAAAGCAAAAATAAAATTTCGGGAAATGATAAAAATATATACGGATTAAAGTATAAATTACTAACCAACAAAGTTAACAAAAAAAAAAATGACTATCCAATTTGAGATAATTATACTTGCAAAGAACAGGATAAAATAAACCTGTTGACGACAAAGCAAAAAGCCTTCAAACCACAAGTATTCGAACGTAAATACATCGATCACTAAGTAAGAAGTCAACGTAATTATGAAACTACTTAAAACTAAAGTGTCAACTGCACTAGATATCAAATAGATGTATTAAAATATTTCGTAATTAATTTCCAGAAGTAATTAACTTACTGTTTAAATACAATTAATATCCTCGAGAGTGGAAATTAATTAAAACTGTTATAATACCTAAAAATAATAAAAACCCAAATTTATCAAATAGGGCTATTAAAACTTTAATAAAATCTATGAAAAATATATTATTAATAAATTAAAAGAATTCGTATAAAATAAAGTAATAATTCATGCGAATCAATATGGAGCGTTGACTGGCAGATCGTCTGAAATAGCGATATACAACATTATACAAACATGGAAAATGTATAAAAATAATTTACAACACTTGACATAAAAAAGGCCATTGACAGTTTCCATTTAAATAGTGTACTCGCTTTACTAACGGATTTAGGATTACACAACGAAATGTTGAACGTAATAAATAATTATTTCGAAAAAAGTTATACTGTCTTATACAAAAAAAAAAAAAACAAAAAACTAGAAACCACTATGGGGATTCCACAAGGATCTATTTTAGGACGATACTCGTGATTTCTCACAAATGCCTAATATATCAAATTTCTAAACAATGTAAATTGATTTACATTTGGAGATGATATGGCAATTGCTGACAAGTGTGAAAATGCCTTAAATCCAAGTGTATGCAGAACTCTCGAATTGTTTAAAACAATATAATTTAAATATAAACGATTCCAAGTCAAATTATACGTTGTTTAACAGAATATTAAAATCAAAAAGGGATTAAACTTAGAGCGACGCGGATTAAACATTAGCACGATTAGTCAAACGGGTTCCACAAGGATCTGTTTTAGGACCATACTCGTGATTTCTCACAAATGCCTAATATATCAAATTTCTAAACAATGTAAATTGATTTACATTTGGAGATGATATGGCAATTGCTGACAAGTGTGAAAATGCCTTAAATCCAAGTTTATACAGAGAACTCTCGAATTGTTTAAAACAATATAATTTAAATATAAACGCTTTCAAATTATACGTTGTTTTAAAATTAAAGGGGATTAAACTTAGCGCGATGCGGATTAAATATTAGCACGATTAGTCGAATTAAATACTTAGCCGTAATAATAGATAACGACCTAAAATTTTATTCACACTTCCAATTAAATTTTGAATTATATTTAACGAATTGTATAACAATATCCAAAAAAAACGAAAATAAGATTATATAAAAGTGTAGTGTTACCCAGCATTCTTCATATATAAAGATGTGATAAAAATAAAGAGATTTCGGAACATACTAAAAAGCTTTCAAAGAACTCTCTATAAAGCCGATAAAACTGATTAAATCCTACAGAGCTACTAGCCCTGTTTGACAAGCATTGTCACTGCAGGATAAGTTCAGATATCGAGAAATATATTAACATATTTTTCGTAAAAAATAATATAAACTCAGATCACGAATTCGGTAATGTAAAATGTCGACAACCTTATTTCATTCATTAAAACTTTTAACGTTTAAACAATTTTTACATTAGATAAGCATTATACGAATAAATTTCAATCACAGTGGAATGGATATAATGGTACAGCTAAAAAATTTTCCCCAAACATTGAAAAAAGTTTCAGTAATACATACACCTAACTTTTTTATCGTACAATTTATTCGGGCCACGGCTTGTTTAATGATTAACAAGTATAACATCATCCGATAACTGTGCAATATGTAAACTGATACTGTTACTCTTTCCGGCCAGAATCGTTGTAATAAAGATTTCAACGATAACAGAGCAGATTAGTAACTAAATTGTTGAAAATTTTTAATACTTTCACCATTTAAAAAAAAAAATCATCGTAGAATAAATGTAGTTGCATAAATTTAATTGGACTGGTTCTGGACACTCTGTTATTTCTACTGTACTTCTTTTAAACGATATACTTACCCCGTCGTTTTTACGAACTGGGGTTCGGTCCAAACCAAAATAATTACGTTCACTCTGTGACTTTTTGTGGATGATATCGTTATAAAGGATTACTTCGACGAATATTCAAGATATTCGACAAAATCGGTCCGAAAATTATTCTGCAAACATTTCGACATCGGTATTTGGTCCGGACCTCCTCTTCCAAATATTTCCACCATTGATTTATCCTGGTCGCGTCCTATGACCGCTATGTTTTATTATTTCACCTCCTCATCTTCTTCGACTGTGTTTATTGTATGTGGACTGCTGTTAAATAAATAAATGACAAAAAAAGAAAACATCTCAAAATTAAAGGTAACAGCAACGAATACAACACATTGAGAAACAAAATAAATAGAGAGGCGAAAAGTGCAAAAGAAAATTCGAGTGTATGACGAAGCAATAGATGAAGATTTTTTTTTTAAAAAAAAAAAAGCCATTACAAAAATTAAGAAACAATTCGCAAATCGTAGCAAAAAGTCGAATAACGTAAAAAACAACGAAGGTAAAATACTAATTAAGGACGATGAAATACAGAAGGAGTGGAAGAAATATATTGAAGATCTTTACAATGATGAACCACTACATCGTTCGGTTTTAGAAATAGAAGACCAAATCAGCGAAACGGTGATAGGTCCAGATATTTTAAGAGAGGAATTCAATGAAGCTTTAGAAGAATTACGACCGCGGAAAACACTAGATCAGCTATATATATGAAAATAGAAAAATTGGCATTAATATCAACGGTCTGTGGTATAATTCTATACTCTATGCAGACGACATAGCGCCTATAGCAGAAAGTGAAATAAAATTACAGCAAGCTATTAACGACTTAAATACTCTACTAATTGAAAGGTGCAAAATGAAAATAAATATAAGTAAAACCAAAATAATGGAATGTTCAAAACAGAAACTGACAGATATGAATATATCTTTAAATGGACATAAACTGCCACAAGTGCAGAAATTTTGCTATTTAGGAAGCCTAATCATAATGGATGGAAGGAGTGAAAAGGACGTTAGAAGAAGAATAACCCAAGCCAAAAACGCGTTCAATAACAAAGGGAACCTTGCTGTCTTCCAAAAATATTTCATTGAACACGAGAAAATTATTTATCAAAACCTACATTTGGAGCCTGCATTATATATGTGCGAATCTTGGACTATTTTAAAAAGAGATATATCCAAACTAGAGGCGTTTGAATTGTGGTGCTACAGAAGTTTTATGGAGAGCATATTACAGAAAAGAAGCTATGCTGAAGTGAAAAACATGGCACGTGATAGAAAATTACTGAACAGCCATGTTGTCCATCAACCAGATGGTTGAGGAGCAAATGATGATGATATATATATATATATATCAATTCATATGTCATGTGTACACGTATGTTTTCGCGCCTGTAACGTTGTCAGCAGTGCGTAACGTGAATGTTGTATGTTGTGTATTTTAATAATTTACTGTTGTAGTGTGATATTAATTTCTATTCGTCGATATACCGTCGTCGTCGTTGTCTATAACTGCGGATAAGCGGAGAGTGGTGACTAGAGCTAATACAAGAAACAGTCACGTTAAATGTAATACACCTCCTACGTTGGAGGGAGAGGTATCAAATAAGATTGAAGAAGCAATAAAGAAAGTAGACTTCAAATTTGATAAAGACCTTGAACGTATATTAGTGGAGAATATAATGGAGACGGTTAAATCCACGCTCGATAATTACTTATCGCAATTTAATCAGCGTGTAGATGAGATGGAAAAAGATACCAACAGTAGGATCGACGAACTTGAACAGTACTCGCGGAGGAACTCATTGTTGATATACGGAATTTCCGAAGACGATAATGAAAATACGGATCAACGAGTAACAGCACTAGCTGCTGATAAACTCCTCGGTATTATAATTCCGGCCGATGCTATTTGTAGGTCGCGCCGTTTGGGTAAGACATGAAAAGGACAAAGATCGTTTTAAACCGCGGCCTATTCTGGTAAAGTTTACTCGTTACGCGTTTAAACGGGAAATTTACGGAAAGAAGAGGAAACTAAAGGGAACGCAAATTATTGTCCGGGAACACTTAACGTTATTACAAATTATCGGGGATTTATCAGTCAAGTACGGAAATAAGAATGTGTGGACAAAGGACGGTACAATATGTTGTATCGATGGGGGCAGGCCATGATAATCCGGTCGATACAGAATTATTTAAAATTATCTACAACTACACCGACGTCGCATCAGTAATTAAGATTATATAACTGCGCTGCGTTCGGTTGTTAATGTTGGTTTGTAAAACTATGTATTTTAGTAGTGAATGGGATTATGTGATGGTTCATGTGAGGTTGTTTTGCGTGTGTGCGTATGATAATGTCGATGTGTTTCTGAAACGTGGTTGTCCGAATGTTAGTGTGTACGTTTGTGTACGAGTGTGGAATGTAGTTTGTATATGTATAAGTATATATATAATCATGATTATGTTAGGGCGTGTTACTCTTATATTATCTACATGTCTGGTTTTGATGTTTGTGTCCGTAATTGATTACGTTTATTACATCACGAGTGTGTGTCTTTGCATAGTATTCTTAGTCTGAATTTTATGTCCAAATATTTATATTGTTTGCACATAATTCGCAGAACCTTGTTGTACTTGAAACTAAAATGGAAGCTGCGCTTACTATATTTTCTATACTTTTCCCTTATTTTTAATTATTATTATTATTTTATTAAAAAATTACAATGGGTCTTAATGTATACTATCAAAATGTAGGGGGCTTAAACACCAAATTAAATCAATTTAATTTAAATATTCATAGTCATAATTACGATGTGATCGGATCGACGGAAACGTGGTTATATAACGGTGTACATAATAATAAGCTCATTCAATATGGTTATAAAATTTACCGAAATGATAGAGAAGGTAGGAGAGGCGGCGGATCCTTAATAGCTGCGAGGAATTCTTTGCACGTGGAAAGATTAACATTAACCGCTATTTCTGTAGTCGAGTCAGTCTGTTTAAAAATTTCTGATTATAACCTAATTGTGGCGTGTATATACATACCTCCTCGTACCTCGGTTGTTATTTATAAACAGCTTTATCGTGAATTGTACGAACTGCTGTCGTACAAGTTCATGCACTCTAAGGTTCTTATTATGGGTGACTTTAATTTGTCTGTTGACGGAAGTACTTCTTTAAATATTCAAGATGACAAGCTGGCTAAGCTTTCAAATTTTGTAGAAATCAGTAGTTTGAAGTTGGTGAATAATATACTGAACTTCCAGGGCAAAACACTGGATTTGGTGCTGATAAATTCTGCTCTCTCAACTAGCATTAGAAAAGCAATTGATCCCTTGGTATCGGAAGATAAGTATCATTCGGCTTTAGAAATTACTGTTCAACGATGCTCATTAATCAAACCTGATTATGTTACTACTTATCCGGTGTATAGGTTTGGGAAACTTAACAATTTTTCTAGTGTTAGGAGTGAAGTTTCAAGAATAGACTGGACTGAGATTTATAATATTACTAATACAAATGAGGTAACACATTTCTTTTATACTAAGATTTATTGTGCGCTTGATAGAGTTGTACCTAAAAAATCAATTTTTAGATCTAAGTATCCCCCATGGTTTACATAAAACGCAAACTTAGATTCAAAATGAAATGTAGGAAGTCATATCGCAGAACAGCTGACCATACTGATTACATAAAATTCAGTAGAGTAAGGGCTGAGATTAAAAAGTTGATTCGGCTATCATTCAGAAATTATGTTAGTAACGTTGAAAAAAATATACAAATCAATCCCAGTAGATTTTGGTCATTTGTGCAAAACAAGAGAGACTCTCGTGTTTCGCCTACATTTATGAAGTACAATGGCAGAAATCTTGAACTCAGTGAGGATATATGTAAATCTTCTGCTGATTATTTTGCTTCAGTGCATTCGTGTGGACACACATTAGATAATGGTGACACTGAAACTGCAGCTAGTATTCTTAAACTCAACTCTATTTCTTCTTGTGAATATTACACGATGAATGGTAAGCAGATAATTAAGAAATCCGTGATCTCGGAGTTAATATTGATGACAATTTAAAATTTTCAATACATGTAAGAGATGTTGTTAATCGCTCTTATAAAATGCTAGGTTTTATTATAAGAAATTCATATGTGTTTAGAGATCCATGGACGCTATTGTCGCTTTATAATGCATTAATGCGTAGTCCTTTAGAATATTGTTCAATTATTTGGTATCCGTATTATAATAAATACATTAGGTTAATTGACAAAGTTCAGTGTAAATTTTTAAAATATCTATATTACCGTATATCAGGTATTTACCCTAAATATATGAATTACGATATATTAAGAAATATAATGGATGCGAGGTCTTTACACTACAGAAGAAAAATAGCCAAATTAAGGTTTCTTCATGATGTATGCAACGGTAGAATTAATAGTGAGTATTTAACATCAACCATCTCCTACGTTGTACCAAGATCAAATAGGCGATCGAATCGTTTTTTTAGTGAGCCGCGTGCACGAACAAATCTCGGTTTAAGTTCTCCGTTGCCGTCAGCTTTCCGCTTGTATAATTCTCTTTTGAACATATTTCCCTGTATGGATATGCATACTTTGATAACAGATATTTCTTTAATAAGTTGCTTCCCGAACATATTCTGCGATGAGAACAGGACTTTCGCTGTTGTCTAATGGTTCTAGATTGTTATTACGTGGTGTGTGCTTGGTATGTGTGTTCCTTTACTAATGTACAGGTAGTATATACGTTAAGGTTTATATTGTATTTATTAATTTGTTGAAGATTATTCATCCGTTTATTTCGAGTAAGATTGTGTGAATGGGGTGTGAATGATGTATGTTTTAATGAGTGTGAGACTTGTGAATGAGTGTAGTTTTTTTGTTGTGTTTAATGGGTGTGAAGCTGGTGAATGTGTTCAATGTATTTTTTTTGTATTTTATTTTTTTTTTACTTTTAATTTTATAATTCAGAAAAATTATTAATTGTATTATTTTATTTATAAGCCTACACTATATTGACTGTTAGCTGTTGTGTGGCTTCATTAAATAAATAAATAAATAAATAAATAAATAAATAAATAAATAAATAAATAAATAAATAAATAAATAAATAATCAGTGTATATATACGTTATAAGTATACAACATTGCGCTGGGGGCGTGACCGAAATAATACAATATATATACGTATTATATATATACGCATTATATATATACGTATTATATATATACGTATTATATATATACGTATTATATATACGTATTATATATATACGTATTGTATATATACGTAAACTATCTAATATATAAACCTGTTAAAATAAAAAGTCAGCGATGTGGTATTAAACAAAATAATTACACAAGCAAAGCCGTTGGTATCTTCTAGTGTGTATATATATATATATATATATATCAGTGTACATACATAAATGACCCCTAAAACGATAATTAAGATGATTTAGATAAACAATCAAATATGCATTTTAAGTTGAGACAATTTTTCGGTCTTAAACTATTGTAATTATATTTAATCATAATTAATGACGATGATATGGTCATATCATGAGGAAAGATGACAAAAGCCAAGTAAAGACATTAATGGCGAACGACCCCGGTGAAAAGCGGGCGGGGGTCGACCAAGAAGACGATGGATAGACTCCGACATGATGGAAGTTCGTGCCAATATAGAGTACGTCGAGGAGCGCAAGAAATGGAGAAGAACGTGTTATCAAGCGGACCCCTTAACGGGAAGGCGCTAGGAAAGAAGAATAGGAAGAATTTATTCGCGATAAATATTGAGTTATTTCAAGGTAAACGTTACCTGTTTTAGCGTGCATATGCAAAGAAATCACGCGAAGAAAATAAGGTTAGTATTGTACTTTAAGCAGGCGTCACTAAGAATGATAGAAATTTACGTGATAGGAATACGAAGTTGAACAACACACAAAATACGTATTTCGCAATATTGAGTGTTTTCTCCTGAAATATTATGCAAACTAGAAGAAATCATTTATTTAAATGAAAAATTTTAATTATTCGTATAGACTGAAAGTTTTTATAGTCTATTTAAATTGTTTACCTATAAATTTTATATCTATACTATCAGGTTATTTTATAAATAACTGTTTTTTCACTTTACTATTTCTTGTAATATTATACCTTTTAGTTAAGTATTTTACTTTTATTTTATTTTTCGTTTTTAATGTCTTATAAATTGTATATATATTTCGGTATTTAATTGTTTTCCTTTAACTACTTGTTTCTGGTTTATTAATATATATTTTACAATGGTGGCCGATGAACTGAAAAAGGAAACAGGGAAGGCCAATGACGCGGTGGCACAATGATATAGCAAAGATAGCTGGGAAAAATTGGTTGAAGAAAGCACAGGACAGAAGTGGTTGGAAGACGTTGGGGAAAATCTACATCCAGGAGTGTATACATAAAGGCTTATCGTGATCGTGATATGTATATATATATATATTTCACCATCATCAATATCCGTTACTGAACGTTGGCTAACATTTTACCAATTGTTTTTCTGTCTAGTACGATTCGGAACAATTCAACTGTAGTTTAATTATACCAATGCGTGAAATTCCTTATGCATGTTATTTTTTTTATATAAGAAAATGAAATTTATTATATTTTTCTGGTGCCCCGTTATACGTCCGAAATATTTTAACATTCTGTGCTAAACCCTTTCAGTCATTATAAAATTTGGATGTAAAGTTATGAATACAAGCGCGTTTATTATACAAAACATCTATTTAGGCGAATTGTAAATAATTTTAGATATATAAATATTTTAAAAATTGATCCATTCCACGTCAACCAGAAAACAACAATTTTTGTTAGCATTAAAAAATTATGTACCGTATAGTGGATATCGTGATTGAAACAGTTAACATCTTTTACTATTTCATATATTATATATATATATATATATATATACAAAATATAGTGTGTAGTTGTATGTCATTAACTTACAATTGGGTGAAGAATTCCAGATATTTGCTCTCCTTTGATTTCAGCTTTTAACGGAATATACAACTTTAAACATCAAAATTGCATAGCCTTAAAAAGAAAGAGAGAGAGAGAGAAAAGATAATTTTTTCAAACTCGAAAGTATGTGAAAATAAATATCCGAACATCATTAACTGATCGGATAATTACTGCAAATAACATACACAATTATTGTAAACAAAGAATTACATATTATATATAATATGTTCATATATATATATATATATATATATATATATATATATATATATATATATATATATATATGTAATAATTTTGAATGTTATTTCTAATTGATCAGTGATTATTGAATTTTAGATATTTATTCTCCTATATTTTCAGCTTTTGGAAGACTAAACAACTTCAAAAATCAAAGTTGCATAGCTTTAAAAAAAACATTTATTTAAAAAATAATAACTATCTTAACTTCTCTAATCTGTTGGATGATTGTTAAAAATAACATACAAAATTATTGTAAACATAGGACTACACATATGTATATATATATATATATATATATAAAATAATATACATATATGTAAATATAGGCATATGAAAATTTGTGTACCCGATTTGTCTATAATAATAATGTCCGTAAGTCCGCTGCGGGACGCGTTAAAATTATATACAGTTTATTCGAAACAAACCGAAAACGTTGTTAACATAAAAAGCCCTCCGATAAATACGTAAGGTATATCATACAGCGATGAAAAGGGCATTTTACCCTTTTAGAACTCCCTTATACACACACTCCTCCGCCCACGACATTCGAACATGGTCCCGTCGTCATCTTCAAAAGACAAGTGTTGTCCCCAACAGGGTGGCTATCAAACCACACGCTGAGATGCTGCATCTGTCACAATTCGCACACGTTCTATTTTGCGACAGTTTCTCTCTACCCTTGCACGAGATGCTGAAAATATTTCGAATATAATAATTCCGGCGGATATGGACGTATTATAAATATAACCGGTCTGCTCAACCCATTTTCAACGTTACCATTCTGCGGACCCTAAGCCACCGCGATTTTCTAAAGTTCGATATTTCGATGGCGATAGAGATGGAAATTTCGTTTTTACACGCAAACAAGTTCAACGTACATTTATCGACGATACGTCAATTGGAATTGACGTAATTCAGTTAGTAAACAATAAAGATGGTAATAATAATTATCATAATAAGTAATAACAATAATTATAACATCGACAACAATCGCAGTAAATGATAACAATAATAATATAAGTTATGCATATGAAAAATTTCAATCTAATGTCAGCCCTTTCTTTAAAAAAATACAATTTATTTTTGCAATTTCATGTTTCGTGAAACATACTTTTCTAAACATAAACTACCCACTCTAAAATCACAACAATGCTCAAACAAAGGTGGTCACTTTTTTTCATTATTAAACACACGTACACCCACACTTCTCTCGCACTGTGTATATATATATATGTGTGTGTGTGTGTTCGTGTGTGTAGAACAGTTATCATCGTCTCGTGCTAATACAGAACCACTATGTGTATACTTTTAATCTTTTGGTGAATATATACATAGATCATCATATTCAGCTGATCAACCAGTATTTCATGGTGTAACCTCTTCATTATATTTTGTGCCATTTCTTCTAATTTTAAGCAATTCCGGTCCGGGTAACTCTTAATTTTTGTCTGAACTCGCAATCTCATCTCATATGCGTTCGTCGTTGGGGCCTTTTTTTCCTTCATGGGTACCACTGAGATTATTGCTGTCCATCTTCGATCTGTTCTTCCCATTATATGACCTTTAATATTAAAGACCTTTTTTTTTAATATGATGATCAATAGGTAAAGTTTGGGTCGCAATATTAGATGTAGTCACATATGAAGATGTTGTATCAATTATATATATATAATCATCATCATCATCATCATCATCATCAGTGTGTCAGCTCGTAGGCTGGTTCGCACCATGTACCAACCGCTTCTAGTCTAGCCTGTAGCGGGGTTTCTTCTTTATTAATTCCGGATATATTTCACTTTCCTTTAGAAATGTATCAATAAGTGTTGTTCGTAGTTTTCCTATATTCTTGCATGACCTAGCCACTTAAGTCGCCTCTTTCTTATACTGTGTAGTAATATGCTTCCTTTTTTAATTTATTCTTTCTAGTACAACTGTGTTCTTTATTTTGTCTACCCAGCTAATTGAGATTTCAAAAGCTTCTAATTTGTCTCGGTCTCGCTGCTTCATTGTCCATGTTTCCGCGCACCATATAGTGCCAACTGACAATACAAAAGTTTTTATGAAGTTTTTGCGTATATTGACGAACATCGTTTTCTATGCTATAAGTGTACATTTATCCCATTGCTATACGATGATTAATATCTTTAGTGCAATCCACATTATGCGTTATGGTCTGACTTAAACATCTATATGATATATGTATGTATATTTAAAAAATCGGATTATATTTTTGCGTATACAAATTACAACTTATATAAAAAATCATCGAGCTCGAAAGATTCCAACGTCTATAATATAGAGTGACCCAGAGAAGACGGACAGTTTTGTTGCTTTTTGAATAACTCCAAAATTACTCGACGAAATTTCCGAATGAAATTTTATTTAAAAATAGGACAGCGAGAGAATAGCTTACAATCATTTGTGGAATACAATATCGTTCAGACGATCGCCATTTGCAACACGATACATACATTCAGTCTTTTTACGAAATTTTCAAACACTTTTTCGAGCATAGGTCGCTGAATTTTTTTAATTTCTTCAAAAATTCGAGTTTTCATGTGTTTCAAATCTCATGCATGCGTTTCTAAACGCGCTCTTAAGGTATTCTTACTAAAAAAAAATCTGTAGCCGGCAAATCTGGCGAGCGCGGTGGCCAAGCGAAATACGTGCGACGCGACAATATACGGTTGTCAAACGCTTCTTCCGGTACTACGAGCATTTCCGCCGAACAGTGACACATCGCACCGTCTTGTTGAAATAGACGGCCCAGACGACGACGACGACGACGAAGTGAGGGAAAAACTAGTTTATCAACTCGGCATAGCGCGTTCCGTCGATAGTACCAATGAAAAATTAAGCCCCCCATTATTCATCACTTCGCTATTGCAGCCCAGACGGTTACTCGCTCGCTGTCTGACGGCTTCTGTTCGATTGAATTCGGATTAGATTCGGACCGGTAGCGACAGTTCTGATTGTTTGCAAATCCGGATAGTTGAAAATGAGCTTTATCACTCATCAAAATGTTGTTTAAATCGAACTCTTCGTCTTCGATTTTTTCAGCAAACATTGTTCGTTGTGTACGGTCGGTACTTTTTAATTCCTGAGTTATTACCAGTTTATAAGTATGAAATTTCAAGTCTACCAGCAATACACGGCGAACAGATTCTCTCGATAGGTTTAAACAAGCAACATGACGACCAGCTAACGTGTAGAGGGCGGAGGCGACCCCAAAGTCAGCATTATCTTGTCGATGCGTTTTGGGCAACTTACTAGGATAAGTTCATTCTAATTGAAGATATCGGAAGTTTTCATGTTACATCAAATTGTGTACGGTTAACGGTTCAAACTGCGGTAGTGTGCATCAGAAATTAACATATAGACACATACATAAACGCATATATGTATACATACGTTTGCAACAATACATTCATTCGGTCTTTTTGCAAAATTTTCAAACACTTTTTCGAGCATAGGTCGCTGAATTTTTTAAATTCTTCAGTTATCCGAATTTGCGCGTCTTCCAGATCTAGCGGACGTGTTTCGTAAAAACGCGGCTCATAAGGTATCCCCACAAAAAAAAAATCACGTAACTTTGAATTCTACTGACACTTACTTTTTGCACTGTCGTGATCAATTCGCCCCGAAAATAATATTACACGCAAAACGCTCACCCTTTCTCGTTATAGGATGCCATAAAACTGGACAAAAACAAATCTCTCGTGTGCGCACGAAAGGAGCACGCGGTTGCGTTTTAGCAGTATTACCAACTGCGCTATTTAAAAAACAAAAGCGTCCGTCTCTTCTCTGGGTCACCCTGTATTTATGAGAAATAGCACTAGCCTTCTGTAAACTATTACGTACGGTTTCTAGTTTGTATGACTCGCGTAATGATGCAAAGTCATCGGCGTATAAGGTTGTTGTTCGAACCAAAGGTACACGGGGGTATATCATTTAACAATATTGAGAAGACACCAGAACACTGCCTTGAGGAATGCCAGAGCGTAATAGGTTTCAACGGAATAGTTAATAGACAGATCGGCAACATAGAAGGATCTATTACTTAAGTGTAATGGTTATAACTGGGCGAGGAGAGAGAGAGCTGAAAGAATTTAAATTAAATCATTTTAAATAGAATTCATGATACCAGGTCGTATCAAATGCCTTTTCAATATCAACCGAAAATGATACTGTATTCTTTGTAAGGTTGAAGTTATCAGTAACGTGGTCTCAATTTTAGCAAACGTGAGAATTAGTCATCGGAGACGTGTCGAATATACTTGCCATCTTCGTTTTCAAACCAAACTAAAGTTATTCTCGACGAGTCGATGATAACAAGGGCAAAAGTTTCAATTTTGAGTTGTTCACGAAACCTCTTTAGACGACGCTATCTTTTCTTTCTATCGAAATTGCTTTTAATTACAAAAATCGGCCGTTTAGTTTTTTAAAGTGGAACTTCTATTGGCGCGGTTTATATGGGGAGTTAACCCGTAAAAGGAGCGAGTGTGCGAGAAATAACAGACGGATATATATATACACACGTGTGTGTGTGTGTATGTGTGTAAAGAATATAAATATACGTATATATATATGTGTGTGTGAGTGTGCGTTCGTGTGCCGTGTGTGTTTGGATTATACGCGTAAAAATTAAAAGAAACTTCGTATCGAATTCTTTAAGTTTCACCTCTTCCCTGCGGTCCGAGGCACAGATGTTTTTTTTTTTATGTATACATCCAGGACGGTTGATATTCGTCATATAGCGATTATTACCAGCACACGCTGGTCGCTACTTAATCAGTCTTTGGTACATTATAAGCGATAATTCCTCGACAATAAACTCGGACAAGTTATGAGACGAAATGTTAAGCCACGTTAATCCGGAAGGATTTTAAACATTTGTACATACTACAGAACACCAACATGACGATGACGCTGATAATGACGTCGAAAGGTTCGACTGTCGAAGACAGACTGCTACTATTGGCTTTTGATGACGTCGTCGCACCGGACAAACGTATAAAAGGGTAGTTGCGAATTGAAGAATTTTCTGTCGACGTAAAAGCCAAGTTTCAAAATCGTCGCCACTGTGTGACTCCATCTTCGTCGTGCGCTATTAGGTGATACATGTTTTCCGTCTCTTTCTCGCCTAATAGTAATTATAAGCGAACGGCCTATATTCGACGATACAAGTTACGACGCGAGATACTACACACACACACACACACACCTCACCATATCGGAACAAATCGGCATCCATTTCTAAAATATCGTTAATCTCTTATAGCCCACTTTCGAAAACTAGGAGCATAAATTAAAATTTATATAGTCATAAGGATTTAACCAATGCTATATATATATATATCAATATATATAAATAGTCACAATTCGAAATCAACTAGATTAAAACTATTTTGTAACACCCTCTAATCTAATTATCCTTTTAGTACGATAAATAAAGGACATAAACTTTTACTAGACAAGAAAAGCCAGATATTGTCAGAAATCGTACTTTCTCAAAAACTGAAGAATTTATTTGTATATATATATATATATATATATATATATATATATATATATATATATATATATATGTATAGGGAGGACTCCGGTATCATTGTTATCCTTCAATAAATATGATATTATTTAATTATTTAATTATTTAATTATTTTTATTTTATTTTTTTAGCAACTGTTACAGAAGAATTACTTCTTGCGTATATATTTGATGCTTGTATCAGGATGGAACTTGTGCCAAAGTATTTTAAAGTAGCCAAAATTATTATGATTAAAAGTCGGCCAAACCAGTGAAAGAAGTCAATTCATACAGACCAATTTCACTGCTACGGGCTATATCGAAGCTATTTGAGAAACTACTTTTAAAACGTATCAAACCCTTCGCAAAACTACCTGATCATCAGTTTGGCTTTCGCGGAAACCATTCAACGATCGATCAAGTACATCGTGTAACAACCGTAATTGAAAAATCGTTTAAAGAGGTACTGCTATTTCTTCAAATCGCACAAGCATTTGATCGTGTGTGGCACCGGGGGCTTATTGTTGAATTAAGTCGCAGCTTACCAACAAACCTATGTAATATTCTACAATCGTATTTATTCGATCGTGAATTTTGCATATTATATGAAGAGGCTATATCAACTGTTCGTCCGATTTCCCCAAAGTAGTGTCTTAGGACCTATCTTGTACTTATTGTGCACGGCGGACATACCATCGATACAGGATACAACGACTGCAACACAGCCATCGTAGCAGTCAGTCATTCCCAAGTTGTAGCAAATGATAATCTGCAGCGTGCTCTGGATCGTATAGCAGAATGGATGAAGGTTTGGAAAATTCAGTTAAATGAACATAAATCTGTCCATGTCATTACGCAAGCGAGATCATGTTATGTTTTCCAAAGTAATAACCAGCAAGTTCCAGTTACGAATTCTGCGAAATACTTAGGTATGCATATGAATTCAAAATTGACACGGAGAACATGTATCATAAAGACCTGCCCAAATACGAAGTAAAATATGTTAAATCTACTGGCTCATTATCGTTCTAAAATGAAGCTAGACAACAAGCTCCTGTCTAATTGGACTTACGGAATACAAATATGGGGGATGTGCTAAAGTAATCTAAACAGCTGCAAATAAATTTCTTCGGCCGATCACTCATGCTCGTTGGTTTCAACGAAATGACGCACTCCATGCAGATTCTACAGATGAAATGGGTCAACGAAGTAATATCAGCATCAGAAACGACTTTCATACCATCCAAATCCGGAATGCATTGGCACTTTTGTCTACTGATCTGGATCCGAGAAGGTTAAAACGTATCAAATCTCATCAATTTAATATAATTAGCAGAGTTTAGTCACTATTCCTCTTCGAATGTTACGCTATTCATAAATACTGCTTATTTAGTTTCGATCTAGGATTGCAGAAATAAAGCGGCTATCCTTTTCAGGAGTTGTATTAAAAAATCTTAAATTTATTATTTTAGATTAATTAATTGTATAATTATTAAATTCATAAACACTACTGTTAGCTTTCGAAATAAGTTGTATAACGAATTTTAAATATAATCGGTATAACTTTTTTTGGGGGGCTTTCTGTAAGAGCATTTACAACGTTTATATACGTGTACATAATACATATACATATATTTTTATTTTTGTTTATTTATACGTCTATATCCTCTTGTATCCTCGACGATTTTACCTTCACTTGGCCACCCAGTTTCAGTTAACGTTGTAATACCTTTTATATTTATATTACATATATTGCGAAATTAAAAGCGTGCTTAGATGATCATTCTTTAAAAGTTCCTACCCGGAGAATGCCGTGCTTATGCCCGGGCGGAACTTTAATCATTCTGCGTTATCGCAAAATCTGATGCACTACCTGACACGCCGGTTAAAGCTTTGAGTAGCGCACGCATCAACCATGCTGTGTTATTTCTGCTAGAAGCTGTCGTTCCAACGGCGAGGAAGACCAACACGGCTGAACTGCTCGTGCAATACAATTGAGAAACATGATATTGAATGGGGTATCGTAGAAAAATTCGCCCTTACGAAAATGGTAAGAAAATTATATAAAGCAAGAAAAAACAACAACTTAGTCTTCGGATTAAAATCCTAACTACAAGGCAACTCTACTCGTGTGATTATGACAGCGACCAAACCTCGCCGAAGTAGAGTCACAAGATTTTGGGAACTTCTAGTAGCTGCCCGTGTGCATCCTTTCGTTTAATTATCACGCCATCACTAGGTATACATAGAGATATATAGGAATTTTTTTTATTATTTACAATCTGCACATAATAAGTAAATGTGATGAAAGAACATGAAACGATCAGGTACTATTGATGGAAGCTAGAAGTAACGAAAGGACGAGGAGGATGGAGTATTAAGATTATCTCTCTTAGCCAGTTTCACTTGAACCGACGTGCTGAAGCGTATGCTATATTAGTCACTTGTAGAATAGTTGGATTATAGAGATTTAGCCTTCTGAAAAAGTGGTCGTATCTTTTTTTTTTTGGCTGAAACCCCTTAAGTCAGCTATCTTCCTTTTATAGTGTACGGACTTCCACATCGATTACATTTCGCAATAGATCGTAACCATCCAATATTTATGGTAAGTACCTGATATTATTTACGTAAATACATACATTAGCTAAATTATGTCATTTCGAAACTGAAATTAGCGTTTAATGTTTTTTTTTTTTTTTTAAGTAAACGCAAATTTTTTTGAAATTCTGACATTTTAATATTTTATTCTTTATATATTTTTTCCAGTGTTAAATTTCAACCTCGTCTCCTAAAGTTTATATATACGTATACACACACATATGTATACACGTATGTATATAAATATAGTTTCATCAGTTTGATATATGGACTAGAATTTTTTCACTCGATCGTTTCGCCTGCCGTATATCTGTTTATGCAATTTACAATACAATTTGTTCGTACCATCGTACCCGACTAACATCGCGGGCGTTATTATTTAATCGTATATTCAGCTCTTATAAACATGTCACATCTGGGTATACCCATATTTATCGTTGGAATATTATTATTATTATTATTATTATTATTATTAATGACCTATGTTTCGGGGGCGGGATTTTTAGTTATGCCCATGACGCAGCAATAGTCGTACATTCCGGTTTTCCTGATATTTGACCAAATCTAACGCGAGTGAGTGTTGTATCAAAATGGTTTACTAAAATAATCGATTAATTGTAAATCCTGAGAATGCCAAATATTTAATATATACTTATCAAACGCCTAACTTGTTTGAAAACATGAAAATATATGTTTAGGTAATAGCTATGGGATACAGCGAGCATTATACGAAATCTCGAATATTTAGGTATTATATTCGATCGTAAATTAACATAGGATAAACAGTTGATACATAATATTAGCGACATACGGAAGTTGAATTATTTATGTTATTTAAAAACATGTTTCTCTCTAAATCATTTGCTTCGTTCGTATATATATATATATAGCTTCATACCAATCTGTTCTTACCGATGGTATTATTCATTGGGGAGGAGCAGAAGAGCCCTAAATCTATTGTGTTCACTGCAGAAAACAGTTCTCGGGACTATTTCTAATAATATTTCGAATAGATCCATTTTTAATTTGTGCGGCAATTATAGGAATTGAACAATTTTGTAATTAAAGATTACTTCAACGTAGCAAGTGTAAGTGGGAAGGCACGAACTGCTAACGCAGATAAAGCAAAAGTCCCATTGTGTCGCATGCATTAACGCGGGGGACTGCGGTCTAGAATTTAATTCCGGAGTCTGTAAAAGTAGACTTGGTTAATCGTTGGCTCCTTACGTTTTGAATAAAAGTTATAAAAAAAATATTTTATTAACTTATAATTTCGAAGGCGGTTGCATTAAATGGATGTGCGTGTGTGTGTGTGGTTTTTTGTTTTAGAATATTCGATTTTTTTTCTTCTTTTCGTAATCTAAATTTTTATTTTCAATTGTTATTTCTCGAACTTTTAATTCTAATCGTTGTATTTTTACGCGAAAATCGTTAGTTTGCAAATAAGATTTTCGTTATTTAAGTTACTTAATGCCAGTTTAGAATCGCATTAGCAAAATCTGCGATAGCTCGATTAAGATCCGGAAAGACCGATTAATACAAAAATAAAATCCGGACTAGTGAACACTCATATATTCTCGCTATTCCTACATGGAGCAGAGGTGTGGACCTTAGGAGGAGCAGATAAACGAAAAATGTACGCGTTCTAAATGTGGACCTGATGGGGAATGCTAAAGGCACAAATAATTCGATTATAGATCAATTAAGAATTAATCGACGGTTCTCCGATATTTGTGCCGAGAAAAAAAAATCATAAAATACTACGGACATATTATGAGGAAAAGAAACGACAGTCTAGAAAAATTGTATCAGTAAATGGAACAGCACCACAATGAAAGATCGGTGGACGAACACGGTAACAACGTGATAATGGAAACCAGTCAGAATTCGCTAGTTGGTACACGATGCAATAGGTCACGATGAGCAGGTTATTGATAAAATAGGCTTTTTAGTAACTGCGTTTACACCACTATATGACGGAGTTTTGAACTAACGAAATATTATGTTTATAATATCGTACAATATTGAACAATATAATGCGATTCAGTCCGCTTAAGGAATATTTTAAAAGAAACAGAAAAATCATCTTCATCAACATTATGGGGTCGTATACCGAATGCAGACATGATTAATGTCGACGTTTGGACACATTTTTTAGTTTCTTGAGCGAAGTAGAACAGCTGTTGATTTAAGTTATCAATCCATCTTCAAAATCGTCCACGCACACCCATTCTCCAACATAAGACGTGGTAATTCTTATTTGCTAAGTGATCGAAATATCTTAACTTTCTCGGCACTATTTCTTCTCGCGTGTACATTCTACCTTTTCCCAAACAGTACTCTTCTATTTGACGTTTTGCCCATTAAAAAGCGTACACCGCCGCATTTCTCCAACTTCTAATTGATCCTGTCGGTTTTTTTTCATACATGCTTCTATACCGTACAGCAGAATGAGATATCCACTAATAAACAAGATCCCTCAAATTCGACCTATTCATTCGGTAAAAACAAAATTCTGTTTCCGGATTTAGCTAACATTAAAATAAATAGCCCCTCTCCCCCTCCCTCCAATGAATAAAAAAACAATAAATCACTAAAATTTTACATCGTGTAAAAGTCTCCATCTTGAACCTTTCAGTCAAAAAATAATCATTTTAAAAAATGAATATATAAATAATCAAAATCGCGTGGAAAAAAATAAAAAGAAAATAAAAAGAAAAAAAAGAAAAGAAAAGAAAGCGAAGAATTAATTTTTGGTTTGATTTTTTATCATTTATTTTTTATATTAAATTTATTAATTTTCGGGTTGATTAATTTTTTATCGCTTAAATTTCACATTAGGTTTATTAGTTCTAGGATTAATTAAAAATGCGAATGTTTCACATCGTGTAAAAGTCTCCATCTTGAACCTTTCAATCAAAATAATAATCATTTTAAAAAATGAATATATAAATAATCAAAATCGCTTGAAAAAAAAATAAAAAGAAGATAAAAAGAAAAAAAATAAAAGAAAAGAAAGCGAAGAATTAATTTTTGGTTTGATTTTTTATCATTTATTTTTTATATTAAATTTATTAATTTTCGGGTTGATTAATTTTTTATCGCTTAAATTTCACATTAGGTTTATTAGTTCTAGGATTAATTAAAAATGCGAATGTTTCACATCGTGTAAAAGTCTCCATCTTGAACCTTTCAATCAAAATAATAATCATTTTAAAAAATGAATATATAAATAATCAAAATCGCGTGAAAAAAAAATAAAAAGAAGATAAAAAGAAAAAAAGAAAAGAAAAGAAAGCGAAGAATTAATTTTTGGTTTGATTTTTTATCGTTTATTTTTTATATTAAATTTATTAATTTTCGGGTTGATTAATTTTTTATCGCTTAAATTTCACATTAGGTTTATTAGTTCTAGGATTAATTAAAAATGCGAATGTTTCACATCGTGTAAAAGTCTCCTTCTTAATCCTTTGAATAAAATAAAAATAATAAAATTAATAATTAAAAAAAAATTTATATATAAAAATAATCAAAATCACGCGCGAAATAAAGAGAAATTTCAAGTAGTTCGATATTTAAAAAACAAAAAAAAAAACTTTTTCGGTTCCCGAATAGGATAGACTTGCATTTTTTAAATACGTCTCTAATTCACCAATATTCTTTTATTTTTTTATAGAGTATATTTAGATATTTATATAAAAAAATATTATCATCAACATACTAGATGACGTGTGTATCGATATTAAGTGACAGGATATCACGGTGTACCTTTGAATATTATACATTCCACAGTGCCGGATCAAACACGGAACCTTGCGGAACTCCATAGATAAATTATTATTATGGTAATACTATCATAAATTGGCGTGAAATTAAGGTTAGCTCGCGAGTGTCACACGCGTCATCCCGTGACCAATATACTTCCCCTTCAACGCTAAAATCCCCTTACGGAGTGATGCGGTTTAACTCGCTCATCGCGTCATCATTATTAGTACGTCCGATACCGCTATGACCTAAACTTAAAGTTCCCGTTTCGAGATGTACGTTACATCAATTCAGAAAAGAGAAGACACGCTCGTAGTCGAAGTACCGTAGTTTATAGAGAAGGAAAAAATAGAAGAAAACATATATATATATATATATATATATATAATATATAATATATATACACGGTCGAACGAATATGAATTTGTAACAAATTATTGCCGACGCAAAACTACAACAGCAGCTGAACCTAAAACTAGGCGAAGAAGTAGATGACGGATCATCGGATCGCATCAGATGCAGTTTAAACCGATCCCGAAGGAATAGCAACAGTGCAAAAGGGACTACTCGGTCAGACAAAGACGAGCTTTTGCGTCGGTGCAGTCCCTTGGGTCAGATTGTAACAGAAACAACAGTAAGATAAGAGTAAACTAGGGAACGTCGTACATACGATGCGTAAGTGTACGTTGTAAAATACAGTCGAACGAGACGTAACGGATTATAAACTTCAACCGATACTATCGTAATTATTATTATGATTATCATTTAATCGTTGTGAATAATATTATTATTATTATTATTATTATTATTGTCATTATCTTGATCTCTGTAGAAGAAAAAATGTTGCGATACATCGTGTCGGTTGCTGGTATCGTATCTTATTGTTGGCTAAACTGGTCGATGGTGGTAGTTTTCGATTAAATCGAGACTTTAGGGTCAGTCAAACTACGGGACCAACCAAGTTACCCTCTTTGAAAACCATTTTTTATTAATAGGCATTTCATACTCGACAAGTAAGGGTGCATTTCATTATAAATCTTGATTTTGTTTGACCTAACCTAATCTACTATTCCGCTATACTCTATACCGCTTTACCTTTTTTAAAAAAAAAAAAACTTACTTTTCCCTTTACACAATAAAGGCCGTTGTACTAAGCGTATAAATATACAAAACGTGATTATTCTTTTGTACGTCATCATCCGTGGAGGATGACTCTATATTTACCGATTTCTTATAAATTTCTTTTATCCTATATTTGGTTTTATTTTCTTTCGTACCTTATCGTATTCTATTTTACATTTTATTCGATTTTTGAATCTTTTTTTTTTTAATTCGGTTTTTATTTCAATCTTATTGTTAGGTTTGAATTACGAGAAAAACGTTATTAAAAATATCCTATCAATATATTCTTTCTTCGTAACTCTGTGATTACAAATTATATCTGTTGACTATTTATTTTTAATTTTAAAATTGTATATAATAATAGATCAGGATCTAGGCGTGTTCTAATAGCTAACTGTATAAATATAAGAATATATTTCGATAATAAACATATATTTTACGTATGCTCGTAAGGTGTATTTATAATTAAAGGCATTAATGTAAAATTGTTGGAAATTTGGTACGCAATCGGGAGGAAGACGTACATGTTTTCCCCCCCGTTTATTTTTGATAGACAGAAACTTAAAAAGTTAAATATAAACTTTTATAATTCACAGATACTCTCGGGACATGGTTTGACCTTGAGTGCACAACTCCGATGCTGTTGACAATTCTTAGCAACTAGGCAGAATTAAAGAGAGAAAGCCGGGATTACTGTAAAAGGATTATCATGCTTAGGGACTAGTACTAGGACTGTACCATTCTATATTAATCGATTTTAGGTCCAACTTTATTTATAAATACTTCTGCAATTTTCGAATTTTTATTCCACCGATCATTTTTAAGTTAAAAGTGAGATAGTCCACATTTTTAATGGGTTGGTTTTTGTCCGATTATGCCCCACAAAGTTATATTTATGATCGATTATATTTTAAAATGTTCACACGTAGCCCGGTAATCACTACGAACGAAGATAAAACGGCTCCAACTATTTGTACGAAATTTCGTCCTTATGTATTAAGTAACCGAAAATGACCTACACGGAAAGTAGGAATTTTTTTTGATACTACACTCCCCGTAAAATTTTGGTGACTTCGTTTTTTCCCCTAATTGGCTTTTAATCGATGCTTATCTAAATACGTACGTTTAAAAATTCTGCTCGATCGTATTAACCGTTTGAATGATATAAGATTATAAATTTGATTTTTATTGCACTTGTTTACAGATTAAAATTTTATATCTCGGGTACCGTTTAGATTTAAGGCATCAGATTTTCCCGGAAATATTTTTTAATCTACGAATTATTTAAAGGAAAAAAGATCTGATTGAAAAATTCGGAAATTCATTTGAAAAAAAAAATTAAATAAAACAATCTGAAATTTGAACATTTTTAGTTACAACTCCCGAAATTTTTAATGGTGTGCGATTCGTATCTAAATATATATTCCAGAAAAAAATACCGAGCGAAGCTGATCCGCCAAAGTACTAATTGTTCGCTGCTATGATCTATTTGAATATCACATACCTTATTTCCATTTACCTCGGTACCTCCTTTAAATGTTCAGTATTTCAAAGATTTCTTCCGAATATATATATATATATATATATATATATACATATATACTAAATAGGATCGTCGACGAGGTACAAACTTATTCCCCACTGCATTTAGCCATCTCTTTAATATTATGATGACCACTTCAATGCTGACTGACGTCATAGCAGAATCATAATAATACGTGTATTCATTTAGCCGAAATTTCCACCTATTACTTTTTCCCTAACATTAAATTATTAACATTCTACTTTAGATTATTATGAATTTTTCTATATAGCAGTTTGGAATTGTTAATATAAGATGACCCACAGAAGACGGGCGGTTTTGTTTCTTGAACAGCGCAATTGGTAACACTGGTACAACGTAAACCGCGTGCTGCACGTTTAGTGTATTTTCTCCAGTTTAGCATGGCATCCTATAATGAGAAGTATTTGCGTGGAACGTTATTTTCGGCGTGAATCGATCGTGGTGGTGCAAAGAGAGTTTCGAAACCAAAGTTAGGCCATTTTTTTTTGCGGGGTTACCTTAAGAGCCGCATTTACGAAACACTTCCATGAGATGTGAGCTGAAAACTTCGTATTAGCGACCTATGCTCGAAAATTTTGTGAAGGGACTATGCATTAAATGACGATCACTCGAACGATATTGTGTTCCATAAATGGATTTTTGGCTAATCTATCGTTTTCCCCATTTTTAAATAAAATTTCATTCAAAAATTTTGATCGAATAGTTTTTGAGCTATTCAAACAACACTCTGGATCACCCCCTATATTATTACTAGACGATATTCGTCAAACTAGTTTATAATATCATCCATACACGTTCAACTTTTAGATTGTGCTAACGGAAGTTACGAGTTTTTTCTCGTTGATATTTTTTCCAATTACTTTAAATCCAAATAGGTTTTGACATTTATTTATACAGTAGCAACTTATAAAACGATAATGTCTAATAATTAGTTTTCTCATTATAAAGTTCTTAAATTCTCGGCTATTTCGTTAAGAATATCGATATTAACATTGTTAAAATCAACCGTCGGTTGTTTATAATCAATTTAAATTTCGAAAAATTTATCCAAAACGTCCGAAAAATTTAAAAGAAATTTAATCGTATCAAAATGTATATTTAAATAAATCGATAAAATTAGAATACAATAAGCGATAATTCAAGATGAGCTGGCGGCATCAGTGGCCGGAACGTAATTATTCTGTTCCGCCTTCATTTTCAGTATTAAGCATTTCGGATCAATGACGTCCTGAAAGTTAAGAAAATATACCTATTCAAAAATCAAAGTGAATTATTTAATAGTTCATCTTAATCAGATTTAGACACGCGCGTCACTGTTAAAGAACATGATCAAATTACTGATCGAAATTTGTCAGTTTCCGAAATTGTTCTCTTTATTTATAAATATTAACACCCGTTCCCGGTAGATAAATATAATTATCTACCGAGTTTGAAATTAGAACGGAAAGCATTAATTTGAATTATACATTTTTTTAACTTAACGCTAATATATTATAAGGTGACCCATTCAAGATCGATGGTTTTTTTTTTTTTTTAATAACTCAAAAACTACTCGACAAAAAATTTTTGAATAAAATTTTATTTGAAAACAGGAAACCGACAGATTAGCTTATAATCATTTTGTGGAACATAATATCGTTCAGATGACCACCATTTGCAAGAATACATTCATTCAGTCTCTTTTTACAACATTTTCTAACAAAAAAAAAAATCGAATTCTTTTTGAAACGTCGGGATCGATGCACGCCGGAAATAACGTTCCACTCAAAACGCTCTCGTTATAGGATAGTACGATAACTTTGGACAAAAACGAAACTCTCGTATGTGCACTAAATATATCAGTATTGCCTATTCGAAAAATAAAACCGTCCTCCTTCTTTGGGTCACCCTATATTAACGAAAATTGCAAACGAATCATGCTGAAAATTCGGTTTAAAAATTTAAAATCGAAAGTTTATCTTATCGATCATTAAAAATAGTATCAAATAATAATTAATTCAAACCTTTCAAAACAACGCGCTCGTTAGAAATTTTTACAAAATATTGTAACAATTTCAGATTTTTTCGAAATTTCTAATTTTATATCTTATGTAATAATACCACCGATGGTAGATAACATTAGATATTTTAATTTTTTGCATGTATCAACATTTTATGTTATTCGATGACTACTATTTGTTATTCTTGGTTAGACAGCGTATCTCTACATTGATTTTTTTTTTCTAAATCTTTTAACTAGATTATCCGGGATATTAACGGATTTAAATTTCCAGCAAATCTACTATACATTCCGATGTACTGTTGCTTATATACCTCCATAACCGAAGGAACATTTAGATCGACTGAATTATAACAGCAGCTGTTCCGTATATTTCTAAACCAAACTTCCAGACAGGAGCTACAACAGTGTTGAAAAGTAAAACTTTATTTCCGAGACTTAATTTCGACTGCCTTCCTATCAATATAACTGCTTCAGTGAGGATCTCAATTTTTTTCTGGTGTTAATTACGAGCAAATTCCACGTAAGGTTCCTGTCAAGGATTAATGCAAGATATCTCTTGTTCTTGCGGTCTGATTAATTAACAGGTAGGCATGCTTCACGTTTGTTTGTCAATGTAACATGCGATAACTTTTGTTCATTAATTACGATTCATTCGAGAGCACATTTATGTAGTAAAATGATATCGAACATACTTTGACGCTTCGTGAGGATTTTTATGTTTGGCTAATATAGCAATGTCATCGACAAATGTAGCCTGCAAGATACACATCGCGGTGGATATATCTGTCGTGTATATAGTGTAAAAGAGTGCTCCAAGGAAACTACCTTGCCGACGCCAGTGTTAGACGCTGACTAGAGAGAGGACGTCGTTTATTTTGACTTGAAAAGATCTATCGCTCGAATAATAGGATCCTCAACAGATCATATCGGAATTATACAGCAAACCGTCACGTCAGATGCGATCAAAACAGCAGTACGCTGCAAAACTGACTTAACCGCATCATGTGCTTCGATTCAAAACCCATTTGATGATTTGGAAGGTACTATCATACGGAGGATTAATGATTGAATTAGTTTCTCGAATACTTTCCCAAATGTATCTAATAAACTTATTATCGTTTATTTCAATTATATTTCTATTTATACAGTTACTCGTATATGTTGATTAATGTTATAGGAAACTACGAGATGCTAAATCTAGCCACGCGTTATCGTCTATTTCAATTATTTTTATTTATACAGTTATTTGTATACGTGTATTCGATATGCGTGTATATGTGAGCATAGGTACGTGTGCGCGTGTATATCTAACTACCCTCTGCCGTGTTACAGTATTTTCTTTATTTTTCTTGTTTGTTTTTTTTTATTTGCTTTTTCCTGGATAACTGAATATTCATATTTTATTATAACAAAAATGTTCAGATTTAACATTAAGATAATATGCTGCGCATGTATCATATATATCGTAATATTTAAATAAAGTTCCTAAAGTTGATACAGATTCCGGTCACCCTATGTTTAGACAGATTAACACGAAAGGTAGAAATTGCGAACATCTTTCACGCATAATAGCGTCGCTTTATCTGACAAGACCAGCACAACACGAATGGAAGAATTCTAGTACTGGTCCTGTTGTCACCGAAGAAAAAACTACAGCCAAAAGATCAATTAAATTGGCTTCAGTGGAGAACGTTGAACAGGTTATACGTGTACCGGCTGTGCAAAACAAACGGCAAACCGCGTCGTCAAATAGAAAATAAGCACCGATCACAAATGTGAAAAACAACACCACCGATATACAAACTGTATACATATTAAGGCAACTGCGGTCATGACAGATTTATGGAGTACATACAACTTCTAATGACGATGTGCTTAATAATAAATTAATATCTCATAAATCGTCTCGGATCCGACAACTAACTAATAAAATTCCTCCTTCTTCTAAGAAATTGTTATTAAGTCCAGACGAAATGAAGAGTGTAAATTAGACGAATTAAATCCTAAAATCCGGAGATATCTGGACTAATATATACGATTTCTGAATGAAGACGCACGTAAATTTTTATCGTCCACAAATACAAAAAAAAAAATAGTCCTTTTTTGAGTAGAGTTCGTTTTTAAATTATTAACGTAATCTCATAATTGGCAGCTATAAACGTTTTTAAGACTCGCTAAACTAGTTACGGAACGAATAGAAAACGGTATAATTAAAAGAAAAAAAATTGTCAATCGAGCCGTTAATTAATAATAATAATAATAATTTTAATGATAAGAAAAAATTTTTAAAAAAAATTACATTATTAGATACGGAAAAAGGATTAATCCAACCGAACGTTTCCGGATAATTACAACTGAAATATTTCGACGCTGGAACGATAGTGTGATCAAATTCCATCCTGCATTTATTTAACAATTCTCTCTGTTTATACATAGCCATTTTTTCCTAGACATTAAAAAAAAAAAAAAAAAACATACGCATACCATCAATAAATTTACTTAACATCGTCGATATAATAAATACATATCTACGTATTCGTTAAAAATTTAGATGTGGGCATATAAAAAAATTAAACAAAAAATGATTATCAAAAAAACTAACGATAACAGTAATTTACAATCGAATAAAGATATCGTTCGATTTTAGTCGTCACGACGTTCAGGATATGATACAGTCCATCGAGATGATACCGTGCGGAAACCTGGGGGTTATATACGTAAGAACAAATCACGGGAATTTATCGAATTTTAATATTGTAATTTAACGAATGTACATATTTCTTTGTTCGCTTAATATTTTTTAAAAACCATTAATTTTTTATACACCTGTATATTACAATAAAATAATAAGCGTAGATATATTTATTAAATTAAATTGAAACTTCGAACAGTTGTGGAATGTAGTGATTTTAGAAAATTAAGCTAAAGTCACTAAATTTTTATAATATATGAAAAGATTGTAAAGTTTTTCGAGAAATCAATATTTCACTTATTCCGATAAAATTGTAAGCTTCTTATTCGAATTTTTCTACGATTCCCGTATGCAATTACATCCTATTTAATTTTACTCCTTCGGATTTATTTTTCATCCTTTTGATTGGTTCCTCTATGCATTCCGTCCAATAGATACGGCGAAACTCCTTTCCGTATTTTAGCTACTAGTTTGTATCCCTTAACAGCTATTATCCTTGATTGTGATTTATATAAGTTTAAATTTTAAATAATACTTTCCGATCGATGTTTAAATCTGTAAATGTTACATAAGTGTCAAATTTAAGTGAAAAACTAATAACGAATTAATTAAATCATTTTACAATTACGCGGCTATAAAAACATGAATGATAATTATTTTTAGAAATATAAAAACCCGGATAAATTTTTAAATCGCCCGAGGAAATAAATCTTTCAATATAAATATCGCACGAACTTCGCTGAATTAAACAGGAGCTTTGCGAAAAAAATTTCTTCTTTATCCGACGTTCTCATCAAGAAGGTCGGCGATTCACAATTTAAAAGCATTAACGGCTGACCGGAAAAGTTCTTCCGAGGAACAATACGAAGGTTATCTAAAAGTTGTGGTCTTCTTCTCGATCTTTTGCTAACAATTTTACCCTCAAGTAGCATTTGAAATATATTTCGATCCTCTTATGACCTGAATATTGCAACTTTCGTTTTTTAATAGTTTACGCGACTTCAAGATTCTTTCCAAGTTTGTTTAGCACTTTATTTTAAAAGTCGCGGAACATCGTGTATTTATAGTCAAATAAACGTTTAACACAAATACAATATTAATCTTTTTTACAAAGTCGGTTACAGGAGGATAAATTAAGGCTAATGTTTCATATATCGAGCGAACCATCTGATGTTTGTCGGCAGTGGGGAAATTTCTTTACTTGCATTAAATGACAAACATTTCTTCTATTATAGGTACAACTGAAAAACAATCATCGCAAGGATGGGTACAAAATAGCGAAGGTGGAGTAATTTGATAATTTGTCAGTGAATAGAACATACGAGATATTATATTTACGTTAAACCTTATGCGCCATATCGAATACGAATAAACGAAGTCTTGTTTCGGCTGTAAAATAAATATTTAATACGCCAAACCTTCTATTTCTTACACAGCACTGGGTGTGGAATCGCTAATGCCGGAAAACAAAATAAGAGAAATCATAAATTATATATATATATATATATATATATATATATATATATATATATATATATATATATATATATATATTATATATTACCATAATAATACTGTTTTCTTTGGCTTGTAGTTCTGCTAATTTTTCAGCGATATCATCCATTTTTCCATTCAATTCTTGTTCAACTTTTTTCACTTTTCGTAAAGCGCCTATTCCTTCTTCATATTTACTATTCGATCGCTATTAACGTAATAATTAAAAAATAATAAAAAATTAAGAATATTTTTAAAAATGAGAAAATTTTTGTAATTCCGAATAAAATCCGTATCACATTGAAAATAATATTTTAAAAAATAAGACGAATATATGTCGCGGGTTTCAACTACACTCCGCTTTCATTATTATTATTATTATTATTTTGTACGAGATGTTCTATTATAGCTGCGTAATTTGATAGCTGAATGCAGACAAACATAGCCAAATCTGTCTTTTATCGCATTGACATTTATCGTTATATAATACAAAACCCGATTCATAATCGGTGCGCGGTTTGTTTAATCTGTGTTCTTCCTTATTATGGTCAGTACGCTCCATTAACGTAAAAACATGTTCCTTAACTTATACGATTTCTTCAAGGATGCACATTTAAATATTACACAATATAGCTAATCGTATTCCGCCGATACGATTTACGACGTAAAATATTGCTCAGCGACTGCTTCCAACGAGAAATCCAGTAAAATACTTAAGTTACTACTAACATTAGTCGCATATTTCCACGGACGGAGAGAATAGACATCGATTCTCAAATTAGCGCGTTAGTTCTCCACGAGTTCAAAATTTATCCTACTTTTTTTTTTAAACGGGAGAAATTATCCAAATTCAGCAGTACAGGTTTTCCACGAACAAATTATTTGCAACATTTAAATTTCACAGTTATTTACAAACTTCCTCGCACACGATACGTATATATCATAATCGCAGATATACATTATACTATAATATACACGCAATACCTATTGATCATGTCATTCTTCAAACAGCGACAAATTATTTTCACTATTAGTTTAATACGTTGAAGACGATATTTTTATCATTTATATTCAACGGTGGAATAATAAATTAATGTTTTCTCTCTTATATTTCAATAATTCATTTCGTGTTTAAACTATTTTGTTATATTATAAATTTTGCGACTCCTTGATATTCACTCTTTATACTGTCGATGTGGTAACAATTATTTTGACTAGAAAAAGAATCCGCAATACGTTCTGTTCAATTTTACGACGTATATCAAATTTACCTTTTTCATAATTTAATATTAAACTAATTATTAAAATTAACTAAAAATGAATTAATTTAAGAAATTTATATCGATTATATTCCTCAGCTACATATATAACGTAAACTCCGTATAATTGCTGCCCAACATTGCAGACGAGAACAAGCCGGTTTTATTCTAGGCAAAATATCAAGAGAACAACTTTTGAACATTGAAAATTATATAAAAATGAAGAGCATCATTCCAGTACTATTCCGCTTCGTAGACTATAACAAGACGTTTGACAATGTCAAATGGTCTAAACTATGACAGAGTTTTGTATTCTGTAGAGGTACTCCGAAACACCTGATTTTCTTACTACAAAAGCTATACATAAATAATAAGACGTATATTAAAATAGAAAACGAAGAATTTCAAACGAAAAAAGGATTAAGGATTATCAATAATGTTCAATATATACGGAATACGCATTTTGTTAATAAAGCAACACAAAGATGGGAAAATGGAATTGTTATAAGAGAGAGAGAGAGGAAAGTAATTAAGTTGAGATTTCTTATTGCAACCTCAGAACAGGAAATGTACCAGTTACTGAACAAAATAGAAAACACAAGCAATGAAATGGAATTAAAATGCTCGCTCCTAATAGCGAATAAAGGTGATGATTCTACACCTCTAGCCGGAAAACTGATCAAGAATATGAAGTGATTTACCTGGGAGCATGTATAAGAAGTAAAGGAAATTCTAAATAAAAATAAGAAGAATTTTGGCAACTGGGACAATAGACAAATAAACAAGGACACGGATAAGACGGATAAAAAAAAAAAAAAACTAGTGTTCTCGATTCTGTTATATGGATCAGAAAAATAGACTGTAAATTTGATATTGGAATGGAAGCTAGAGAAATGCTATCGGAAAATATTGCGCATACCATGAACGAAGCATAGAACAAAAAAGTCCGTTCTGGAAGAAATAAGAATTGATGAATGCGAAGGGTTACGCTTCTTTGATCGTATAATTCGGGCCAATAAATTAGAAAAACGGATTATGCAAGGCAAAGTGGAAGGCCGAACAAAACGAGGTAAACCAGTTAACTGATACTTGGATCGGATAAAAAAGACTAACTGGGCTGCAAACTATGGAACTGATGCGGAAAATAGAGGATCCAAGGCTAATACATGTCTGGACGTCCGGACTACGTAATGATGGACGGATATATATATATATATTTAAAATTTAAACGGGAACGAAAATTATTTTACATAATTATACATAGTTATTTAAAAACGTTTTATTTCAGATTATAAATAATGTATATGTACACACGCATTTATGTTTCGTTAGTAGAATGCTAGAATAAAAATCGGTAGTTTATATATGAACGAATACATAAAACTCACCATGGTGGTTAAATTTGAAATTGTTTTTCGTGCAACCCGATTCGGATATACTTCAATCACTTTTCATAGCCTTTATAATTTAACAAAATGTGTCTCTACTTCTGACTGCGCGGAATAATTCTCCTACTCTTGTGATTCCAATCTGTTAATATTTTAGAGCCTAGACTCTTCTTCTTTCTCGCCCCTTTTTCCTTCTACGGTTTTCATGTACCGGTCTTTCTCATAAAATATTTAGTAAAAATTTGTTCTAATTACATCCATTAGTGTCGGTTGTTTTCATCAACTGTGGTACACACCTTTTAATTTTTAACCTTTTTCTAGATTCGGCGATAACACACTTTTCGAATAGTTACGCTTTTCCATATATTATTGCCCATGTCTCGCGTCCATATAGTAACATCTTATCGATTTCTAGAGTTAATTTTCGGTCGAAAAGTACATTCTTCAGATAAATAGAACCCGGCCATCTCAATGCGATTTCTTATTTCCCTACCGTTAAGGAAGAGTTTTATCCGATCGTCTCGAGGCTAGCACTAACTTGGTTTTCTTAATGTTTATGACGCTGAACTTTACTTCCAAAAACAACTGAATGCAGACTCTGTAGGTCCCCCGTTACTCTCCGTCAGCAATGCGCCATCATCGGAAAAATGTATCATTGCGATTTTTTCTTCTCCAATTCTTACTCCTTTTTTAGATAGTTCTAAAACCTATGCAAATATCGCCTACGATTATAAATTAACTTCGGCGACAGTATATAACGCCTCTTCGATGATTGATAATTGATTTTTGTTAGAAATTCTTTTAAATCTGATACTTTTTAGCGCTTTCATTAATTCTACACGTTATATACACAGCTTATGTCTTATTATAATCCATCTATAAAGCAGATATAAACCGGTTTCTGAAAATATAGCGATTTTTGTATTACTATTCGCATGCGGAATAATGCTACGACCTCATAAAATTACGGAATTCAAACTGAGTTCACATTATATTTTCTATGTGGGATTACCAATGGGCGTTTCCAAGAATTTAAAGGTTTATCGATGGGATTATTCTGATAAAACAAGTTAAACCGCTGTACATATATAAAAAATGTATATATTTCTTCGTCAGATTTTTTCGCAATCCTTAAGATGACGCAGAAAAAATTGTAAAACTTACTTCCGCTAATCGTTCCACGTATTTCACCTTCATCGATAATTCTTCTTCATATTCGCGTAATTTCCAGGATTTCTGCTTTAATTTCTTTTCCTCGATTTTAAGCGATTTCCTTTCATTTTCTAAAATAGATTTTAAATTACGAGCTTCATCAATTGCGCCTTGTACTTCCGCTCGGGCCTATTTTTAGGGTGCGAGAAAAAAAAAAGTCAAAAATACTTTTACCGCCGATTGTACGAAATAATTTTTTATTTTTAATTTCGTTCGCGTGGAAATTACAATATTTCAAGCGACTCTTCTAACTGAAACGAATAAATCGCTTATAAAGTTAATAAAGATTTATATTTAAAAAAATAATAATAAAGACATAAAATTATTTCCGAAGAAACATATCTTGTTATAAAATCAACATATAATTTCGCCCCACTTATGAAAAACAAAAAAAAGTTTCTTGAAAACAATTTAAAAAAAAAATTCTGGCATCGATTAGAATATAAACAAATTTTCTGGAAAACAATTTTTATCTTTTAGCAGTTACTACATCGTCGCTACAACCGGAAGCAATCGAAAGTAATTAAATGTTATACAAGAGTTATTTGTATTTCGAATAAATTGAAGGAATGCTTCCTCAGGTTGGTATACGGAGTATCGTGGGCATTATTCGAGGAATAAGCGTCGAAGTGTTACAGGTATTTTTAAACAGCGAACGCACTATGTATAGACCAATCTTTTCAAAATATTTAAGTTCGTGGAAAATATAACTAATGGTTCATTAATATCCATTGCAAGCAATTTATTAATTTTAAAAAATATTTAAAAATTTATTGCTATTTTAAAAATTGTACGGAAAAGAATTTTTTAGAAAACGATTAATAAAAAAAAGCTTCTATTTATAATTTGTTACTAATAATCTATAAACGATTCGTTCGATATGAACCGAATTTAACAATTTTCTAAAAACTATTTTTTTTAAAAAGTATAATCGTATTTAATTTTCGAAAATTTTACGAGCAATTTCCCGAATTTGGTTTATTTCCATTGGCGAAATAAGTTATCTTTATTTTTATTTTTTAGTTCTTTCTTTTAAATAAAACAACAAAATAGACACCCAAATAATTTAATGCCATTATCGCCATTATTCGAGCCGTAAAACAAGACAGAATTTACCAGAGCTATTAAACGAGGTTCGATTAAAAGATTTAGGAACTTTTTTTCAACCAGCTCAGATAACCATAAAGAGAAAGGAGATGCTTGATATTGTCGAAAGAAGGTTTGAATGCGTGAACCGAAATACGCGCTACTACAGAATATATTAACGAGAAAAGTAGAAAATAATGTGGTGGAGGTAGCTTAGCTCAAGAACCTGCAGACTTGGACAGGTTGCAACGCTGAGAAACTGTTTCAAACAGCAACAGATTTTTTTTACTAATGCATTTATTTTTCTTAAAATATTAATGAATACGGTCTACTATATATTATTATTGGATGACCGCGTATCCTGCAATACCGTTAGGCTTAATCAGACAGACGCGACTCCTTACAAAAACATTCAGATTATAAGTAGTTAAAGTCTATACTTATTTATATATATACACATTCATAATTTCATTCGTGCGGACTGTGTACTTTCCGATGAACCATTTATATTTATTCACACGCGCATTCAACGAGTTTACTATACAATAATTACAATGTTTATATATCTAGAAAAATATTTATAATGACATATCGTACATGATTCGCAATAAAAATTTACAAATATTTACACATAATTTTCATATTAAGTGATCTAGAATTCACACGTGGTATCATCGAGACGACATTGAATTAGCACACGAACACAAACAATCACACACACTTTTACACGCGCGCACATACACATATAATTTTATACTAACATTGCACCACTGCGCGAAGTTATCAGTTATTTTTGAAATCTGGAATGTAATACTTGAAATGCGAAAATTTCGAAATTATTTGCTATGGACTTGTCTTTTAGATTAAAATTTGTTTCATCGAACTTCCTTTCATTATTATATAGCGGACAGTCAAATAGTATGTGCCACGCTGATTCTACTTGGCCGTAGGGCCATTTATCATCGTTCTCTAGACCAAATCTATGAAGGTATTCGTTGAGTTTGCCGTGTCCTGTTAATAACTGCCATGTGTAAAAATTTGGCTTGAGGATTAATGCCTTTCCTTTACGTCTCTAAAGCGTAAGTTTGACGTCCCGCCAAATCTTGCTCCCATCTGTTTTGCCGCGTTTATAGAATATATTTTCTTATATTATTTTTGACTTGACGCGCACAAATTTTGGTGTGACTAAGTGGGGTTATACGGATTGTTGGTTATTAAGAGATTAGTTTGATCAAGCAGCGCTCTGTTTATGTACAGGAATGTGTGATGGTTGAGCAGTTCGATAATTAATTTCGACGTGTTTAAATTCGAAATAAATTGAACAGTCCGTATGAACTTCGACATAATAAATGGACTGATCAATTGCAGACATTGTTCTACATAAGTGTTGTCGTTCAACATAAACATACCTGAATAATATCCGCCATTCTTCCAGGTTTAATACCTTCAATCTGCGTAAAAGCTTCCAGCCTCGATTTTTCCGCAGCTAATTCAAATCTTTTCTTGGCTAGATTTTTTTCTTGTATCAATAAATTTTGCTTCGCATCCTTAAAGGCAAAATTTATCGTTACTCTAAATGAAATAAGCCGGTTGAAAAAATATTACTTAAAAAAAAATAGTTTACAATGAATTATTAAATAAACGAACAAATTTTTAAACTCGTTTTGTACTTCATACGGTTGTGGAGGATGTACTAGTTAAACGGACCTTTTTCGAAATAAAATTTTACAAAACATCGTGAACGCACTGTACTACATAATAACGAAATATATACATTCGTACAAATCTATAGGTAAAAGTTTTCGAATTAAAAAATTTACATAAGATCATCGGACTTAAAAGTCATACAATTAAGCATCAGCAATCCGATGCTAATCGACTAAATTATAAAATTTCTAAGTTAAATTCCTACTTATCCAAGATTGTTGCAACGTCGCAGGTTGATGTTGCTGCCCCAACGACTGACCGGTGGAGCCTTCAGCAGCTTAGAAATAGAATTGCGAGAAAAAATACGAATAAATGTAAATGCAGCGTTAAACATTTACAGCAAATAAACAAAGAATTCAAAATATTAATCCTTAATTCGAAACGTCTTAAGACATTTCATCCAGAATAATAGCAAAACTTTTTTTTTATCATTCCCAATATAAATGAAAATAACACAATGTTAAAAAGTAGCACCGAGAAATGCGTCGCTTTCCTTAATACTTTTTCCTAAAACTTATTATGGTTGTCTCTCTGTCAGTTCTACCCCGAAAGTTGTAGTGCTCTCATCTAACTATTTACATTGTCCATACTAACTTACTACCAACTGTAATTAATAAGTGCTTATGCTTTCAACTGTTTCCCGAAATCAAGCTGCTTCTCGAGCCAGTAAAGACCCTACCGTTCTACATCTTTATAAGTTAAATCGGAAAGGTATATGAGAAGATGATCAAAGCAAGAATATTTTTAATCAGAATTAGTTTGTTTTTAGTAGGGGACTTTATAATGACGGTGCCTTGTACAAGCTGGCTTCTGACATTAAGACTTTAAGATAAGTTCGTCACTGCAGAGTTATCATATTCGATATCGAAGAAGTTTTTACAGATGTATATAGTTAGCAATTATTTGTCATTCATAATAATTACCAAATATATTCTCATAAATCATTAATATAATAATCCGCTATTTCAGAAGCCTACAGGATTTTTGGACCACATCTTGTAATACATTAGACTTTCAAAATCATGATTCAATGGACGAATTCGTGACTTTCTCTAACCATAAATTTAAACTAGGGTCTTACACAACCTTTGTATCTCGTTCAGCACTGACAGACAGTGTGATTTAAAGTTAATCGCGGTCATCTGCGATATCTTGATCAATCAACAGCATAGACCTTACTTTCTCTGTTCCGAAACGTGAATTTATTATGTTTGGGAATCGGAGAATAGTACACAGTATCTTCTCTTAAGCTTATTATCTGTACGTCTCTTACCAGACAACTCAAATATCTTGAATTAAGCATTGATCGCAACCTCAGAAAAAAATTCGTCAATACTTACGCTAAAACTCAAAAGACTACAACCCTACACATTTGGATTAAAATACAGAAAAATAGTTATTCTAAAAGGCAGATTCAATCTCTTTGCAAATATAGTCCCATTAGTATATCAATAGTAGAACCTTCAATGCTGTCACTCGACACCGAAGAAAATTACTCATAAACATTTCCCCTCTTTATATAACCTGTCCCGCGTACCTGTCAGTATTATCTCTAATAGTTTACTATTGGATCTTTCTGCTGCAGGGGCATCTATCATTACTGACAGAGTTGTTAGAGTTCTCATTAGTCAGAATATCCAATACTTAGAAACAAATTATCGAAGGTCTGCAATAAGGCCGGAATTAAAAATTTAGATATAAACTTCTAAAACGCGTCTCTCCAGATATCACACGTTTAGTACCTATTTATACACATCTACCTAGATTGAACTCTCTGATGTTGAAGACAATACTGAATACTTCTTGTTTCACTGTCCCCATTTCTCAGATCTCCGCTTAAAATACAATACTCAACCCCTAACATTTGCAATAGCTAAACAAAATTGCAAAAACCTCTTGTAGCATGTTCTGCAATGCAGAGAACGTTTTAAGAAGGCAGCTAATGTAATTAGTTAACTATTTTCAACTGTAAATCAAATATTATTAATGTATTACCTAACATTTGGTATTAAGACCCAACATTTCTCGCTAATATCGATAAGGAACCATTTTATTATCACCCCTTTACCACCCGACCTGTAAAGTTTTCATAATTTTAAAATGAAGAAAAAATATTATAAAAGTGCTATAAAAATGCTCGAAATGAATGAAAATCGCTCTATAGCGAGTCTCGAGTGCTAATATGGGTAGGCTAGATAATGGATAGAAGATGAAGAGAAAAGCCGAAGACGATGAAAGGCGATATTGATGATTTTGTTTTCATTGTTATTTTTTTAAACGGTGAAGGGACTGTGCTACGAAATTTTGTTCCTGAAAAAAACTGAAAGATAGCGAAGTATTTTATCAAAGTGTTTTTTTTCTCCGTCAATAAATTGCATATTAGGTCGAACCTGTGAAAGTATCGTTTCTGTTATTGCATAACAATACCCCTGTTCATTCCGTTGCAATCAACACTTAATTATTAGCCAGAAAAATGAAACCGTGCTCAGCCAGCTCCATACTACTTAAATTTGATGAGTACCTCTTCTGACTTCTCTTTTGCTTCGATTGAAGAAATTTAAGAAGTTATAATAATTTCAAAGGATCTGTTTAGACAAGAGACTAACGTTTTCTAAGCATATTGACCATGCATCATTGAAGACAAACAGAGCAATCTGTTCAATTTATCCCATTTTCAAACGTAAATCTCGCTTAAATATTAATAATAAATTAATAATCTACAAGTCAATCATTAGGCCTATTTTAACATATTCTTGTCCAGTTTGGTCTTCAGTCTCAAATGCTAGTTTTAATAGACTGCAATTAGTCCAAAATCGTTGTCTTAGATGTATCCTCAATGTTATACACTAAAATTTCATATATGCATAGTACTCTGCAGATACCATATATAAAAGACTATATCCTCGAACTATCCCAACATTTTTTTTTCTCAGTTGTAGCGTGCACCGTAATAATTTACTTCCAGCAATAGGAAATTACGATTCCAGGGAACTAAGTATCACATATACTAAAAGCATCGACGCATCAAACATAATGTATTATTCTCATAACGTCATAATTTGTTTGCTTTCGTTTCCATTACTTATAAATGATATTACATACTCGTTATATAATTAAACTTATTATTTTTTAAATTACCGCTTTTCATTTGTGATGGTATTTTTTGTCTGACCATCAATACTATTTTCATCTTGTATATTTATTATTTACCAGTTTATATTATTAGTTACTTTCATAAATGGAGAGAGCCTCCGGTACATTTATTAAATATTATTATAACTTTTTAATATAATGCCAAATATACGCGTTTTACATTTTACATTTCGAAGGCTATTGGAAAAATTGTAACATAGAATTCGAATAAAAAATTCTGGAATATTTTACGATATCGACAATCTCATTACTACATCGTGATACATTTCAAATTAGTTCGAATATAGAAATTACGAACAGCAATAATAATAGCAAAATGTCGTTAATTCGTAAATTAATAAGTTACGAATAAACGGAAATAACGAAAATTGAATAAAATTACTTCTATTTCTAGTTTATAATTGGACAAATATTCATCCTCTCTATCTTTTTCATGTTGCCACAATTCTTGTTTTTGTTGTAAAGCCATCTGTAATCGTCTTAATTCTTTTTTCTGTTGTTCGATATTGATTTTCTCTTTGACGCAATTTAAATCGAATTTTTCCGCTTTTTCCTCGAATCCAGACTTCCTACTTTCGAACTCGATTTTTTGACGATTTAAATCATCTTGCAGCTCTTTAAAATAAAGAGTAAAATAATAAAAATAATAATAATAATAATAAACACCGCGTTGCCGATATTTATGTAATAAGGATTAAAAATTTTAAATTAACATTCAACAATAATATTTTTTTTTATTATTTTTATATTTATTATACTAAAATTCTCGTTTTTAACATATCGCACGTATGAATTAATACAAACGTTTAACTAGATTAAAATTTAAGTTGTTAGTAAGAAATAATTTCTCCGGATGCTCGGCTTTTCCAGCAGACATAACCGATTATTTTTTGGCGGAATTATATTTGTAAATTACCAATATTTGTTTGTTTGTTTTTTTTTTTTAAATCGTAACTTTTGATTTTCATATCGATATGCGAAAAATTCGACTTTCGCGAGATTATAGATTAATCGAATAACTTAAGATTAGTAAACGACTCGTTTAACGGCGATTATGAGTGTATTACCGTCAGTTCCGGAAGATAAATACAATAAATCAACTCGCAGGCGTAAACCCCTTAGTTATATTTATGACGAAAGTAACTGTTTAAATTAATTTTAATAAACAGCAGAGAAAAACTTTTAAATTAAACAATGGTCGGTGATTTATACTGTTAAATTAATCGTTTAGAGTAAAATAAAAATAAATAACGGAACGGATTAAACCGTTTCATTCGTAACATTATAAAATTTTGACACGAAATTATAAATTTTATGCAATTATAAAATACAATACCGTTTCATAGGTGAACTACGGATAACTTTCGATGTACGTATTAAATAAAATACTTTTAAAATTCACGTCAAGCAGAAAATAAAAAAAAATGTTAACATTAAAATTTCACGATAGCGGTGACTAATAAAATAATTTACAAAAAAAAATTAATCAACAGTTTGCAACTCTAAGTTAGATAATCTGCAAAAATTCTAAATATATTTTTACTAGTGCAAAGAAAAATGTGTACGTCCGAAATTACGATATCGGTGTGAGCACACGCAAGCGTACAAACCGAACTGTGGCTGAATACATAAATGTATAAATGTATAAATATATATATATATATATATATATATATATATATATATATATATATATGTATACCAATTAACTGCTTTTCTTTCTTTAATAATAATTCTTCTTTAGCGATTAATTCAGCATCATCTGTAATGTGGTTTTCGATCTCGTTGCTTTATTTCGAATTAAACAATAATAATTTGAATAGCGTCGATCAAGGATGAAAAATCATCATTTGGAAAACATTGTAAAGAATTAAAACATAAAATTAATAATATTAATCGAAATTATCAAATTTTACATACAGAAAAACATTTAAAAAAAAACAATTACTAGAAAAAGAAGAATTAATAAAGGAAAGGTATAAAAATAATTTATTAAATTCGACGATAAATTTTGATGAAGAATTAGTTTTCAAAAATATCGATTTAATCCATTTTTATATTAGATGACAAGTTTGATTTTTTTTTTTGGCTATTTAGTGCCCTCTCCTCATCGTTGGCTGGATATGCAAGAAAAAATCATATCTTATTTTAATCGAATGATTTAAGATAAACAAAATAGATCAATTTACTCGTTGATATGCAAAAACGATTTTTAAATTAATTACACTCTTTTGAAACTTTAGTAATTTCTATGTTTACAGATATGATATATAGAGAAAATTTCCGCATTTTAGCGGTAGTGTGGCGGTCAACTTCCGACTTTCCCGGTTATATCGATAGCGTCGATTAATTAATATTTTATTTGAATAATCATTTTATTTTTAAAAGTATTTAACATTATTTTATTAAAATAAAAAGAAAATTATTAATTTTAAAAGTTATTTCGTTAAGAAACCTTTAAAATTTATTATTTTAATTTAAAAACTATTAGTTACTGGTTCCTCCATGAACGGTTGTTTCAAAATTCCCGCGTTGTGTTACTACTTCATATTGTGTGTGTTATTTGTTTGTAAATTAACTGGTTTTCCGAGTTTTTATGGGTTTTTAATTTATTTCTTATATTTCTTTAAGTTTATTAATTATTTTAGTTACATTTAAATATGTGTACCATTAATATTTATACGTTATGCGTTATTAAAAACGAAAACTTATTAAATTAGTTACGAGAATGGAGTTTTATTCCTAATGACGGTTATAAATGTCCGAAATGTAACAGCAATTTAAAGTTATATAGGTGTTTACGTAAGTTATTTTATATTATATATAATTCATTCTATTCTAAAATCACATTTTTATAATTCTGACTTGGACTGAAACATTTCTTTGCGGAATATATTTTTTTTGTGTTAATAAACCTCGTCTGTTCGTTAGGTTAGGTTACATTTGTATAAATTTGTTTCGGCTAATTCGAATTAAAGGAAAAAAACAGAATTGCACAATACCCGACTATATGAAGGTTCATCCTTAATAAAAATTAGTTTAATATACTGAAACCGCATTGCAAAGTTGCATCACGTATTAAGCTAATAAGAACAGATACTACACTTTGATCTTGCCCAACAGACCGAGAAGCGATAATAAATTGGGTTTATTTCTGCTAGTTACAAGTAGAATTAAAGGGAAAAACGAAAATAGCACACTACCCGAATAAGTGATAAATATTTTGGTACATCCAAATTAAGTATTTTTTTATCTCCACTCGATATTGGCTTAATAGTTGAAAATGGAGAATGTGTAACACGTGAAGTTATAATCGAATTTTTATACAATAACGTCGGGAATGAAGTTCGAAAGGGGAAAAAAATGGCATTTCGGTCGGAGGAATACACGTTGGAAAGCTTCGATATGCGGACGACACTACACTAATAACAAGTTTAGACAGCATGACCAGTAGTTTAGTACATCAATTAGAAATAACCAGCGCTAAGTACGGTCTTCTAATAAACAAATCAAAAACTAAGATTATGATAATAAATCGGCTCAAGAAAAACACACCAGAAATTCGTGAAATAGCCGGCTTCGAAGTTGTAAACAGGTTCACATATCTGGGATCTATAATAGTAAATACTGGCGGATGCGAGTTCGAAATTCGTCATAGAACACAAGTAACACGCAGTGCGATGGGACGACTGAAGAAAATCTAGCTCGATTCAGCGATAAGTAAAACGTTAAAGATATACAGGCCCTCGTGTTCTAGGTATTTTTATACGCTCCGGAAACATGGACAATCGGTAAATCGGATATGAAGAAAATAGATGCGTCGGAAATGCGCTGCTGGAGGCGGCTGCTACGCGTTTCATGGACCGAGAAAAGAACAAATGACTCTATTCTTTTGGAAGTCGGCATACAGAACAGATTATCAATAGTGGTTCGCAAACGGATACTAAAATACTTTGGCAACAGCATTAGAGCAGGAACGTTGGAAACAGCTATTATACAAGATGCCATGGAAGGAAGTCGAAGACGAGGGCGGACTCCTATGAGATGGACTGACATGGTCTTCAAAACAATGGGTCTTAGTTTCCTTCAATGCGTTCGTTGTGCGCAAAACAGAGATCTATGGGGCAGACTCGTGTTTCAAAAAACAGGAAGTAATGGTCACGATATCCCCAGCGTAGGATGAAACGGATGATTGATATATATATATATATATATATATATATATATATATATATATATATATATATATATATATATATATATGTATATATTGAGGGAAAGGGAGAGAGATTATAATCGAGGGTGTAAAAGAAGCAATTTTTATATTACCTGTATCGTGATGTTCGCGTTGAATAATAATTATTATTACTATTCCTAATTAAGTTGTTTAATTCTTCTATTTTTTTTAAATCGGCCGTTCGTTCATTTTGTAAATATTCAATTCTGTTTTTATAATCTTGTATTATCTCGCCTTCGTTTACCTGTAAAATACGAATTAAAAATAATAATTATACAAAATTTCGTTCTAGTATAACGTTTTCAAATCGAGTCACTAATTGACGCAATTAAAAATTTACAAAACGATTGAGAAATTATATCTAATTCACTTTAAAATCAATTAAAATCGTAACTCCACGAAAGACAAAACAGTAATCTCCTATTTTAAGTTTTAGAAGAACTTTACACTTTTTTAAAGTGATACTAGCGCTAAAATCAGATTTTCTTCAACTACGCTCGACTATTAGGTCATTTGACGTCAGTGACTTATATTTTAGTTGTAACAGTATTTTTAATCGGCCGAGTATACTTCAAAAATGCGTCGAGAGCATTATTTCACAATGTCTCAATATAGTCCCAATGGTTTTTCGAGGAAAGTAGCCATTTGTTTTTATTCTACTATAAGATGTTGAACATTCAACGGAGCTCTATCACAAAGTCGCAAACTGATTGCTCTAGTAGTTAGGCTGAATGATCTTAGTCCCACTAATTTGTAAGCAAGACAACCTAGTCTCCTGCGACATAATGTTGTCCAATGAAAATTCGTGGTTTTATCTGATACAGTTTTGATCTACACGTTTCTCAACATTTTTTATGTATCAATGATAGTATCGTTAAAGCATACTTTTCCCAGAGTTGTTATTTAAATGGACTGATTTTCGATTGCACCAATAGCTATTTCGTTTCATACGATCCCGACCTGACGTGGAGCTCACATTAATGCTTCACATTTTTATTTATAACATTTTTTAAAATATTGTTTTGCACTAGTTGTATTCTATACACTTTTTAAAAATGATTTTCGCATCGACATAGTAGGGTTTTTTTCGTATTGTACACTACCTCTATGGATACATGGTGTATGAAAAAAATTACATCGTATAATGCACACGTTATTTTGTTATTTGTCTTGTTATGATTTTTATTTTTTTAATATACGCATATAATTTTCGTTTTGTTTCAATAATAGTTTTTTATCTGTAGTATTATAAAAATCGATTGGACTTGGTTAATTTTTAAATCAGTAATGTCAAATTAAAGTCAGTTCAACACAACGAATGCATTATTTACATCCGAATTATACCGTCTAGGTGGTATAATACTTTTGAATATTTTTTAACTATAATTTAAGACAATTTTTTAATTTTAACATTTTTACATTTCTAAACTTTTAATATTTATTTTTTGGTGTTAACTTTATTTTAGTGTTTTCTTTATTTTAAAAGTTACCTAATCCAAGCTTGACTTATTGTGTTCTTTATTACCTTCACTATCAAATTATTTTATAGGTGTTAATTTTTCTGCTTTTTGTAATATTGTATATACAACTAAATTACTTTTTTTTTTTAATTATTTTTCCTTTTATATTTTTTATAAATTGTATATATTTGTATATTTTACTTTTTTATGTGTAGTTGATAATGGTTTAATAGCCGAAAAGCATTGTAGATTTTTTATATAAAAATTGAGTAATGTTAACTATTTTTTTTTTTTTTTTAAATCACTACATTCCACACTGTTCAAAATAAAATGGAGAACGATATTGTTCCATCTCAAATTCTTAAAAATAAACTACTTCCATCGCTACCCACAATTCCCGTTATTCTGGTGATTAAAAAAGATATATACATATATAGAAATAACAGTTGAAATTTTCATTCTTTATCGATCATATTCGATTAAAAAATCGATTTTTTTATATTATTACCGTAAATAAGAAAATTTTGATTTCAACGCTAAAATACAAATTAAAAAATTTACTTTGTACTGCGCTAGTTTGGCTTTATAATCGTCCGCTATCGCTTTTATTTCTTCTTGCAAACGATTTTCGCGTTCCGTCAATAAATGTATTTTTTGACTAATACGAAGAAGAAAAAAACAAACAATTTAAAAGTACATATTGCATGAAAGGGATAAAAATAAAAATAGTTTATTAAATTCAATGGTAAATTTTGATGAAGAATTAATTTTAAAAAGTATATTGTAAAATTAATTATAAACAAACAAAATAAAACACAATCACTAAAAGTTTTTAATCGCGAAGCTTTTCGACAGTTACGTCATTTTCAAGCGCGAACTAAAAATTATTACATCTTTTTGTATATATGAAAAACCAGAAATGTTTTATATAACAACAACTTAAAATTTGATATACATATTTCACTAGCCAAACATAATTTCAATTTTAGATTAATTTACAATAAATTTCATTTATAAAACAGATTTTTGAATAAATTCTTCATCAAAATTGGTAAATATCTTCCAAACGTGGTTCAGGTTCTATTAAAAGTTGAATATATTGGAGTGTAGTGATTTTATTAATTAATTATAAACAAACAAAATAAAACACAATCACTAAAAGTTTTTTAATTTTTATTTTGTTTGTTTATAATTAATTAATAAAATCACTACTCTCCAATATATTCAACTTTTAATAGAACCTGAACCAGGTTTGGGAGATATTTACCAATTTTAACGAAGAATTTATTCAAAAATCTGTTTTATAAATGAAATTTATTGTAAATTAATCTAAAATTGAAATTATGTTTGGCTAGTGAAATATGTATATCAAATTTTAAGTTGTTGTTATATAAAACATTTCTGGTTTTTCATATATACAAAAAGATGTAATAATTTTTAGTTCGCGCTTGAAAATGACGTAACTGTCGAAAAGCTTCGCGATTAAAAAACTTTTAGTGATTGTTTTATTTTGTTTGTTTATAATTAATTAATAAAATCACTACTCTCCAATATATTCAACTTTTTATATTGTAAAATATGTTGTAATTTTACTGGCTATTAATTTTTATTATAAAATATAAGTATTTTTCAATGTTTAACTACATGTTCAAATTAATTATTATCTGGCTATTGTTTTGTAAATTTTATATATTGATAGTTGATTGTGTTGTTCACAACGGTTATTATCAGATTTTTTAATATTTATTTTCATTTTACTTGTAAAATTGTGTTTTTTAACAAATTTTGTGTTCGTATATTTTTATATTTTATATTTTACTTTTGGACATCATACATCACAACAGTAAATGAAAAATTTAAAATTCCACCAGTATACAACTTTTACAGAATCCGGAAAATAATATTGAAGAAAAAATTAATATAAAAAAACAAAATTAATAAACAAATATATTGATGTTAAATTTCAACAATTCAAAAAATAGACAGAACAAAAGCAGAACAGCGTTTTTGGAGTATATTTTCACAATCACCATCAAATATTTTTAAGTAATCATATTTAATTTATATTTTTAAAACTATGATTTTTTAAAAATGTTTCACTTGATAATGGCGTAAATGCCGAAAAGCTTTGTGTTTTCTATAAGAAAATAAATATTAGTGATTTAACTAATTTTCAATTGATTTTTTATAAAAAATCACTACATTCCACATTATATAAAAAATTAATATATATATATATATATATATATATATATATATATATATATATATTTGGTAGATTTGAAGAATACTTGTGCACTCCCGATTTTTTTTTTTTTTTTTTTAAATATCACAAATTATTATTTATAACGAGTTACGAAGTTAAAAATCCGCGGAAACCATTTTTGAAAGTCTCGTTTTTTCTTTTAATTCTACTGCTAACTAGCCGAAATAAACCTGACCGATTCTAACCTAACTGAATCTAACCTAACCTAGGTATGTTTATAAACATACTTATAAGTAAAATTTAAAAGGTTGTAATTTACAATTAAAAATTTTTTCCGCGTTTTTTTTTTTATTTTTTATCCCGCTTAGGGAAGCAAAACACATCAATTTATCCAAGCCCCAATCGATTCTAAGTTGTACAAGTATGCCTCGAATGACCCATATAGGTATAGGTATATATATATATATATATAAAATATATATATATAAAATATATATATAGATATTTACATACATTATTACCTGGAATTAGCCACTAATGGACTACGTTGTTAACGGGTCCTGTCATTCTTTTTTCCCTTCTTCCAAATAGCTATCACTCATCCACTCTTTGGTTTTTTCTTCCTTTAGTGCATAAAGTATCACTGTTTCCCTTGGGTTTCTCTGTAAATTGTTTAGATTCATGCAGTTTATTCTTTAATGGTATTCACTGATCTATGTCTTCTGGTGTAATATTTAATTCTTCCATATCGTTTTTAACCTCCGTGTACCATTTGTCATTCATTTTGAGTTTTCTCATACAATCAATCTTCTTGTAGTAAATCTTTCTGACAAATTAATTTTTCTTTTTCTGTCCGCAGTGGTAACCTTTTCTACACGCTGGTATATTTCCTGTTCCTGATTAATCCCTTTTCTATGCATTTCTACTTGTTTCACCGATCGTAATATTATTAATATTTTCCTTTCTACGCTTTCAAGTTGCTGATTTAGTACTTTTCTATTCATTACTAGGCTTTCTGAGGTATATCGTGTACCTCGGGTCTGATCACTGTCGTGTAGTGCATCAATTTTGCGTTTATTGATACATATCTTTTATTATTTTTTCTTTCGTTACTTAAAAAGTCGTTTTCATTCGATTAATTCCATATTCGATCACTTCCTTTTCTGATACACTATGCCCACTATTAATTCTTCTATTTATATCTACTTTACTCTTGTTCTTAATGTTACTTCTACGTTGTTGATTCTAACATGAGAAGATAGAGGTTTTCTATTAGTAAACTATAGATTTACAAATGTATCATTAACGTTTATGTTCATTTGTTAAACCAGTTTTTTACTCTGACGAGATACTACACGCTGTACTTGGGTCGGTATCAGAAGAAGTGCCGTATCATAAAATTATGAAGTTAAGTCTCTTAACAAATATAATATATAACGGCGATATAGTTTAATTCTATTTTACCTTAAAATTCGAGTATTAATGACACCGTTGCATTTAAATTTTTATACTTTTTTATCACACACATTCGATATTTCGTTAGAACATCCTTTTTCCCGTGGTGTAATTTTAAATTTTTATTCTCAAATTCGAAAATGAAAATCTCAATTATTTCGGAACTTTCAAAAGGAAATCTTTTATTTATTTATTTAAACAGTATAGACGAACAGAGTAATAGAGTAATTAATTAATCGTTTTATTTTTAATTCACCGACGAATATTTTGAACAGTGTGGATTATTAAAAGGGGGAAAAAAGGAAAAATATACACAAACGATTTATAAAAAATATAAAAGAAAAATGAAACAAAATGTAAGAAAACACTCAATTTAGATATCCAATATTACAAAAAATTGCAAATTTTTTCATTTTGCAATTTTTTGTAATATTGTGCATTTAAATTAAGTATTTTATTACATTTAACTTTATTTGTTGGGACATAAAAAATATACACCATTTATAAAAAATATACAAGAAAAAGGAAAATGATATAAAATGTAAGAAAACACTCAATTTAGATATCCACTATTACAAAAAATAACAAATTATTTTCATTTTGCAATTTTTTGTAATATTGTGCATTTAAATTAAGTATTTTATTATATTTAACTTTATTTGTTGGGACATAAAAAATATACACAATTTATAAAAAATATACAAAAAAAATGAAAATGATATAAAATGTAAGAAAACACTTAATTTAGATATCCAATATTACAAAAAAATAACAAATCATTTTCATTCTACTATAAATAGTAAATTGTTTCCATTTTGATATTTTTTGTAATTATGTACATTTAAATTACGTATTTTCTGACATTTAATTTTATTTGTTTTTCCTTTTATATTTTATATAAATTGTGTATATTTTTTATTTAACTTTTTCAATGTCCACTTAATAATGGCTTAATAGCATAAATTGATTTGTAGTCATTTTATAAAAATTCCGTGATTTTAACTACTTTTTTTTTTTTTTTTTTTTTTTTGGTTTATTTATCTATTATATAATCGATGTAATTGGAATAATGTAGATAACATAGTCAAATTCGAAATTTTCTTCCGTGTAGTAAAGGCATTGAAAAGTTTGAAAAGAAATAGTCGAATATACAATGGGTGTTAGTTAAAATTAATTAAGCAGTAGTATTTTTAAAGTATATTTTATAATATATGAATTTGCACCATATTATATGAGTAAATTTTGTCCAATGGGTTATTTACGTTTATTTAAATTGAAATTAAACTTGCGAGTAATTAAAAAAAATTTCTCACTTGTAAGCTTCTTCCAATGACGTTAATTGTAACACGTTTTTACGTTCCGAACAATGCAATTTAATTTCTAAATCTGCATTTTCCAATTCTAAATCTTTTATTCTTATCTATAAAAATTCGGAAAGTTTCAATATAGATAAATACACACACACATGCATATATATATAGTATATGGGTACATAGAAGTAAAATTATACTTATATCGCTAACGCATATATCCACTGAAATAAAATGTTTAAATATGGAAAAAAACTATTCTTATCGTCACCTAAATTTTTTTCCATTACGTACATGGAGAAGTAAACTAATTTGATATATGCCCTTTTTACATAAATGACTTAAAATGAACATAAACTTTCCTTCATACAGTGTATTGTCCCTTCTTCATCTTGAGAATTTACATCTGTTAGACATAGAGATATTTCTATAGAAGTTGTCCACGTTTATAGAAATATGAGTTCGTACGTACAGCATCATGTTGATTAAGTTGTAAAGGCATCCCCATGAAAAACCAAGAAATAATTCGTGAAGTGCAAATTTCACAAATTCTTAAGATATCGTTTCTTTACATAATAATACAACTTTATATATCTAGTTTATTTTGTGTAATATTTAAACGTGATTTATCTTCAAGAATAAAACAGGTAACACAAATCGATTTAAAATAATTGATAATTAATATATTTGGATTTCAAATTAAACGTCACTACAATATTTTTTTTTATTTTTTTTTTTTAAATTTGCCTGTTACAATCTTAACTTAACGTTAAATAAGTAACTATATTATAAAGCTAATCACATAACACAGAACATATCTTATTACGTGATACAAACGAGTGTGAAGCCGTTAGCCCACTGGCTAAAGCTTCCATCAAAAAGTTTATCGCCTACAAGACTAGGTCTTGCGGTTTATTACGCTTAAGGCGTCTAATGTCTAATCGTGTGTCGAGAAGTTTCACTGCTCCCACGTTGACATGATGGGAAAGCCACTTCTCGTGCTGCTTAGCGCACTCCTTGATTACATCGAACAAACATGATCTGAAGATCGCGGTGTATATCATCGTTATGCGAAAATCGATATGCGTCGACTATCATACGCAGGATGACATTTTGTCTCGTCTGAATCTTGTCACGATTTGCAGCCTTAGCACATCCCCATAGCTGAATGCCATACATCCAAATCGGTTTTATTATTTGTTGGTACAGTAAACGCTTACACGATACGTCCAACGTAGAATTCCGACCGATAAGCCAGTACAGTTGACGCATTCTATCCTTAATCTGTTTGATTTTGGATCAGATGTGGATTTCCCACGTAAGGCGCTTATCCAAGTGTATACCAAGGTATTGAGCTGACTCTGCTTGTGGGACAACTCGATCACCCAGATAAACCTTATGCTGCGCATCGACTTTGCGATAAGAGTAAACGACATGGACAGATTTAGCTTCATTCAGCTTGATCTTCCATGTAACTGTCCAGTTTCTAACTCGGTTGAGCGCGCGTTGAAGTTTTGCTGCGGCTTCAACTTGACTGTCGCTAACCGAAAGTATGGCGGTGTCATCAGCAAAAGTCGCAGTTGTTGTTTCGTCATCTGTAGGCAAATCTAGCGTATACAAGAGGTACAAGATAGATCCAAGAGCGCTACCTTATGGAACTCCAGCTTGTATACGGTAGAATTTTGACTCAGCATCTTCGTGTGCCACCCGAAACTGGCGATTAGCCAAATACGATTCCAGAAGTCTACAAAAGTTCCCTGGAAGAATGTTACTCATTTTGAATATTAGGCCTTCGTGCCAAACACGATCGAACGCTTGCGATATATCTAGAAAGACTGTGGAACAATACTTTCTTTCTTCGAACGCTTTTTCGATTATAGATGTAACCCTGTCAACTTGGTCTATAGTCGAATGTTGGTTTCTAAAGTCAAATTGATGATCAGGGAGATCAACAAATGTCTTTAGTCTCTTTAATAATAATTTTTCGAACAGTTTCGATAACAGCGGGAGAAGTGAAATTGGGCGGTAACTTCTTCCGCTGGTTTTTCTTTTTTATGCAACATAATAATGTTAGCTATTTTGAAACAGTTCGGAAAATATTCAAGACTTAAACACGCGTTGAATATGTACGTCAACAGTACCACTGCTTTACGTGATAATTCTTTTAACAATGCCGGAGAAATTTCGTCGATACCTGCAGCTTTTTTTGCGTTAATCTTCAGAATTTCTTTTGCAATTTCCAAAGGGGTAATATAAACAAAGTCCACATTATTTTTATACGACACTGTAGGACTCATATCCGATGTAATGTCACGCGGTTGAAACGTATTTGACAGATGTTGAGCAAACAACTCTGCTTTGTCACAATTGCGCCTGACCCAGCTCCCTCTTTGATCTAAGAGAGGGGGAACTCTGACGCATGACTGCTTCATTCTTCGTGTGGCTTTCCACAGCGAATATTCCCTATCCGCGAATGGACTAAGCTCCTCTAGATAAGATTTAAATGTTTTCCTTTTAATCTCCTTTATTAACTTATTAAGTTTATTGCTTATCCTATTGAAAGTGTTTTTATCCGGCGGATGGTGTGACTGATGCGAGGTAGTTGGATTTCTTTTTGGAAATATTATCAATTTTTTTGTACTAGAAAACAGAAATAATATATTATGCATGACACATAATTTAATATTTGTAATAGTCTGTTCTTATTGTCACGATATTAGTACTATAATCGTGAATAAAAAACCACTATGCAATCGGAAATTGAGCATTAGTAACTACATTATTTACGACAAGAAAACGAGGTATACTTAAAACTGAATCCTAGTGGACTCCATTTTGAACTTCATATGGTGCAGATAAAACATTGCTTAGACAATAAGAAAACGTTATTTAAAAAGCTTAATATCGTCATATCCTATCATATGCTTTGTTGAAATCTAAAAATAAACTATATAAATAAGATATTGTAGTGAATGCCTTTTTTATTTGAATTCTGAGATCACATGAGCTGGAGATCGGATTTTTTAAAACTATAATATTATTAAATTTTAAATTACTAAATGTTTATTAATAAGTTTTTAGTAAGTTTTCCAAATGAAGCTAATTAAGCATATATGGGTTACATAGGTTCGAATTAGATTTAAAATTTCTCTGATAGTAACTATTTTCTATCGAGCTTGATACTGGCCTGATTTAAATTGAATAGTTAAATAAAATAAGATATGAATTTAGGCTGGAGCTTTTTAGCACATTATGATGGATTCGATCTGGGCCTGGAGCGGTATTTTTGAATTTATGAATAACATAGATAACTTCTTAGGTAGAGATAGGTTGATTGTAGTACTTATGAAGTAAGTATATATCTGTAAAATAATACAACGATCAGAGTTAGTTACTTCAAGTTATTCGATAGAAACTTTTAAAAATTTAAAGAAAAAAAAGTTTGAAAATTTTAATAAATTTAATTGTTGATTTGTAACTTTATCGGTCCAATTAAAAATCGCAATTAATGATTATCATTTTCTATTCGTGAAACATGTGATCGAACCAATCAAAACATTTCCAAATGTAATCATCGTTTTCAATGGTAACAACGTATTCTGTAAGTTTCGAAGGAATGTCCAGTTACAGTTTAATTGGCTTTTTTCAAATTTTATCAAACGGCGTCATTCACGCAATACAAGCGAAAATATTAAACTATTACGAGTTATATATACACTAACTTTGAATTGATTAATCGTATTTTCAGAAATATCTTCTTCATTTGTTTTTGAACTTGTTTTATTTATTTCCAATTTTCCCCCATAAGCTGTCGATGCCGGAAACACTGCCATCTAAAATCAATATCACCAAAGCGACGATAAATTTACTTACAGAAATCATTAATTGTTACATATATATAATAATAAAACTTTCCGGCAGTTATGCCCTCTTTAAGTTATACATATGGAGCTGTAATTAGAATATTTTTTATAAATAATTTTTGTTATTTTGTTGCTATTAATAATTTATTATCATTATTATTTAAGTTATTTATAACTTGAAAATTGAGTAACTGCTAGAAAGCTTTGTTACCTATATATTTAATCTATTAATTCCAAATCAGCAATTTGGTTTTCAAAATGGGCACACTCGATAGTACAACAGGTTCGCAGAATGGTTAAGAAAACTGAAGAGAGTTTCGAAAAGTAAGAAATATGCTCTGCAGTATTTTTGGATATTTAGCAAGCGTTCGATCGCGTCTAGCAACCAGGGCTACTCTAGAAATGTAAGAAGACTTTTCCCGCTCAATATTATAACATTATCAAATACTATTTGGTGATAAATGACAATCATCTTTACGCAAAATACAGGCAGTTGTGCCGCAGGGGAGCTTACTAGAGCCTATTCTGTACTCGTTGTTCACCAATGATATACCCGTAAAACGTATTTGTAGCTATTTTTACAGATGATACGGTTCGATGTCCAAAAAGTTGCACCGAATATGTTCAAAATTCTATTGACAACATAGTTGAATGGTCGCATAAATGGCAAATTGTAATCAATGAGCAAAAATGCAATCACGTAATCTTTACCAAACGACGTATTGCGCACGATAGACATAAAGTTGCGATAAATTCTAAGTCATTAATACAAAGCGAGTCTAGTAAATATCTCGGTGTTCATTTGGAACAGACGTTAACCTGGCTGAAACATATAAAAGCTAAGAATATTAAGCTAGAACTTAAGATGCAACAATTGTACTGGCTTTCGCTCGCAGTTGAATATCAACAATAAATTAACATTGTATAGAGCAATATTGAACCCTGTATGGTTATATGCAGCAGAACTGTGAGGATGTACTTCGGCAACTAACATAGAATGAATTCAGCGCAGGTAGAATAAAATACTACCGTCGTCGGTAGCTGCTGCTTCGTGGTACGTCTCCAACGAGATATTACACACTGACCTACATGTGAGATATGTCGCTGAAAAGAATCGGTAGTTCATAGACACCTGTCAAGACTACAACACCATCCAAATCCATTGGCAGCTAACCTACTTAATGAAGAAATAGATAAAATATTAAAACAGAAAGCATATATATGGTTTAAGAACAATCTAAAGGTGGTTGGATTTGCTAATGGGCAAAATCTCCAGTTTACGTCGTTTATTGCGATATTATAGAACGTTTATTTAAAAACGTTTTATGATTGTATTTAATACTCACTTCGACGAGAGAATTAATATTTTCGTGCTGTTTAGTGATTAATGCGAGAGCGGCTTCTTTAATATCTTTTTCGTGTTTTGAATATAGGTCCACTTGATGTTTCACTATAGAATACAATTCCGTTTGTTTTTTCCTTAATTCCGTCAATGAATTAACATTCTCGCTTATGGGCGCATTCGCTACATCGTGTTGATTTTTCGAAAATTGCTCACTTGTTTTAGTTTCTTCATCTACCGTATCAATTTTCTTTCGTTCCGAATTATGAGCATCTATAATAGTAAAAATTTATTCATCGTTAACGTCAATAATAATCTTGTTTTTATTATTTTAATTAAAATGTTTCTATAAGTCAACGCGTAATATTTAAATGACGATTTAAAAAAATGGCGATTAATTAGTTTCACTAAACTATTTATTCGTTTTAAAGGTATAAGTAAAATTAAGAACTGAAACACCGAATAGTAAAATGCTCGTTTACAGCTTTAAGATTTTATCGTTGTTAAATTTTTAATTAAATCAACTTTACGCAATCCCCTTCGAAAAATATAGCCATCATAAAATGTTTGGCACATAAAAGTTTAGCTGACAAACATCGAAAAAATCAAGATAATGTTAAAGAGAAAAATAGATTATACTCACGTAATGAACGCTTTGATAAACGACACAAAATTATTCAATTCAATTTCAACACAATGTAACACAGATATAAAAAATTACATAAATACAATATTCGATAGACCAACCGTAACAACTTGCTGCTAAAAACTGGAAAATCAGACAGCCAAAATAATACGTTAGTAAAATAGTATTTAACAAAAAATTTTTATTAAGTATATGTTGCTTTAACATTCAATAGATGGCGCTGTATTTACCGTTTTTTATTTTTAAACAGACAAAATTGTTTTTTCTCTTTTCTTATTAATTAATTATTTTATAAATAAACTAATGTAGTAAAAACATGTCTGTATGCGAATGAAACGATGTGTCAAAATTTCAAAACAATCGATAAAGTATTTTTTAAAATTTGTAGTTTTGCACAAACCCGAATAATACATTTATATATATATATATATATATATATATCTTGAATATTAGAGATCATCGGGAAAAGAAAATCCGATCAGTTAGGACTCATTTTACAAAGAAACTGTTTATTTAAACAAATCACAAATAGAGGGAAAATAACAGAGGATGGACAAAAATAAAACTAGTCGATGATCTAAAGAATAAGACCGGGGCGATATATTGCAACGACTGAAGACAAAAATTTAGCAGCGATTGAAATGTATAATGACGTTCGTAATTAAATGATCATTCAGTTGAGAAAAGTTATATAAACCTATCAACAGACAGAATAGTTTTAATGCTTATGACGTCATCTGCATATATACAAATAAAATAAATTTTCGCCCATCATAATCGACATAGCAAATGAAAAACAGCGACGCTTGCAAACAAAAATTGTTTTTAAAATATATTAAAGATTTCTTTACTTTCGATGTTTCCAATTTTATCTTGTAATTCGCTTCTTGTATCTATATCGACATTTTTAGTTTCACCTCCGAGCCAAGATGGTAACGTGCCTAAATAAAGTTTATTAAAATATTTTAAACGTAATAATTATGGCGTTTCACGAATTACGAAATAATTTAATTACGGATCCAACCGAATATACAGAAATTTCAAACAAACGTTTCGTAATGTAAGATAAGTGCTGACAAATACGAAACTGTAGTTTCGTCGGTTTTAGATTAAATACTTGGATACTGTTTTTTTTTTTATCTTCGAAAAACTCGTCGGAATGATTTAAAATTTATTAATGGTGCAAAAATACAAACAAGATTATTAACAGATAAATCCATAACACAAACAAAAATATTCATGACACGCACTTGATGTTTTTCTTTCTGCATTACTGAAAGCTCTGAAATAAAAAAAAAAAATTAAATATTTAACTATTAAAATTTAAAATTTACATAAAAAATCAATTTTTCGACTCGAAATAATTTCAAAAAGATATGATAACTTTTATTTGTACAGTAACCCACGTCAAATATATATTTATTATTATTAATTATTATTATCCACTTTGGATGTCGAAGTTACATTTTATGCTAACAACTTCTGATCATTTTATTATTACATTCACGAGTGAAGGAAATATTTATAACTTGATATATAAAATCAGTTCACATAATTATTACATAACAACGTTAACGTCATAAATTTTACAATAATAAAAAAAAACATAAACTACACACGTCAGCGAAATATTGGTAGTTACAAAAATAACAATAAATGTTATTTTTCATAACGAATTGACAAATTGACAAACTGACAAAAGAAATATATAACATAATAAAGTTAAAACTGAAAAAATTTAGTAATAAAAAAATATTAAATTTTATATCGATGTTACTAACAAACTTTCACAATGTGCACATTAAAAATTATTAATCCTATCGCAAAAATAAATCATCTTCTGAAACTATATTTTTTATTACGCATAAAAATCAATATATTCATTTTATCAAGATTTAATCAAATATCAGTAAAAAATTATAATTTAAGATTACAATTTACAAAAATCAGTAAAAAAAAAACAGTATTAATAAAACAATCTGATAGTGAACGTGGTAAACAACACAATCAACGATCAGTAATATGAAATTTTTTACATAACAATCACCGGTAAAATAAAAAATAATTAAAAAACATTTGTCCAATTTTGTTTATTTATAAATTTTATATTGGTTTCAAATTTATTGTTATGTAAAAATATTTATATAGATCGTTGATTGTGTTGTTTACATTTTTCACTGTTAGATTGTTTTACTAATACTGTTTTTCATTTTGCTGATTTTTGTAAATTGTAATTTTTTCATTCTTATATTTTTATCTCTTTAAATATTCACTTGATAATGTCCTAACAGCTGAAAAACTTTGTGATTTTTCATAAAGGAAAATTTTAGCGATTTTAAATTCTTTTTTGTTGTTTATTTTAAAAAATCACTAACATTCCATATTCTTCAAATTATTTATTATATATATATATATATATATATATATATATATATATATAAAATTAACAATTCCAACGATAAGTACTTACGGCGGGTTAGTATCGGGTGTTACAAATAGATTAACTTGATCTTTATTTTTAGCTGAGCCATGCCTACGGCTGATTCCTATAGACGGTTTGTATCCTGTCTGTAGTTCTGAATTAACTGGAAAAAAAAATGTTGATCATTTTAATATTTAATATCAGTAGATAATTTTTGAAATAACTACATTCAATTGAACTTTCTTTGGAAAAAAATTTACAGAGAACAAAATATTCGTATCGACGCAGTTCATAACAAAAATGTAAATAAATTTGTCTAATTTTTCAAAACTGAGCCTTTGACTAACATCGGAGCCGGTCTATATTTTAGTCAAATTTGATACATGTGAAGAACTTTAAAATATAAATAATAATAATATTTAAAAATTGTCACATACATAAATATTTAACTGTGAACGTAAAAAATAAATAGGAATTGACTCTAATAAAAAAAGATGTCATCGAGTAATTGTTAGTTATAGAAAAAATATATAAAATCATATGCTCGCTTAAAATACACACGGACAGTCCTAAAGTAATTTTTATCCAGTTAACGTTTTTTTTCAACTTTAAATGTTATCCTAAATCAAACAGTTATAAGAGTATAGGAATGTTCAGCAAATTTACAGATATATTTTCCTATAATTGAATACGAACAGTTTTAATGATTTTATGCGAAATATCGTCCATACTCTACTTTTTCAGGTAGTGTTATTATGTAGCTGTAGTAGCGGTGGTAACTATATATGCATATATATTTATATTTATTAATTTACTTTTTCGTAATATAAATATCCGGTTTAGAACTATGGAATTTTTAAATTTCATTTAAAAACGCGATTAAAATATTATTCGTTAATTTGCCATATTTTCTATGCATTTACAAATGTATTCGACTGTAAATTTTAAAAATCAAATGAAAACGCGAAAGCTTTATGAAATGACAGTTCATATTTTTCGAACTAAAGCAACACGGCAGTAAGTTATATTAAGAATTTTCTTATAATGACAAAAATTTTGATTACACTGACGTTCTGTACAAATAGCTTATAAGCCATCATAATATTGCCGCATAATTCATTTTTTTTTTTAGAATATTCCGTTGAAAAATTTTTTGAATTAAATAAAATCTTACAAAGGTTTCTTTATTAGATAATTCTTCGTTGTCTTCCGATAAACCCAATTCTTTGTGTGAGAAAGGGTGGAAAAAGTTATTTTAACATAAATTGTAACGTATATGTACATATAGGTTATCTACTCTTTATGTAACTTGATATTTACCTGTGACGAAAAACAGATATTTAAAAAAAAAAAAACAAGGAAAAAGTTCATTAATAAATTTCGCTTAATTCCTCATGTTTCACTTAACCCTTCAGTCATTTAATATAAAATTCTCATATAAAATTATAAATTTTATATAAGTGTTTATAACACTGTAGATATATTTAATGTATTTATATTAATATTTTTTAAATTAGGACATTTTACGTCAACCAGAAAATAACAAATGTTGTTAACATTAAAATTTAACGTATCATATAGTGTTCGTTGTTTTGCGGTAATTCGTCGCATTTTTTCCCGATTCAATTGCAACGGGTTAGCAACCGCCCCGTACGTCAAAAGATCAGAAGAGAATGCCGAGCTATTAAATAATTAATAGTCTGAGGTTAAATCTCGTACTTTTTATGACAAATTATTTTCCAATTTCAAAATAAGGACAACGAAATAGCATATTAACTTATTTTACAAAGGTGCATTTAGGAATCTATTCTTTCCAGAATTGTAATGGTAAACATACACCGGGTATTATGAAAATATAAGTCTTATACAAGTTACGAGGACAATATTTTATTGATTTCAGAAATAAAAAAATCAGATCGCATAAAAACAGAGTACAACATCGAAAGGAACCTTTTTTTTACATGCACCTGTTTTTTTTAAACAATAAGCACGTTGGCTGTTTGTGAAATGAGTTAATATGGGTAAAGAAGAGCATTTACTCTAATGAGTAACCTACTCTGGTATAATTGAAACTTTTTTTTTTTTTTTTTTTTTAGAGTAGTGCATCTGCACTGTCTACGCATAAGGCGTCTTATCTGGTAGAATGAGATTATACAGCTGTGTTCATGATCTTTACATTTGATTTGTTGTTAAATCTGCTGTATCTAATTTTGTGAGATTCTTCAACAGTTTGTACATGCAGATCATTGTGCAATGTCTCATTACATACATAGTACGGAGCGTTACATATGAGTCGAAGTGCTTTCGATTGGAATTGTTGGATTTTCAGGATGTTACTTTTCGCAGATGAACCCCCATAGTTCTATGCCATATGTCTAGATCGATGCTATTATTGCATTTGTAAATTAGGAGCTTATTTTCCAGCGACATTTTACAGTTTCTACCAATTAGGCAATAAAGTTTATTAAGGAACTATAAATGGTTCAAATACTATTCAGACTGTGTAATAAATAACTAACGTATTAAAGAAGAACAGAAAATTATAACGTTGAATAATTATAATTTAATTATAAGTACGATTTTTCTAGCTTTTTTCTTATGTATAATTTAGAAGAGATACGGAAAATCCTTATTCAAACCGTCTTCAACTATAATAAATAAATAATAAAGAAAAAACTCACATTGGACCAGACTCACCACCGGAAGATCGAAAACCAATCAAATTTAAAAGCTGCAGAATTTTAAAGAATTCAGTTATATACCGATTTCAAATTAACCCTTCGGTATTAAATTTCTATTGTTCAATTTTACTTTCTATACTAAGTTATAACGAATCTTCCTTATCAAACTCAGTTTCACTTTTCATTAGGTTGACCAAGAGAAGGCGGACGGTGTTGTTTTTTTAATAGGGCAGTTGGCAAGACTGCTGCAGCGCAAAACGCGTTTAGTGTACACACGATTGATTCGTTGTTGCCCAGTTATCATGACATCCTATAACGAGAAGAAGCGCGCATTTTGCTCTGAATGTTATTTTCGGCGTGAATGGATCACGACAGTGAAAAGAGAGAGCTTCGAAAACAATTCAAAGTTACGCGATTTTTGGGAGAATACCTTAAGAGCCGCGTTTACGAATCCACGAGATCTAGAAGGCCTGAAAATTCGGATTTCTGAAGAAATTTCAAAAATTGAGCGACATATGCTGGAAAAATCGTTCGAAAATTTTCTAAAAATAAAAAAACAGTATGTATTGTCGCAAATGGTGGTCATCTGAACTATATTGTATTTCACAAATTATTGTAGCTAATCTCTCGATTTTCTATTTTTAAATAAAATTTTATTCAAAAATTTTGGTCGAGTAGTTTTTGAGTTATTCAAAAAACAACAAAACCGTCCGTCTTCTCTGGGTTACCGTATAGAATATACTCCGCACACCCAATGTAACAGTGAAAAAATTCTCGCGTGAACATATTAGCCTGCAGAATGATTTTGTAAATTTTTAAAATATAATCGTACATATTATTAATTATAAGTTTTATAAAGGTAAATTGAATGTATACCTTTATTTACCGGATTAATTGAAATAGGTCCGGAAGACATTTTTAAATCGTTTTCTCCGCCGTATGATAATTTAAACTGCGTTTCGGGAACAGATATATAATCTTTATCTTTTGATTCACCCTGTTTCGAAGCGTATTGATAGTCGTTTAAATCTGAATTTAAATCAATTTCTAACGATTTAAATTGGGATGTTTTTTTTTTAAATGCATTCTGAGCAGACGACGAAGATGAAGTAGCAACATCGCTTTTTCTCCTTTCGGCAGAAAGGTCCACAGGAACGAGTTTATTGTCGACTGATCTTAAAACTCCGTCGTCCTTATCATTAGCTTCGTTTCTTAATAAACCAGATTGTGATAGATTATCGGTTACATCCTCAAACAAACCCAACCAGTTCGATGCTTTAACACCAATTGCCTTCTTCTTCTTCAAATGATCATCTTTATTATTGTTCAGATCTATTTCTGATTGTAAATTAGTTTCAGTTTTTTTCGACGTATCGGTGGATTTTGATAGATCGTCGGGAGCAGTTTTGTCTTCATAGATTTGAGGAATCGCTTGTTCTTTTGTTGATCCAAATAATTCGTCGAATATTTTCTTTTTTTTATTATCTGCTTCGAAATTCTTGCCTGATATACTACAAATAAATAATTTACAATACAACGTTTATATTATTAAATTATTTATAATAGACATTCTACTCATACGTCTTTGTTATCATCGTACACAAGTAACTAACTAAATAATTCCCGTACAGCTAAATACTGAAATAACTCATCGTATAACTTTATAATTGTATAAGTAGATGAATTTATCTTAGTATAAACGTGTTGATATATATATATAATATATTATATATCAGGTATTATAATATACTTGATTTAATAAATCTGAAAATATTCGAAAATAATGCCTTATATTAAGTGAAAACTAATAATTTAGTAAATTACATAATAAATGTCTTTTTTATGATAACCCCAATCGAAATAATCAACACTCGTAATAAAAAAATCAATTAAAACAAGTAATTTAATATCATTATATTCTAGATATATATTTAATTCTTTAAAATTTTTATTTATATTTAGTTCAAAATAATCAATAATCACAACTCACTAAACAACCCTTAGCAAATATTCAATAATTTAAATCATAGTCCTGAGAATAATCAATGTAAATAGCTGTAGGAAAATCTTCAGAACTAACTGTTTAACCTTAAACATATTATAAGAAAAAACAACCATAAATATAAAAATATATTTAAACAATAAATGCATTAATATCGACAAACACAAAATTAAAAACAAAAAAACAAAGAGTAATAAAGGATTAAGAATCAAAATTAACAATGCATACTTATGAAATGGTAATATTATTTTCACGTACTCATCTAAGCTTGAACAATAGAAAAATTGCAATAAAATACTGTTATCTATAAAAAAAAATTCAAAAATAAAAGTAACCTAATTATAGACTAAAGTTTCTTTAAATAAGATAAAGTAACAAAAGATTTAGTTCTGTTCATAATGTCATTTAAGGATAAACATATGATGAATAGGTCATGTTCGGATAAGAATGTACAATGCAAGAAATTGTTACAATATAAAAATAATAACTAATGAATAAGTGGAAATACATACCAGGTTATCAGCCATAAAATAAAACATTTCAAAACTTCATTCGTTCGAATAATAAAATAAAATTCATGACAATGTAAAATTTAACATTTTCCCAAAATAATTAAAATACAAACAGTTTAAAATCAATAATTTTTGTCCACAACTTGTCAATAGTAACACCCACATTAAGTGAAATAAATAAAAAATTTGAGAATAATCCAAAATATTAACACATAAGAATTAATATGAACAAATTATTTTTTCTGTAGCAAACGCGTTAAATTTTATCACAATGATAACGAGAAGGAAACTAAAACAAAAACCATAGTCGTTGATTTAAATATTCCGGGGTAACGAACAATAGAAATTGCTCAATGGATATGGCAGGCAGATATTAGTCATGATGATTGATGGTTATCAACAAGAATTTATAAAGATAAAAATCTTTGAATGAATGCGAAATTAAATTAAACTATTGGGAATTACTCGTGTGACACTGTTCAGAACTTGACAGGAAATATCTTCGGAATGTGAATATTCAGGAGAGTGTTTAGTTTATCCTGGATGGATCGAATAAATAATTATTACACAATTAACAAATTAAACACACAAATGCGCCTATTATCAGAACAGGGTGTGAATTAGCTTGAACGCTAAATAATACTGAGAAAAATTAACGAAAAATAACTGAAAGACAGACGACACTAACGATTGATCGATCAGTTAAGATCAACGACTGAACGAGGCGATATTGGCTACCAGACAAGATTATAATCAGAACAGTAATGAGGTAGATTTCATATCACCACGCTCAGCCGAAGGTAACGATAAATAAAAAATTATAATAAAAATAAATATTCTATCGAGTAGTGATTTATTTATAATAATAATAGCAATAATAATTTACCTATTATCAATACTACTTCGCCTGATTTAAAAATTTCCAATTAACAAATACATAATTCATAATACTTGTGAGATGTATATTTTTTATAAAAAAGGGGGGAAAAGTAAGAACTTACCCGGACGATTCTTTTTTAGATCCTATCTGTCTATCCCCTTTTGGAGTATCTTCATCGGAAAGTAATATATCGTCTAACGGATCGAAATCATCAAAATCTGTTTTAAAATGTAATCATTTAAAACCACACAAACTTGTTAATCTCATTTATTAGCAATACCTTTTAATCTATATATAAAACACAGTCTCCTTAATAACCATCTGAGAATCTACAATGACACGGTTAACGTTTTGATAATATATACCAGTAGTAAATCCATGCTATTTGTCAACATTAATGGTGAAAAAGTTACACAATGTGTTTACTTGAAGTAATCAACGCTTGATTGCTTCTGCAGATGATTCTGAAAAATAATAATGAAATCCTGAATAATATGAAAAGTATCGGACGGTTGTTTAATTTTAAGAACGTCACTAAATTGATCAAACCAAACTTCACGACACGATTGATATATATAGGATTCTTTGAGGAATTTTGGACTTTCGTCATTTAGTATTTGTATAATTTCATAAAAATAATTAAATAACGAGTTATTTTTAAATGAAATATGTTAAAACGAAAAAAAACAATGTATTTGTAGAATAAAAACTTTAAATTACTTCTGGGCCGTGTAAAGTTTGAAACGTACATAGCTCAACTACTTCCGATCTTATCGTAAAAAAATCGGAACATATTTCAAGTTACTCGTATATTAAATAGTGTTTTAGAAGTCGAAGAGCTCCACAAGAATTTTAGACTGCATCAATTGTACGCAGATATATATACCACCGTATTTCCGAAAATTATAACGCGCTCTAATCGAGTCAGAGAAACAATTCTGATCACATTAGGAAGAGGAAGACTTTTTATATACTTATTTTTAGTCTTACAGATAATATCACATAATAAAAGTCTCAAAATAAAATTTTCATAAATTTTCACTAGCATAGTCGACAGAAAAGCGACGACCACACTATCTCTGCATTGCTTGATATTAATCGCTTCCTAAACATTTATCCCAAAATAATCGTCGTTTCGTTCGCCATGCGACACGTCGCTTCTTCTTGCTGAAATCGATTTTCGTCCTATGCTACATTGACATACGATCTTCTTAGGCTCAAACTTAAATAACCAATTATAATCATTACAATTGTAGTAAAAATTTTCCCAGTTGTAATATCATTTATGCAAACTACTATAAGGCGAAGTGCATAGTGTAGATCTAGGATAATTAATCATTAAGAAGAAAGGCTTACCAAAGCAATATATAACTCTCTTGTATACGTACAGGCTTAGTGATTGTGACAAGTATCCGAAATTTAATAGATTTCTTCATTCTTCTCGAGATTCAGTCACGCAGCAAAAATTCTAAAATCATCCCTGTGATCATGACATACAAATTCTCATTCCAAAATAATGTCGAAACAACGAACATCCTCAAAAAAAGAAAACCTAGAAACTGGATGTTAAATATAATAGAAAATATTCAATAAAACATGCCATTATCCGCTAATATATACAAACAAAACAGTTCTTTCCTTCAGACTTGTACATATATCATACTTAAATGGAAGGAATATAATTGTTCGTATTAATGGCACGACCTTTAAAGAATACTACATTACCAAGAGTGCCCTTCTCACTTTGTGTTATACTTTGTTTATACAACCAATACATCTGCTTCTAAACAGATTATTCTAGACGAATTTGCTCAAACGCAAAATATATTAACGATACGGTTCAGAGGCGTGTAAATTAAAAAGCAGACTGGGCATGGTTTACATAAAATTCAATACAGCAAAATTTCAGCACGTCACATTTATAAATAAACACACCACCTGTTCGGCTTTGAACATTTATAACTCAATTATTCCGAAAGTTGATTTACTTCGTTATCTTGGGATGAGACGACTTCGACATTATCTCATTCAAACAGACACTTTTTGACTATGATATTAATTACAGATAATTGTTATCATTGAAATATATTTTAAAATAAAATGAACTTCATAAAATAGTCGAAAATTACCGAGCATAATGAAACATTTTATGACTCTTTTACAGGAAACTTTAACAACATTGTGGCAAGAGAAAAAGAAAACAGAAAAAAATGAAATAAAAAACAACTTTACGGGTAAAAATACAAAAACAATATATAATATAAAAAACAATATAATTTTTTTAGGGTTTTTAACTTACAGCTAGTGAATCACATCACAATCTGATTTTTTCATAGCAAAGTAATTACACGAACAATAGATTTTAAGTTGGTTTAGTAGTTTGAATGTCTAAAACTTTGTTTCCCTTTTTATTAAATTTATAATGAATACCATAATCTATAATTATAATGCTTTCTTGGTGATTTATTTAATTTTAAATGTTAAAAACAAACTAAATGTATGAAATCTGACATAATTATGAGATAAATATTGCTCAGAATTGAGATCCACCTTAAACATTTTCTAAAATTAAAATTAAAGTTTAGAAACAAATTAATCAACTCACTCATGCTGAAAGCATAAACGTCATCTGCAAGTGCATCTACTAGTAGGAAAAATTTCAAAATGGCCTTTATATGGATTTGGAATGAAGTGAACATTCTTCCATTTGTTCGACCTTGATTATATAATATATACTAAAATATAATATTGAAAAAGTTTTCTGTCTTCTCATTTTCTTCAAATGTCCTACTAATGTGCAAACTACAATGTAACACTGAAAAAGTTCTACTGCCAATAAGACATCGTACGATGTACAGCTACAAAATCATTTTGTATCAAAATGAAATAGACGGAGTCATTATCATTTAGTAACTTCTATGTGTGTGTTCATTTACATTATACGTTTTTAACATATGCATGGGTCTATATGTGCATGTATGATTATTGAAATATGCCATATTATGAGTTAACAAAATATTTGCGCATGTCAAATCTATGAAATAACTATTTAATCGTATAATTTGGGTTCATAGAACAGAAATATTTTGCTTTATACATCATCCTCTGTGTTCGATATGTCCATGCGTGGAAGAAAGAAATCTGCAGTTAATGGTGCCAGTTAGTGCAGTTGTTACTCCAGCACTATTAGTAGTAGTAAGTGGGTAGCTGATCGAAAATTCCAAATTCGGCTTAACAATTAAAACATTACCGGTCTCAATCTCAATGTTGCAATAAACTGGTTCCAAAATATGAAATTATTCCATCTATCCATTTATCACCATCTCCAAATTTTTGTATAATACCCCATCACCCTCTTGAAAGTTTCTGGACTCTAGGTTCTTTTATGTTCATATGCTGTTTTTCATATACTCGAATTACGTGATCCCATTTATTTGTGTTTAATTTAACAGATGTTGATTCATAATGAATGTTATTACTTCATTGTAAACATGAATTGTAGTCCATTGTCGAAACTTTTACATTGGGTATTATTTAATAAAACTTGTATATTAATTGACTGATTAAGAAGAAGAAGAAATAATGTGTTTAAAAAAAAATGAAAATTACAATCGTAAGCAACACATTTCCGAAACTAAACATTGCATCATTCCGATTCTTAACTGATAGACTTAACAATAACTTTATAGCTCAAAGTAGTAACAAAATAATGTTAATTTTTTTTTTTTTTATTAGAGGAAAATTTTCATATAAAAAACCTTCACCGATAATGAGAGTGGTTTAATGTGCTATCACACACAAACCAAATTTGAAACTCTTAAGGACTTCATTCGCGTCACTGTGTGTTCTAGAAATATTTTTTCAAAATTTTTACTTAAATTTCTAAGTAGACTAATAGGTCTAATATTTTTCAGCAAAAAAACATTCTTACCGGGTTTTGAAAGAGGTACAGTTATCGAGTTTCTAGATGCAACCGAGAATTAAACAACATCGGAGGGCCACAATTACCTTTTTTGGTAATTTTTAATCATCCTGGTGATAATTTTATCGTGACTGGTGGAATATACGTTTTTTTAGTTCTTTAATATATTTTTTAACTTCTTTTGGAGATGTTAAATCAACTCATGGCGAAGCACTTGATTATTAATTAAAAATACCATTTGTCTAATTTTCCGCCCATGATAATGCTTTGACATAGCGTCGTTTTGTTAATGTACATTTTGAAGATAAACAGCAATTAATTCGATTTTATCCTCATTGGAGTATGCTATGTTTGTCTTATAGTTTATTGATTTGATAGATTTAAGGACTAACTCTATCAGATTCTCCCTCATCAGATGTTTAATCGATACCCTTATGTTGCAGAGTACCCGATTTATTTGAACTGTTTTCAAATTTATTACAATTTTTACTTACTACAAAAATATATTTGTTTTTAATTTCGTTTACTCTATCCTTATCTATGCGGACATCATTCTTTTTTCTATAAACACGAAACAAATGCCTTTGAATTTACAAAAATTACACATTGTATTTTGTTTGCATATATTATTTATGCTGCTGACTACTGCAAGGATAACAATTTTATAACTTTTTATATGGTGTAGAATCAGTATTAACAATTGTTAGTATTAATAAAACTATTCCTTGAATTGAATTTGCATTTTCTCTAACTTGACTTTGATGTTTCAATAAACTAAGCTAAAGCAATTCCTTTTTCAAGCGTTAAAACACCGCCTTGCTGAAGTAATCTTTCATGAATTGTAGTGTTTTTTTTCCCGTTGTAAATTGAGATCGCAAATGCGTGTTTGCTATATTTTGAAAAATTAATCTGTACTTAAATTATTTTAGTCACCATATACTGATTTATGATTTTATTTTCATGTTATATCTGTAAATTGAAACGGTTTTGTTCAACTATTTCATTTCTAGGTTTATCCAGGTGAAAAATTAATAAACTCTTCAAATAATTATATGGTTTCTTATTAGGTAAGTCAAGCAAGATCAAGCCAGACAGTAGTTCTTAGTATTTTGCGTCCAAACAATTTATAAATAATTGTACTCGTTATGTATCGATTGCTTCAGTATATTCTTTTGACAAATATAATTTTTAAAACGTAAGTAATTTGAAAACGTTTCTAATTTTCATTATAATTTTTTTGCTTACTGACGGAAAAATTTGTACCCCAATTTGGTATATTTTGAACTATTATTGTGAAAATAGTCGTTAAATGATCAACAGATGCAGTCTTTTCAAAATATGTAACTATAATTATTAACGATTCACCGATAAAAAAATTTGTACTGTGGTTGGAATTGAAACTCTATTTTGCAGTATTCATATTTCATCCTCGTCGCAGTTTATTTAATTCAGATTATGGAAATAATATCTTTTAACAAATATTAATGGTTTAATTTTATTTTTATCCGTATGGATATTTATATTATAAAATGAATGAACATAAATTGATTTTAAAATAATGTAGTTTTAATCATATTTTATTCGCATCTGAAGAGAAGCATTTAATCATATAATTTTACAAGCCCTGAAATTCAATTAACAATACTATCTTACGTTTTACGAAATGCACATAATCTGGATACACTGACGTATCATGACATGACGGTAGATATTAGATTTGATTGTAGAATCTCGTTTGTGAATTCTAATTTTATTTTTAGTTTTTTAAAAGTTGTTTTAATTTTGTTTAAATTTAATTTAAAATGGCTGTTATTTCAATTGAAAATGATAGTCAATTTTTGACTGTAATGCACAATCAAGGTGTAAGTTTGGTTGTAGTAGACTTCTTTGCTGTTTGGTGTTTACCTTGCAAAATTGTTGCACCTCAGTTTGAAGAGCTTGCGCGTAAGTATCCGAATGCTACCTTTTTGAAAGTCGATGTGGATAAATGTCAAGAAACTGCTTCTATACAAGGCGTTTCTTCAATGCCGACTTTTATAATTTATCAAAATAAAACGAAGTTAAGTCGTGTTCAAGGAGCAAACATCAGTGCTTTAGAAGAGAAAATTATACAGTATTACGACCGAGGCGAATCTGATGATAGTGCTGCAACTGTTCCAGGTTATATGAATCTAAATACATTTTTGCTTAAAAATCAGTGTGAAGCTCTAAATGAATCAGACGATCATACGTTGATGCAGTTTTTGGAGTCACCTGATAATTATTTAGAATCAGATTGCGATCATCAGTTAATTATATCATTAACTTTTTCACAAGCTGTTAAAATTCATTCCATAAAATTTAAGGCTCCACATAAATCTGGTCCGCACTTGGTTAACTTATTTATTAATCAACCGACCACATTGGATTTTGATTCTGCCGTATCTAGTACACCTACTCAGAAGTTGACTTTAAGCGCGGGAGATTTAAATGGAATACCAATTAACTTATTTTTTGTTAAATTTCAAAATGTACAAAATTTACAAATTTTTATTTCAAGCAATCAAGGTAATGAAGAAACAACTCGTATAGACGAATTAGTGCTTTATGGTTTGCCAGTGACTACAACAAATATGAGTGATTTTAAACGAGTAGCGGGCAAAAAAGGAGAAGCACATTAAAATTACTTTTTTTAAACCGATGTTGAAATAATATTTTTTTCGATATAATTTTTAACATTTTAATTAGAACAATAGTTATGATTTGAATTCACATTTAAATGTTCTTTTTTTTTTAAAATAAAAGTATCAGAATTTATGCTTGTATAATATCTGTGCACTATATTCAATACATAATTTACGAATTGTTTGCAATAATTCATTTGTGGTATACAACTAGCACTTATACAAATCATACTTTTAAAAAATACTTGTTCCAATGCTTATTTCTTTCTAGTTTCCTTATAAAAATATAATTCATTATAAATAAAAGTTAATAAACTTACTCATTTTGTGGAAAACGACTTATCAAGGTGGTAATCTGAAAGATACATAATGACATAGAAAATATTAATAGGAAACGATAGTAAATTTGAATAGTCTTCAAAATAATCCTATAGTGTTATAGAACAGAAAGGTTGCAGCTAATGAAATCATTTTATTAATTCCTAATTAGTAATGAACTTAATGGATTCAAAATGGAGTAAATAATAAATGGATCCTCTTTTTTTTAGTTTTTCCATAAAAGCTCAATTACTTAAAAATACTACATGATACTAAATTCTGCACTCGCTGATTGGAATAAAAATTAATATGACACGCTATTAATTTTCTATTTATTTTTACGTTTGTTTCAATTACTTCCATTTATTGCTTTAATATTAACGTACTATGAAAATTCTTGAATTGTTTATAGTTGTTTTCCTCGAATATTCTTTAGTTTTTTTGCTTTATATTATTATATATAGCATGGTAAATTTGTCATATTATATATTATTCTTCAGGATTTAAACTACTAATACGCTATACATAATTATAGAGAGGAAAAAATATAATCATGAATGAACATTAGATTTAACGAAATTGTGAATTTCACAGCAGACAAAAATTAAGCTTCTAAATCTATCTTTAAACAACATCGTGTCATGTGGTATAATGATCAAAAACAGTATTTTCACGGAAGAAAATGAAACTTCGCAATGAATATATGTATTGCTTATTTCATATATTTTTACCAGTATTATAAGTCGTAACTTTTCTAATCTTTTTTTTTTTTTATATGTTTTTCGGGTTAATCAAAGTAGATCAGTAATATATATATTTTTTTCTATTTGTAAAATCAAGGTATCATTATTCGGTGAACTGAAGGTAGGAGTTAAAATTATTAAAGCGTTAAAGATGAAAATTAATTCACCCTCTATAATTTCTCACTTACCGACAAGACGATAAATTAAAGGAACCGGAATCTATCCGTGTCAATTATTTTATTACTTTTATACGTAATTTTCGAGTATTCGTTGCACTTCCGGTATCGGGATGAACGTTGGAACGAAACAATTTTTAAATTTATGAAATGCCATTATTTTTTTTTTAATGTGCTGTATGTATATTACTTCGACTTCACATTTTTCTTTTTGTTGCTCATAAGTCTTATTATTTGTATCATATATTTACATGTCCTCAATTACCACCGTATTTATGTATTTGTACAAGTATTAATATAAATACGTTATTACTCACAAATATTGATTTAAGTTTAATAATCATTACACATTTAGTATATTTTGTAAATATATATAATTTTTTAAAGTTTCCTTCATCATCTACAGTCATTAATTTAGATTTAGATAGAATATCGTGATTAACATTTAATCTGCCAGTAATTTTAGAATTCTCGCCGCCATCCTATGGGTGACGTACACATTACGTGAAACCTGTTGTTTGCACAACAAGGGAATTTGTTAATCTCATGAGTGTCATTAATTTTCCTCATGATGCTTTTTTATTACATGTCCGAAGAATTTTAGCTCTCATTGTGACATTCATTGACAACCTTTGCGTGACACCATAAAATTCTAAGGAATCGTCTCCAACACCATGTTACAAAGCTATCAATTCATTTTCTGTCCGTATTTTTTTAGTGTTCATATCGCTGAAGCAAATGACGCGATGAAAACAAGCATTTCAACAAGCTCAATTTTGACATTTTTCAAAATCTTATTAATCTTTATCATGACGCCGATTCTGTCGTATTTAATTCGGAGGTTTGTTCTCTTAAAGTAATCCTAAGTATACGAAATTTTCCACAGTTTCAAATCCATGTTTGTCTTTTCGTGAAATGGCATATTTCTTCGATTTTTGTCTATCCATATTGCATACTAATCTTTTACAGTATACGTAGAAATTTTTCCGTTTCCTTCATATTTGCAACTACTATTAATGTTATATCTGTCTGCGCTTTATAATGTCAATAATACAATATCTCTTGTTTTCTTATAGCTTTTTTCATATGCTTTGGGGCGCACATTTTGATTAGTATCACCCAGTTTATTTAGTTTTTAAAAATTATTATTATTATTTCGAATGGCATAGTTATCGTGCAACATCACTCTTCGTGTTTATGCGTTAGTTTTTTTTATTTTAAATGTGTAAGTAGTTTTTTTTGTCCGTGTTTTCACCTTTTAGACAGTTTAATCAAATTTTAAATATCTACGCTTCTATACTAGCATTCTTCATAATTTGATGTAAGTACATACATAATCGAGACAATAGATTTATTACTATTTGTATAACGCTTAAGGACAAACATTTTAATGTTGGTAATATTCTTTTTAAGAATAATCTTTCTTGATCGAACTTGTTACATTGCCATATCATCTGTTCCGTAAGCCGAACTACTAACAATCCCTAAACGCCATTGTTCAATGATATCTAAAACGTAATCTGCATGGAGATGTAGTCCAAATTGTAGATTCTTGTCCAAATATCGTAGATTCCTATCGATCATCCGTTTTACTCATATATAGATTTTCCTTTTTTTGTGTTTTTGCTGTATACATTTTGATCAGTCTTTTCAAGATATAGACTGGACCAAATAAATTATTTTATCTTTCACTTTGACACTTCGTTACAATATTAATTTGTGTTCTTTAAAGGCAAAGAGTGTCGGTAATAGTTATATATGTTATCAACGCTGTTGAGTAGCTGAGTGGAATTTACCGAGCTGAGGAATATACACTGGCGGATTAACATGGGCAGTTTAATAAAAACGAGCGGGGCTACTTCAGCGTATGTACACGATTCACTGCTTTGGAGCATTTAAAGATTATTTTTCTAGTTCACTATGATTTGACAGTCGCGAGAAGATTTCGTATATGTTCCAGTTTTTAATGAATAATACAACATTGATAGTTAGCAAAGTGGTTTTCAAAATGTAGACTGGTAATTTATCACGTGATGGATTACACTCGCTGTTGTGTTATTTTTACTGCAGCGCACACATCGTGGATCACTGTACCCAATATAGTGAGAGGTTGGTTTACAAGTTTGCTAACGATTTCCCGTATTCTTAGCCGCATTAAAAGGGACGTAATACGGTGCGCTACGACACCATACGGTGGACAGCTCTGCTAACTAAGCTCATCGAAGTACTCAATTTGCTTTCTACGTTACTTTATAATCTATACACTTCGGACTTACCAAAACTATATCCAGAAAATTCATATACGCAGATGACTTGACGCCAGCTAACCAGAATTATATAATAGAAATAACAGAACATGTTATACTTTAAGAAATGGAGACTGATAAGTAGAAAACTATAGTGTCATGCTTCTCAGGCACTAATCTCACCAAAATTAAAAAACATAACCGTAGATGGATGTAATGTAAATGTAGAAATGCATATATAATACAATTAAATAAGTGTACCGGAACAAATGCCCTCTCCATTCGTAAAAAGTAAAAATTCTAATAATTTAATAAATAATAAACATATAAGGTATAAATAGCACCGATGGAAAAGTTAAACCAAAACCTATCGCAAAAGAAAAACAAAATAATTAAAACAAAAGTAAATATATTTAATTATATAGTAGAATGTGTAAGTCATTTATAAGTAGTGGAAAAGAAAACACGTTAATAAAACATTACAAGAATAATGAATTATGTTTTATACGCCGATGCTAATATATCTAACACTCTTAGTTGCCTGGAATCGTAATTTCCTATCGCTGGAAATAAATTATTACGGTGCGCATTACAACTGAGAAAAAAATGTTTGCATAGTTTGACGATATAGTAGTTTACACGCGGTACTTGTAGAGCACTGTGCGTATGTAAAATTTTAGTGTATACGAGGGCATTAAGGAAATGTCTAAGACATCGATTTTGGACTAACTGCCGTCTATTAAAACTAGCATTTGAAATTGAAGACCGAACTTGGAAAAAATATATTAAAATAAGCTTAACGATTGACTTGCAGATTATTAGTTTATTATTAATATTTAAATGAGATTTACGGTTGAAAAGGAGGTAGATAGAACGGATTGCTCTGTTTGTCTTCAAAGATGCATGGTCTATATGCTTAGAAAAGGTTAGCCGCTTATCTCAAACGACACGAAGGTATCTGATCAGATTTAGAAGGCTTAAGAGTAATTTTCCATGTAGAAAAATACTCGATTACAAAATCAACGCCGGATTGTAATCTATTGCTGATAGTACTTGGTCTGTAGGAACTACAAAACAATGTTGTGTCATCAACGTAGAAAGCAATATCATCCGGCGTAAAGTTCGACACAATTAATGGAGGATAAATTCGACATAATTCTGGTGATGTAGATTGGCGACCGAAAATCTAGATAAACGTAATCTTATTCTAGACCTATGCAATAAACCATTAGGTTTTGATATACTGAGAAAATTGTGGTCTAGATTTAATCGCATCAGGACGAAACATAGAAAAAGTGGAACCTTGTTGAATAAATGGGGATCGAGAATGACGCAACATGCGACTGCGAGGAAGAAGATCAAACTCGTGCTGACAAAATGTTAAACAAGGGCTTTCAACAGATCGCGTAGCTAACTGACCAAGTAAAAGGTTGAATCAAGAAGTTAGATTTTGATTTACATCATTTGTAATGTAGTTAATTGTAATTTGTACCCGGAAAACATATGAAATAATAATAATATTTCTAGTCAAGATCATAAGCATTACAGTTTATAGCATTAAGGTATTATTTTCTTTTGTAACTCCTCAATTTTAACGCACGTATTTAATAAATTAATATCAAAAACTGAATCAATTCACAACAAAAAATTGAGAGTGGTCCTTTCGTTCTACTTTGTACATTGTGACTGCACGAACAAACAACATTAGGCAAGTCGATTTTTCTGCAATAACATGAATAAAAGTGGTGTGATAGAGATTTCGGATAATAATCCTATAAACGGCCGGAGATGGGTAGGTAATTGATAACTCATTTTAACATGATTTATCTTCAAAATATGCAATACGAACAACTAGAAATGTCAAAACTGTTAAATATATTTGATTTCATATTAATTTAAAATTCTTTCATCATCTAGATGAATCAACCTTTCAGAAGTTTTAAGAAATTTTATTTTAAAATATGAAATATGTTAATATAAATTCAAGAATATTTAGATTTTTAATTTTAAGACTACCGACAACACTTCTTTTGTTGTTACAATGTATTTTATACATAAATATATGCAAATACACACACACACACACGTATATATATATATATCCGTGTGTGCAATGCATAATCGTTGAGCACGTTTTCGTTAATTTCATTTTTAATTTTTAAAATCTCGTGTTAATCATGTGATAACATTAATAATTCTACGTTACGAAGATCACATTATTGGCGGTCTTAAAAATTTGAATTCGTTAAGACAAGCCGAATTATGTTATGTTAATAATTTGCTGAAAATCGATCTTACAAGATTAAACTTAAATATCGTACGAAGACAAGTAAAACACATACATATTTTTTTGAAAATGTATTTTTAAAATTAAAATAAAACAATTATACGTATATTTATAATACGGGGAACAATATCGATTTAATTTTTTTAGTAGGTCGTTCACAATTTCGAATACAGAAATACTTACCGAATATTTTGAATTTAAATTTTACTAAACTGAATTCGAATATACACGGTTCTTTCGGAATAGCTGTAATCAATAAGAAACGTCATTTTATGGAAAAAAAAAACAATAAAACCAAAAATAAAACAGTTCTTATCGCGCTGAAATGTCAGAATTGGACACGAAAAAAGTGCGTATTCAGTGTATTTTAAAACTTTTCTGGGTATAAAATTTTAAAAGGTAAACAATTATTAAAAATTAAATATTTTCAACTGAAATTATTTTAATAATTTCTTAACAAATTATACTTTTTAAATATATTATTCTGAAATTCTAGTGTAAATACCGAAAAAACCCCTTATTCTGGAAAAATGTAAACAAATATTAATATTATAACGCGTCACTCGAGATCATTAGATAGTACTAAAATATTAAAAACGTATTACAAAAGAATATTCGCTTGGCATAAACTTTCTACTAATTACTTATGTCGATTCATTACTGGATGTAAGCTTTATCTGAATTCTTCCACTTAATCCGGTCGTTAGCCTTGTTCGGCCGTAGCTATTTTACGTATGTCGCCTTCTTACCTAGCATAGGGTCTACCAATACATCTTCGCTTTTCTATAGGGGTCCACTCCATAATCTGTTTAGTTCATCTATTGTCTAAAACTTTACTTATTCTTCAATAAATTTAAGTGTTTTCCGATTAAATTTTGTTTATTAAGCATAATATGAAATAAATTGGGTCTCTCTATATTTTTGTCGGTGATTCTTTCACGTAATTTTATAAAAATATATTACAAATCGCGGTCAAATTAAAACTAATTTTCTAATCCCTTCTTAAAACTTTCTGACACCAATATGTTTAGCGTAGGCCTCTTCGAAATTTTCCCATCGTTATCTGTTTTGAACCACGCGTATCCATGCATGGCGTGTCTGTTTTATTAAGTTATCCGATAATCTTCTTTATTTTCGTTTTTCAGTGTATGGCTGCCAGTCCAATATTTCCTTCGTTCATCTGCTCTATCCTGGCTACAATGCCCTCGAACCCCCATATATCACCTTAATCTTATCCGTCAGTTTCTTCGTTGAACGTCAGATAGCGGCTCAGTAGCTTAGCATTGGTATAATGCACTAATTAAATAATATACAATTAGGTTTGCTGAACTAATTTTGCTTTGTAGAATCTTTTTCACTCTTCCAGACGTTATCCGTCCGAGTTGTATTCTTCTTTTAACTCCCTGCGTACGGCCATTTTTCTGCGTTGTGAATTTCTTTCATTTCCAGTGTAATGTCTAATAAAAAATATTGAACATGTGCACTATATTAATGCGAAGTTTGTTTTATATCAAGATCTATTAAAAAAAAAAAACAACTTCCATACAAATTTATAAATAAAAGTATCGTATAGAATTCATAATTGAACGCACGGTATTTAACAGTGGATAAATTAATACTTACTTTTTACAGTATTGTCTATTTCTACCAACTGAAATGTATATTTTGTATCAAAAATAACGATTCCAGTATGACCAACTAACGAATGATTTTTTGAAGCAATAACTTTAATGTGTGCTCCGTGATAGTCAGCTTTTAAAAGTGATGAATTAATGGAATTCCAAGAAGAATTAGTGTATACGCCATGCCAGCTGTAAATCACATATTGTAATGGAATTAAATATAAAATATAATAAAAATGTTATCGGACGATTAAATCTAAAATGTTTTATTTTCACATGAAAACGAAAAATTATACAAAATTAATGATAATTCATTCAGATAAGCTAAAAAGATAGAAACTTATTTTACAATTGCCTTCGCAAAAAATACTTCCGTAGAATGGTTAAAAATTAGATAAACCGTTTGTAAAGATTTTTATCAATATATTAAAATGAAATATATGTTCGCCGAAAATGAGTACAAAATTTTGTACATTATTTTAATGAAAGAAAATTACCGGTCTATTTATTTTACTAAGTAACGTATTGTTACGTTCATATTTAGAAAATTGTAGAAAATGTCACAAACATGATTACTGTACAGAATGAATGATAAATAATTCATCTGTTTAGCATATTTTCATTTTCTTAGTGACGTCTTTCACTTCTCTTTTTAAAATCGGTCAAAGTTGATTTCCTGTGTAAATAGCGGTGAATACATGTTAGCGACCATATAAATAAACAAGCTAGTAGCATACTACTCAACTGAAAAGCTAACGGCTTGTTCTTATACGACGCACAGACTAGTTTTTGAGCTAGGTTCTTTTAGTCACTCATGAAGGTCATTTAGTTACTGAAAGAAATAACTCACACCGCAAATGACGCCTGTTAACTTGTATTCTATCGGATAATTAATTATATAAGTTATATTTATTTCTGTCCTGACGTTTCCCCACTGAACGCATTCATAAATATACTGCAAATGTTGCGTTATATTGTTCGCGTGGTACTGTAACTATGTTTATTGAATGTAAGCATTTTCTCGATGATTTCAGAACTAAACACTTATTCCACTGTTCGGGATTTTTGTTTTTAATTTTCCAGATGACGCGATCCAATTTACCTTCGTCTAACAGCTTGTGATTATTCATGGTTTATTCAGTGTACCTTCCAGTAGCAGATATTCTTAACTACGTAAGCTCAATTTAACGTAATCAGTTTTTTATTCGTTTTTCTTTTCACGCGCCGTTTATTGAAAGCGAATTACGTATTCATAGATAATTCAACGAATTCATAATATCGGCGACACTTTTTAATTACATGCATAAAACGAACACATGTAATCTTTTGTATATTAAAACGATAATTTATTCCTTATACGAAAGTATACACGTGTATTATCAGTAAGGTTAGATACGTAAATTTATATAAAAGTATCAAGGCATATGCACACCCACACACACATATATGTGTATATACATACATATTTACCTTTGTTTACGCAAAACATTTAAATTCAAATTTGTCATCATATAACTTTCCCACAATTTGTTCATAGCTATAGCTTCTGCATATGATACAGCCGTTTTTGGTACACGATATAGTCCCAATTTGCGGAGTTCCGTTTTTGAAAGAGGTTTTTTCTTACCGCGTGGACGAACATCTTTTTTAATAGTCCTTCTCTTGCAGTTTATACTTATATACTGCATACATTTAAATCAGATTAAATGAACATTTATCATGAGTAATCAAAAATTAGATATATTGGAGAAACAAAAACAAACGAAGAGAAAATTTAACACTTAATGAGAAAATATTTTATTACTGAAATATAATGAACAATCCAAATGTTGTTGTTTTTGTGTAACATTACCAATTAGGTAACTTCTGTACTCCAAAATGTTTATTTTTTAAAATATCAGCTATTTTGAGCGAGGCAAAAAGTTAGACAATGTCCGGAAACTATTTTATAGGATTGTAAATACACAAATAGAAAAAACTGAATTTCGAACAGAATCAAGGTTGCAGATTTTAATTTTAAAAAATATAAGAAAAAAAGGGGGTTTCAACATTGAAGAGATATGATGCACCATTATAAATTTTCGAATAACATCATTAACTTGGAATAACAATTATAACTGACATTTCTCCTAAAATCAAAACCGCATTAAAGTAAAATAACGTAGAAATAAAGTCAACAACTAACATGTAATTGTTAATTTCAAATTTTTAAAATATCTATACCATCAAGACGACTGGTAATTTGAAATAATTGAATGAATTAAATACTTCTCAATAATTTAGTGAAAAAATTAGTATTTTGCACGTACATATAAGAAAAAATTGATAAAGCCAAATTGAAAAATATTACTACCACAGTGGAACGCGAAAAATAATTTTACTAAATAAAAATACAAATACTAAGTTTACGAAGTTTCAAAATTTATCAATTTAAATATTTTAACTATAGTATAATATTTTTACATATTAAAAAAAAATTACAAAATTAATATATATCTAACAAAATTATAATTAACCGAAAAATTAATGAGCTATCCCTCTTGTCTAACCAGTAATAAGTAGTAGTAATTAAATAACATAAAAATATTGACACATGCAAAAAACCGTTCTATCTATTGGGATGCACCGTTAAACACTGAATTAATTATCAATAATGACCTAAGAGTCGGCATGCAAAAAAAAAAAAATTGTAAGGGATGGGTTGGTTCTAGGATTTAACCAATTTTGTTTTTAATAATTTTAATTGAAGTTCAGGAATACAAGATCGATAAATTAGACCTGTTTATGATGTCGAACTATTCCAGAAATACATTAAGAATTATTTTATGATTTTTATCGATCAGCGAAAAACATGTAGTTTCATTCACGGTACTTATCGAAAATGAAAAATTTACTTACATTCTTTAGATCAGTGTCAATCTTTCTTGTGTCACAAGATGGTAAAACATTAAGTAAATACTCTTTAATAGTGCCAAGATTTTCCGATTTTGGACATTTTTCTGAAGATGCTATAATATCACTAGGCAATTTTTGATACAGAACATCTGTAAAAAAAATACATAAACTGGAACAAAAATGGATGGCAAATGTTCTCTATTCTTAAATTAAGTATATATTTCTATAATATTCTGTGTAATGTACAAAAATTATAACAATCATACAGAAAATAAGTCAATAACGAGATCATCTATTTACTTTTATTTATTTCTTCTCCACTCGATGAATCCTCGAAAAAAGTAGAATCCATATTTTATTGCTTTCATTAATATTACACAATGTAAGATATTTAAATAAACACATAAAACTAAAAAAATTGCCGGAAAAGTTCTTTTTTTTTGGCTCTAATAATATGTATAATTACGAATGGTAGAAGAGCTTTAAAAGTAAAGATATGGTATTTAATATTAATAATGTTTTAATATCTGAAATGGTGTACATAAATAAATTTATAAAATTAAAAAAAGATTTTCTAAATGTAGTTTTAGTGTATCTTTTAATTTTTTTCAATAAATCAAGTGCTAAATTAATAGTCGATGAATTCGAATATCAAACTCGATTACCATTGTTTCCCACGCGTTATTACCTGATAAGCTGATGACCAGTCATATTAAAGGTGGTGTGATTATTAATTTATTAGATACTGGATGTGGATTTTGTGAAATAGTATGTTTATAAATTTTTTATATCGAAGTGAATTGTATAAGTGAACTTATTAATTCAAATGTATATGCTGTGATTTTACCTTCGTTTAATTACACTGAGGTTCCAAGTTAGTATAATACTAGTATATATTTCGTTCAAAATTTTATTACAAAATTTTTCTCGAAGAACAACACAAACATATGTTAACATGTGTATGTATATATATATATATATATGTGTGTTTAGGTTGCATAATTTTTTGATGATTAAAAAATTGCGTTTTTTCGACACCGTGTATAATTCTGATGCTATTTTTAAGCTACTTATTGAGATATTGTTTTGCGTTTATGCGATTTAACAATAAGATGTTCGGTTAAAGATTTAATTATTTCCATTATGGCCTTTGTTTTTTTGATTTAACCTTTGGTCAGTTGGTATAAATATGACTGTGCTTTTTAACTTAATCTACTGATTCCTTACTCAAATTTGTAATAAATTTTGATATTTAGATTGGGTAGTCTCACAATGTATTTTATGTTCCGTTTATTATTTCTGTTGGATAACATAATACGTACCAATAATGTAGAATCGGGTTTTCCACCTTTTATTTTTCATACTTAACCTACCCAGCTTACTTCTGAATTATCTCACCTATAACAATCATATTTTTTACCCTTTGTGCTAACTAAACTAGTTCGCATAGTCATTACGGTTTTGTTTTTTAACATTCTAAAAACTCATGTTTATGACAATATAACGTATATCTAGTTTCATGTTTTATGTGGTAAATGCATTTCATTTAATTATCTTCTAAAATTTGCGTAAAATCAAATTTGATACCACTTTGTAGAAATTTAAATTTGTATTTAAATCAGAAAAAAATGATCATGTGTCATGTTTAATATTTAAATGGGATTCTTTTTATTTGGGATAAGATATCTGACTGGTTGTTTGTGTCACATAATATTTTTTATTTCATTATATATCAGCTCTACGAAGTGTGATTGGCTGCGTACAATAATTATCAGGGTTGTTCACTTCCATAGAACTGGTTATTTCTAGATATTGAATCGTAGAAAATTGTCTTTTGTATAACAATATTATAACGGGTTGTAATTTAAATTCGATTTATTTTAATTTAATGCGGTTATGATCAAAATACTCGTTACGAAACAAGAATAACTTTATGGTTATATTATAATGAAATATAATATAGAAGCGCTGTTCAATGCTTGTAAGTATAAAAATTTAAACCTCTGTGTTACAAATATCTGTTATCTTAACATAATATTTGAACGTTTCTCCTTAACAAGATTTGTTTAACTTTTATATTTGCTTTTAGTTATTTACTTTTGTAAATAAAAAACTTTTACAACGTAATTGATCAATTTGTAAATACGATATATTTATCCTCCACGCGAGGTCGAATTTAAATTGTCTGTGTAAATAATTGTCTTCCAAATGTAAAATTACTCTTTTCATTTGATGTCAACGTTACTGTGTGTTATATATATATATATATATGATATAAAATACTTATCTCTTAGGTAAATTAGAGTATTTATTATATTTATATTAGATTTAAAGTAAAAATTTTTATAACCGATAATTTTATAGCAAATGTTGTTTTTAAAAAAAACGGTAAGAATTCAGAGTGATATAAGCAATTACAGCGTTTAATTTTATGATGTTTCCTATGAAGCTCTGAAATTATTAACTTCAGAATTTTTACACCTCATAATTTCATTGCAGCTCAATCGATCCCGTCTACATAATTAATTAGGGTCATTAATACTTAAAAAGTGTTAAATTTGCATTTCTATATATATATTTACATATTCAATCCTGCTATATTTTTATATTTAATCTTTTTTGAACTTGTATATTAAGTTGGTGATTACGGAATATATACTACTTTGAACGTAAACACATTTATTCGTATTATGTACAATTATTACGTGGATGAGTTCATCAAATTATTATTTATTTTTCGTTGTATATTTGAGTAGCGTATCGGGAGGCGATTTAATAATATATTTTCCTTGTTTAACCGGTTCTGTTTATGGAGAAGAATCCAATTATTTACGTATGTAGTCTTCTGTAATATATACAGATGCAATGGAATCTTTGTTCAGATGACCTATATACACATATATCGATTTGTACGAACATTCTGGATGTGTTTCATTTTGTTAAGAGAAAATTAGTATATTTTGTACATCATTATGCAATCTTTTTTCAGTTTCACTTATGACGTTCGTTTTTATTTTCGACGCAATTCTGTTCTTTTTACAATTAACTGGAAAATATTTCGAATAAATAATTAATGGAAATCACTATCGACTTAAACGCGTGATAATGTTTATTTCAGGATTGAAATGAAAATGCAGTATTTATTATGCGACGATGTTAATATTCTGAGTGCCGACACAATGTATAGGTTTTTTTCATCGAGCACTATAATTTAATATATAATTGATGCATTATTAATTTTAATAAAATATCACAATGAACTGGTTAATATTGTCGTCCCCAATTTCTACATCGAATTTGTGATGATAAGATCTACTTTTATAGCGTGTTCATCTTCAGTTTAATTTTTAATTTTTTTTTTAAATCTTTATCAGAGCTTACGCTAATTAAAACATTTCCTGTTTTTAAAAATTTAATGTTTTATACTTTATTTTCGAATGAATCATTTTTATAAGTAATTATTATTCTATTATTTTTCAGTCGCATCTTTTTTTTTTTTTTTAATAATAATTTATTCTTTTGCCATCGTACGCCTAACGTTTGAGACCCTTTATACCATAAACGGTTTAGAGTACGTCGTATGATCTGTAGTTATTTATTTCTTTATTTAAATTGGATTTTAATTATCCTTATTTTTAAGAGAATTAGATTTATCTCCTTATTTTATCTGGTAATATATTGAATTATATATATTATTTACCCAGCGTTGTTTTTGTCCAAAGTTTTTTTTTTTTTTTAAGAAAACCTTGAATAAGAATTAGGTATAATAATAAAGCTGAATTATAAATCCCGAATTAAATATAAAGTGGTTCGACGCGATTTTTTAAATATATAACGTCGTGAAAAAAAGAAATTATTACAAATAAATCAGATTTAGGAGTTTACTTACAAATATTAATTTTACACGTTAAAAAGAAAAATGATGCCCAGTAACGACTATATTTAGAACGTTTAATTATATTGTTATTTGCGCACAACTTTAGCGAAAAATTCGAACACGATTAGAAATTTCATGCGAAGCGTGTTATGATTATTTGTGTATGTAAATTTAAGGAACGCGTATTAAAATGCTTTAAGAAATGATTAATGACAACAATTTTAAATTATATTTGAAAGATATTTCATTGGTTATTAAAAAACGTCATTATGATTTCTTCTATCATTTATTTTATTTTAAAATCCTCTCGTAATATTACGATTTATCGTATTAAATGATTATTTTTTATGGTTCTAACTGTGCTAGTGAAAAAGTAATCTTTCGAAGTTAGTGCGAAATACCGGGATTATTTTATTGGCATTGTTAAATTTCTTAATTATAGCGAATGAAACGATGTTGCCATTTTGAAAACATAATTATTTATAATCACACTCGAAGTCGAGCGAAATAAATTTAACAATATCCCCGTTCAGAATATTTCCTTTCTCCACGTTCGTATGGCTAGGGTCGTACATTATAAAAAAAATTACAACAGTTAACGTAAAATTGCGCACGTGCGCGTCATGACCTCTATTCACCAATACCATTGTTTTCACGGAATAATCATCTCTGCAATCCAAAAATGAACGTATATGAAGAAACGCCTCTCTACAAATAAGTCGCTTTTTAATTTTTTTTATATATATATATATATATAACATTATCGTCAGCTCTACTAATTTTATCGAGTTTCCACACTTTTAAACTTTTAAGAGGTCCAAATATATTATGAAATGTGCGTGCAATTATTTACATAGTGGAGTACCGATGTAAGCCACACCTCGATAGCGATATTAATATTAAAACAACTATAGTACAGCTCGAGTATGTTAGAAGGGAAAACAAAAGAAAACCTCGTAATCAGTGAACAAAAAATACAAAACAATGAACTTGATGCTTATTGTAAAGACAAAATTATAACAACATATATGAGAGGCATCAATCAAATATTTTAACAACTACGTCATCACGTAGCATACAAATTAAACAGGTTATAAATTATATAAATAGTATACTTTAGGATAAGTAATGTTTTTAATACGAAGTGTTTGCACCGAACAGAATTGCCCATCGTAGTTACCAACTGCTCTTATTAGTTCTTTACTATATATAGTGCGGTTACGAAAAAAATTATTGGCTAGTTTATTTTTAATATAAGATAAATAACCCGTGATACATTCTGATGTAACGAAATATCTTAAATATTGATTTTGTATACAGTATCGTAAAACTAGATGCGAATCACCAAATGGACAAGAGTAGTTATACTGTGGAATAGCTCTCCTATAGAAAATTAATTTGTTATTAATACTTAAGTGAGATTTACTTTTAAATAGTGAGCTTTTATAACAGCGGTATTAAAATGTGCTCGGTAAACGTTAATTTTTTTAATCAAAAATCACCCCTAAATTACCGATATGAGATCAGGTCAGTCGATAAGATCGCCGTTAATATTAATTTTATCTGTGAATAAGGATCGTCTGCGAGCAAAAAATACGGATTCAGTTTTTGAAATAATTTTCCATAAAATCGTTTTAGTAATATGCGATGTGTTCTGAAAATAGTACCATCGCGATGTAAAGATATCCATAATCGCGAGCTTAATTAAAGTACCATTGTGTGTGTATTAATTTCGCTCGATTAATTTTATTTTTCGCCGGCGTTATCTTCCGTACGTGTACACGCGAATGAGTATATTATGAAATTCGAAGATGACATTCTGGTGAAGGAGATCAGTAAAAAATGAAGGTAACTTATTGATACTCTTTCGGATGAACTAAACTAACAACGTAATAACGCTAACATGTCGCTTGTCATATTTTTCTTCTAGCGCTGTTTATTTGTAACAGTCGTACGAAAAGTAAACGTCTGAGTGTAAACATATGATGATGTATAATACCGAAATGTTGTTTAATAATTTCAGAACTAAGCGTGTTTCGGATAAAACCCCTTCCTCCCGATATACTGATGGTTCACGATAATGTTTTGATGAAATTTCTTTCAACTTGTAATATAAGAAAGTCGTCTTCAAATATTTCTTACGAATGACTGCTATACGAATTTTTCGGGTAAATTTGGAACTAAAATTCCGCGACGTCTATAAGACATTATAAACAATTTGCGCATGTGGTTAAAAAAAACATTAGTAAATTGAAAAATAATTTTATAGCGAATTTCGCAATAATTCCCATCTAGTAAATTTCTCGATATTTTTTTTTGTGGGGTGAATAAACAATAATTTGAAAAGTTAGAAAGTATTACTGAATTGTTGATTTGAATATCGTGTTACGTCCAGTTTTAAAAACTCGTCGAACTATCCGAATAGGTTTCTTATTTAAATTATCATCCTCATCATCGTAGTCGCTTATCTTGAATCAAGAGATTACGTGCAACTATATTTTCCGATCTTTGATTTTTTTTTCCATATTACTCGTTAATTTGGCCGATATATCAGTAGTTATTAATTCCAATCTTTTTCTTTCTCAGATTTGAATTGTACCCTGCACCACCAATATAAATATTTGTTTTATCTTATTTTGTACGCTATGCATTTCATCAACTTCTCGATATCTTCGACTAAAACTGCCGTTTTTTAAAAATACTATCGCATTTCGTACATAAATATCCTTAACAGCTTCCGATAACATCGAAATTCAAACGCAGTTATCTTTAACATTCAGCACTCGTACGTTTCGCACGAGTAATACTGCTCATAAGTAACAACGCATTATCTTTTTCCCGAGTTTCATATTCATTTTTGGATTTACTAGTGTACTCTGCTCGAGTTAGTAAACGTTTTCTTTGCTATGTCTATTCTTGCTCTTATTTCTTTTAGGTCTTCGCGATCGTTACTTATTAAAGCTCCTAGATTCATTTACTTCTTGCAGTTTCTGCGACTGTATATTCTCCGCATATGTCGGTTCCGATTGTATAAAACTTATGATATCTACACTATCGAATGCTTTTTCATAATATCCCTCGGACGACTATATATATATATATATATATATATATATATATATATATATATATATACACATATATATATATATATATATAATATACTTGTCACCCGTATATTAGATGTAATTAATGTGTTGGTTTTTTTTTTTTAAGCGGAAGGGGGAAAATCCTTGAAAGACTCTGATATAATAAGAAATTTCATTTTTATTAATGCAGTGCGTACACACATGTACTGCTAGGAAACCAAAATCGGCGTGTGGAATTTTTACCCATTAAAACCCCGTTTCCCTCTATAAAGAAGTTTAAATATAATTATGGAGATTCCTGCGTAAATGAAGAGACGTGCACACCTTTAAAAAAGAAAAAAAACTTGCGATGAAAGAATGGATGAGAATACATAGTGCCGTCTTTTATCATATAAAGAGTAATAAGTGTATGAATTACCTAAATGAGCAGTGAAAGCAGGGCAAACGAATATAGTATGATGAACAACGATGCAGACAGGACCATTAGCAAATGTTAGTTAATATTAATCAGTATGTTAGCTCAGGTGTGACGGCTACTGATGATGTGTATACGATAATATCGTACATGTTTATATAGTGAGATTTTTAAGAAGAATAAGTAATTTTTTTTTTTTGGCTTCCATACAGTTTACCCATATCTGCATATTATGGAATGAATAAGAACGGGCTACTTATAAATTAGGCAGATTAAGAAGTAATGTAGAGATGAGTAAAATTAAATAATGATACCAGAATCTAAAATATAGGAATATAGAGCCGCATATACTTCAGCATTTTGAAGAGCTAAATGCAATATTTATAGGAAACGGAACTTTAAGGCTGTAAAGAGCTTGATAAAATGCAACACGAAAGTTACTACGATGGGAACACTCGAGGATAACAAAGTCCGCATCTGCCACTAAATGGGTATCCATAGGATGAGAGCAATTATGAGAACTAATAAGTTTCAACTTGTGTAACGAAGCAGGATGGTGAGTCTCAGTCGACAAATGGTAGTAATAAAACCCCGCAATTTGATCGTTTCAACTTTAATATTGTAGAACCATGGATTAGAAGGTATGTCGGGTTGAATGGATTTATAATGCCTTGCAGTAAATGGATCGGACCATAGATTTTTCCAGTATTCCTAATATACGCTAGGAGATCTATAGGAGTATAAAACAAAAAAAGTCCCTAATGTAACCGTTGAAGTGACTAAATGATCAACTAGATTATTGCGATGGATATCGCTATGCCCGGTGATCCAAACAAATTTAACTCTCACACCGAGCGAATTTAATCGGCGTATGTAATTAGAAATTTTGTAAATAATTGACGGTAAACGAGAATTGAGCTGTGAGCGCTGTAATGCGAGCAAACAACTTTTAGAATCGGAGAGGATCGGAATATTTGTAGATGGGTGATTTAGAGATACATATCGAAAAGTTTGAAGAATAGCTGTAGCTTTGCAGTAAAAATGAAGTATATTCTATTAAGGGTAAATTTTTTGGAAATGTTGAGAGCGGGGATTACGAATGACTGAAAAAGAGCACTTCGAACCATCCGTGAAAATTAGAAGAGAGTTAGAATAGTTTCTATTAATCGAGAAGTAAAAATTATAATTGGCGGTTAGTGGAAGAACACTGTTCTTAAATGAGGAAAACAGTTGTATGTTGATATTAAGGCTAACGGTATTATACTCGAAAGGAATCGTGTAGAAGGGAGACGGGTAGGATGGAAGAAGAATATCACTGTACCTGGAAAGATGACCAGAGGAATGACATAACTAAGTATAGAATATACAGAGAGGGGGCGATATGAGTGAATGCTTTTACAAGAAATTTATCTGAAAGAAACATTCTTTCTAAGGATAGAGCGGAAACCTTTGCTGCCTCCATCTCGAGAGCAGGTACAATCTGCGTAAGTGCTCGCTTTGAATTTTATCCAGCCTAGAAAGGCAGTGATTAGAAGCATTTTCGAAAATAAAACTACCATAGTCGAGAATAGAACGTATGAGTGAAGAATAAGTAATAGAGTGAATCTTTGAAAGTTCACTTAAAAATATTAATTAGTATAACTTTCAAATTGTATCTTGTAAATTTGAAGCAGATCAAAATATCCTCGATTAAGTTTAATATTGCAGACAGTAATAACAAGATAATAATTACCTGGAAAAAAAGAAAAAAATATGAGAATATTGTACATACATTAAGTTGAACGAATTGTAACATAAATTGATACATTATTTTTTTTCGTATTTACGTCGAGTCGCATATACTAAGATATGTTTATATATAATATATATATAGTATGTGTGCGTGTACTAAGATGTATTTAATTTGTAATTATCTATAATGTCGTTTCTCGTTTTAATTATACCGATTTTTTAATTTGTTACGTTAGCTGGAGAAAGTTTAATTTTGTTTTTAACAAATATAATATTCCGTTCACGTTTAACATATATATATATATATATATAATCGTTTGGTTTTTTTATAAAAATAAAGACAACGACGATATGGTTCGCAAAAAACATTCCAATCAGGTATTAATTTCTAAAAATCACTCGGACGCCGAAAAAAGTGAATCTCCGTCGTTGGATGATTGCGTCAGCGCGGTAGTAAACGAATCGTTGGAATCGACGACTAATATTCGAAATCAGATGAAAGACATGTACAGATCGTATACGTCCAATCAGTTGAAGGCTGAACTTCGTAAAAAAGGTTTAAGAACATCCGGTCGAAAGTCCACGTTGGTATGAAATAATCTTCATGTTAAAGCACTGCGTTTATTATTTATATATTTCATCCAATTGATCGTATTAATCCATGCCACTTTTTAAATTACGAACAAAAATGTATCGTTCGTTTCGTGTGCTTTGTTATCCGCATTTGGCTTATAATTTACTATCAAAATTGGCGACTGATACGGTATTTTTCAGTTAATGTGGGTGCTTTAATTGTTCGATTATTATTATTATTATTATTATTATTATTATTATTGTCGTGGCCAGTTAGCTATTGTAGTCCTTTTTATAGAATACTTTGGTTTATGGATCTGCACTTGCATCATTATTTTCCGCTATATAATTCATTCCATCAAATTTATCCCAGCTGGCGTTTTTTAAATAATAAGATATACCTGCTGTTTTCTGTTACATCTAGATTTCAGGCACAAATTATGCGAATTCATATTCCGTTCCAATTTATATTACCGTATTCATACAATTTTTCCTATAAAAAACATCCTTCTTTCCTGAGAACTACATCATTTATTCTCCTCCACTGATATATTATTTTTGAGAATTATTTATACAAACGGATCGGCTCAGAGGACGGGTGCAGGTTCATCCCATCTCTTAATATTAATAACCCCTACAGATTATCTGATCTTTGTTCAGCATTCACCGCTGTATAGCGGTATTACGAGCGTTATCATTCTTAATCGATACGAAGCTTCTGGGTAGAGTTACCTCATTATCACCAACTCACAAAGCATTATGGAAAACAAATGAAACGCGTCGGATAGATTGATTTCATAATGTTAAAATTTAATCATTTGAAATGCTTTGGTGTATTTGTGTCTTTCTTATGGGTACGGGGACATGGAGCAATTTTCGGCAACGAAATTGTAGATTCATTAACTAAAGCGAGGTCTTCTAATGGTGTGGAATTCTCTTTAGTTTCTACACATATACGTTTCATCTAGATGCAATCAACGTTATCCCTATCTATTATTTTTGGCATATATATTTTCTTCGTTATTAGACTTGATTTTACTTGCAAATTGAGATCTTTTGATAAAGACCCGTAAAACAATTACGACGATGTCGTCAACATATCGCCGATTGTTATAAGGTTTCCTCTAATGTTTATATCATCGTCTCATCCATTTATTATCTCTTTAATTATTCGTTCGATATAGAAGTTGAACAAAATTGGGCCATCGAATATCAAACGAATACATACATTTTAGGTGTAGCGCTGGAAAATAATGCCACGCATTCTATAGACTGAAAACGGGAAAAATCTATCAATCGACAATATGGTTCAGAGACACAGTGATACGTACGAATAGACATCGTGTTCAGTTTATTATTTTAGTCCTTTTCGTCGAATACTTCCGATAAGTTAATGTTTCTTCGTCAATATCATTACGTGATTTAATAACGGAAGTCAAACCTCCCAATTATACTAAATTGAAATTCGACACAATTTTGACTATCTAAAGCCATTTAAAATTCAATTTTTTAAAGAAGGTGGGTTGAAAACTTTCGAGAGACAAACTTCTGGAACGGATAAAAAACGTCCTAAACAAAAAAAAAACGATTCGTGCGCTCATAAACATCGATCGGGTTCTGGCAGCGATCATGCGGAGTCCCGGACGCTCTCCTCATCGTCGTACTACTTTAACCTGTCAAGAGAATCTGTTCGTCGTATATTGCTGGAAGGCTTGAAATTTCATCGTTATAAACTGGTAACAATTCATAGCGACCATGCACAACGACAAATTTTTGCTGAAACGATGGTGAAAAAAATCGAAGGCAACGAGATATATTTAAACAATATTTTGATGAGCGATGAAGCTCATTTTCAGCTATCCGGATTCGTAAACAAGCAGAACTGCCGCTACTGGTCCGAATCTAATCCGAATTCAATTGAACAGAAGCCGCCACACTGCGAGCGAGTAAAAAGTTACACAATTTTTTGTAGGGTTACTTCGTCCACGAGATCTAGAAAATCTAAAAACTCAGATTTCTGAAGAAATTTCAAAAATTTAGCGACCTTTGTTCGAAAAAGTTTGTAAAAAGACCGAATGAACGTATTGTTACTAATGGCGGTCGTCTAATTGTATTCCATAAATGATTGTAAGCTAATATCTCGTTTTCCTATTTTTAAATAAAATTTCATTCAAAAATTTCGGTCGATGTAAGTTATTCAAGTAACAAAACCATCCGTCTTCTCTGGGTCACTCTCTACGTAGTAAATACCTGTATAAAATTTATAATTTTTGTGCGAAAATTTTATAATATATGACAGAAAGGATTAAGACGTTTATAACAACTGGTCGAGGGAATTTTCAGACGTACGTTAAAAGATTCAAAATTATAAACAGCGATAATTGTGCAGTATGTGGAGCAGATTCACCCGATCATTTCTTTTTAGAATGTTCAGCTTTTAAACAAGTACGAAGTAAATTCAAAATAACTGATGAATATGGAAGATGTTTCTCGAAGATAAAAACGATACATGAAATACAATAAACTTCGTTAAAACAGCACTACTTACATCTGTATAAATATATAATTTATGAACAGTGAAACGTTCTATTCTCGATTTTTAAATTACAATAGTCATGTTGTCATAATTGTAAATAATTTTGAAAAAAAATTTACCTTGTGCGCGTTATCGAATGATTTCTTTTCACCGTCTTCCGTTTGTCTACTAACATAATCATCGTGTAACGTCTATTCAATTATCGAATTTTATTTATATGCCTCGTTAAATAGTAACGTTAATATTTTGGTTATTAATTTTTTATTAAACTCGTAAAAATTCTCGTTTACATTAATTTTAACGCGATTTATTTTTTAATAAGGGGGAAAAATTATTCGTTTAAATTATTACTTTCTCCAATCAGTCGCCATCGTTATTCATTGTACGCTTTCTGTGTGATTTTATTGCTGTCCGTATATATTAGAATATAGAACAATCATTGTAATCGCTTGAAATTAGCTTTATTTGTTTTGCATACGTGTATTAGTTCTGTTTTTTTTTTTTTTTTTTTATATTTTTTGTAATAATGTTTTCCTTTTTGTATTATTATTGTTATATATACGTACGTTGCTTATTCGTTTTATTTCCTCGCACTTTATTACCTATCGCTTATTTGCATATATATATATATATATATATATATATATATATATATATACATATATATATTCGATTTTTAAAATTTACGTTTTCTCTTATTATTAGCAAACGCTTATAATCAGTTACTACCGCATTATGTACGTGTATAAATTGTTTTACATCGATAACGTGTGATCGCCATTTCGTAATACATTTCTATATTAAATGATAATACGCACAAGCTTATAATTTTGATTAGTTCTACATATTTCTTATTTACGTTCGTATTGGCTTAACGTCTCCTACGCGTTGTAATCTGCGTTTCTTGTGTTTTTTGGGTTTTTTTTTTTTAACATTTTAATACCAAAGAACTATTTGTTCCTTGCATTAATAATTACCAACGTGTCGATTTAAGAATATACGACAATGCCGGGCATTAATTTTCGTTGTGAATATAACGATAAATATTTTCACGAATGCGGTATGTTGACATTTTTTTAAAAACGTATCGTAAAACAAACGAGATGTAAAAATTATTAAACAAATTTTTTCTTTATGAAAAATCACAAACCTTTTCGGCTGTTAGGCCCTTATCGAGTGAATATTCGAAAAGACGAAAATATAAAATGAAAAAATATTAATTTAAGATTACAATTCACAACAAAATGAAAAACAGTATTAATAAAACAATCTGGCAGTGAATGTTAGATTGTTTTATTAATGCTGTTTTTAATTTCGCCGATTAATTTCAATCGTAAATTAATATTTTTTCCGTTTTATATTTTTATATTTTTAAATATTTGATAATGGCCTAACAGTCTAAAAAGTTCGTGATTTTTATAAAGAAAAAAAAATAGTGATTTTAACTTTTTGGTTGTTGTTTTTATTTTAATAAAAAAATCACTAACATTCCACATTCTTCAAAGTATCGTAAAGCGTTTTCGTAATGGTGTGTCGACACGCTTTTTCGAATAAATACGAATATCGTTTTTAAAACCGTTAATTTAATTTCTTTAAATAAACAAAACTTCGTTGTTAGGCTATCTTCTTCCGATTATTATAAAAGTAATAAAAATATTAAATCGCCTTTAAATTATTACCTTCTCGAATGTATACATGAAGGTTACTTATCTATATGCACGCCACGTGTTAATGGAGATAGTAACCCTTATTAAACCACACAGTGTTATACACTAACTTTTGATTTTTATTTATTTTTATTCATTTTTTTTTTAAAGGTAATATGTTAAAGTTGGCATTAAACATCATTTGTAACGCGTATTCTATTTAATTTTAAGTTTTTCTCATACGAGACTCGACCTTTAAACAAATATCTGTAAACTTCTTTGTACTGTTCATGTTTGTTGCGTGTGTCATCGTCAGTTGAATCTACTGTCAGAGAATTTGAATAACTTTTAATTATAACGAAATTGTTTATTGTCGCAATAAGGGACTTTTCATCGACGCAGACTGTTTCAAATTGTAAAAAATAATTTATGTAACACGTTCAAAGTTATCTCTTAAAGTCGTGAAAGTTTACGAATTTTTGCTTCCACCGGATTGAGTAATTTCGCTTTAATTACTTTTTTAATAATGGATCGTGTTTGACTGAAAATATTAAACAAGATTCTAATGTAATCCAGAAACAGAGGCCAGAGTTTGTGGGTAATGCAGTTTATATTGATTATTATGATTTAGTATTGTTATAATTGTCGTCGACAACTGTCATGAAGTAAATATAAACTATGTAGTTGCACCGCCACGAATTCAGAACAATCGTAATAGGAAAATATATGCGTTTATGAATTAAAATTTGCTATATATACGTATTTATATCCGTTATTTTTAAGTTTATATATATATATATATATATATATATATATATATATATATATATATATTATATATATATATATATATATATATATATATATATATATATATATATATATTCATAAAAATTAAATAAATATATAATGCATATATAAGGGTGAATGTGTTTGTGAAATCTGTGTTAGTCTAATAAATGTAACGGTTAATATATCAAAGTTCTATCTCTAACATTATGGTTGTTGGGTTAGTATGGTCATGTTATATTCGTTTTCGGGAGCTGTTTATAATACGATGGCATAATTTTCTGTTTTTTTATCTGTCATGAAGTAAATATAAACTATATAGTTGCACCGCCACACACACACACACACACACACACACATATATATATATATATATATATATATTCATAAAAAATAAATATATAATACATATATAAGGGTGAATGTGTTTGTGAAATCTGTGTTAGTCTAATAAATGTAACGATTAATATATCAAAGTACGAGCATTTCTCTCTAACCTTATGGTTGTTGGGTTAGTATGGTCATGTTATATTCGTTTTCGGGAGCCAATCCGTGCTTATAATACGATGGCATAATTTTCTGTTTTTTATTCGATTCGTATAGATATCTTCCTTTAATCAATCGTTCGATTAAAGCCGTCGTCCAATTCCGAATGTCAGATCAGAGATGTCCAATCATTCCATTTCTTCTTCGTGTTCCGTAAAACTTGGTCATTAGTAGTCTTACTCATCCGCGGTATCTTTAACATGCATGTCCTCATCGCGAATGAACGCAAGATACCATTTTCTGTTTTTAAAATCGTCTATGTTTCTGCTCCATATAATGCCACAATCCAGACAAAACTTTATAAACTGCTTTCTAGTATTAATTGATAGATTTTACAATACCAAGAAAAGTTTTCTAATGAAAGCGTGTTTTACGAGAGCTATTTTTCTCTTTATTTATTATCTCATTTATTTTATGCTCTGGTTATTCAGAAGAATGTTTATAATTTTTATTTGTCGCATTTTCTACACTATTTGGTCTTTTTGATGTTTATATTCATTCTACACCTTTCTCGCAGACCTTTATTTATCGCACACACACACATATATATATATATATATATATATATATATGGATGAGTGCATTTATGAGATTTCCGTTAGTCTAATAAGTGTAACGTATGGGCACGGTAATCTGGATTCAACCTCAAAGTGGAAACCATAAAAATTTATTCGGTAATTAGGTTTTTATAATCGGTTTGTTGATTTTTAAATGTTATATATATATATATATATATATATATATATGTATATAGTTTGTTTATTTGTTAGTTTATGATTACAATAGTTCTAATATTATGGAATTCTGTAAGTAATTGTAATATATGTTTAATGTTACCTCGTGTTCCTAATTAAATTTGTATATCCTTTTGATTATAATTTTAACTATTTACAATCGACTTATGTAAAACTATCGATGTTTTCTCGATTTCATTTTTCCCCATTAATATAAAAGTTTCATTTAATTTTTTAATATTCTATTATTATCGTTATTTTTGTTATTTCTTGTTATTCATTTCTGGCATTTTTCAACCGTTTATTACAAGTTAATTGAAGGCCTGGGTGGTAGTTGTTGTAAATTCACTAATAATTATAAAAATGGAAATACGTGGACACCGGTTACTGCGTACACACACACACACACACACACACATATATATATATATATATATATATATATATTTGATGACTGTTTTACAAAATCATACATCACGAAATGTAGTTAATATCTTCAGATGTCGAGAATGTTCTTATGTTGCGTTCTCCTTTCTAATATTACACACCGAATTAATAATATTTAGTTCCTTATCATTTAATCAACAAAGGAAGAGAAAATACATTGGCTATAAATTACGGGAGGAAGACTTGTTTTTGTTGGTAGTACAAGGCAAGATGCTTGGAAAGTCAACCAGGGGAAGGAAAAGATTGGAATATATTACAGCAAATACAGGAATCGCTAAAACATACGACGTAATCAATGCAGCAAGGGAAAGAAGACTATAAATGAGTGACCGTTCTCCGTGGCAGAAAATTCTACCTGTTGATGATGATCATTTAATCTTTATCTAGTTCTTCGTTACAGATTCTTCCACCTTGATCAATTCTCATCTTCCGTGCTTCTTCTTTTGCTAACCGTCCGTTTTTACCACTCGCCAGCTCGGTGTATCTGTATTCAAAATTCACTAAATTTCCTTGCTAATAATGTTCACATCATTCTAATTTCGCATTATATCGGGCATTAATTACATTTTTTCCGATTTCTCCCATTCTACACGATCACGTCCTATCGACACGGCTTTTTCATCCATCCTCAACCGATCACGTCGATAATCGAATTTTTTTCTGTTCTCTGCGCTATATGATTATTTCTTAGGAAATTATCTATCTTCGCAATAATAAGGGCCATTTTGGGTTGACCTAGAACGTCTTAATTTAAAAAAATATATATATTTATATAACACGTTAAAAATTACGTAGTGTCATCTAAAAACTAAACATTACCCTACACCCGCTTTATATCGTTTATGGAATTTGCTGAAACTCCAATTCGAATGAGGTTAATTGTATTTTAATTAGGAATCGTTAATTAATTCGTGCGATAAAATTCATAATTTTACGTCAAAAATTAAATTATTAATTCACGACGACTGAAAGGTTTATAATAAGTAAACAACTTTCGATTAAAACAGAAACATAATCAGCCGATTTTGCTGAAATTTTGTGCGCGCGTTCTAGTGAATTCGAGAATGGTTTAGATTCACAATTCGATCCACTGAAAAATGTTTAATTAATTTAATAAATTGTAGTTGATCTTGGAATGTTTTACATTTAATCCGACAGATAGCGATGCGATCGCAGCGTGGAATATTCAAAAATATTTTAATTTCAGTTTGTCCCGATTGTTAGCGCTGCGATCGTATTCAGGAAACTATGTTATTATTGTGTTAAAATAAAAATCGCGTGCTAATTGAAATATTACGTTAAGTTGTAATTAGTGTGTGGAGGGTTTTGAATTGTACATAAAAAGTTATACACATTTTGCAAATTTAGTGTAGTATTAAAGTGAGTATTTTATATGATTTTCTATGGAATTTTCACCTGCGTTGATTAACAATCATTCTAACCTACAAATTTATATTTGTGTAGTACAGCTTCTATATTCAACTTAGCTCGTAGTATATCGATTGGTTGAGTTGTGGTAACGATACATCTAATAAAGTTAGATATTGTAATAACTTTTCGTTTTTATAAAAATACTCATCAAAACTGTCCTGATTATTACAAATTATTAAAAAAAAAAAGTTGAAATTTTCGAATTTGAGACGCGTGTACAGGACGTCTGTCCGGTTCGCTGGTATATATATATATATATATATATATATATATATATATATATATATATATATGTGTAATGGCTGTCATTTTCTATTATTACAGCTAAATCGCCTTTCTGGTGAAATGACTTTAAATGGAGACGCAGTAAGAAAAAGAAACTATAGTTACACCGTGCCTCGGTGTAATATCGTGAGATTTGGAAGTTTAAATAACGACGAAAGCAGTTCGTACGTGAACGACGAAGACGGAGAGTTTGTCGTCGAAAAAATGAAGTCCGAACGTAAAAATCTCGTCCTGTGGAAGAAACCGTTACTTACGTTATTATACTTTTTCAAAGAATCCAGCGTTATTTCGAAATCGTTATTACATAAGTAAGTATAACCGTTTTTTTTATGTTTATTTTTTTTTTTTAATAATGCCCGATATATACGAACGATGTAATTCATTTGTTAAGTTTCTTGCAGCGCTACTAGTTGTGAGGATTTTTAATTTGTCGTATGTATATATTTAGAATCTTATACTTAATTAATAAAAGTAGATAGGGTGAAATTTAAACACGTGTACATAATTACACATCTTCCGGTTGATTATGTAATGCTACTGACATGATAGACATTTCTGATATAGTTTTTAACGAGTAATAAATTTCAATTTTCGCGATTATAATGAAGGAGAATTACTTACTCGTGTGTATTATTAACGAAATGTTTGCGATTTTATCGATAATTGAAATTTTGTAAGTCCGAATAGACGTCCTGATTTTCCCGGTACCATCTCAGTTATTAGTTCAATAGTTCGAGGACGTTTATTTTACTGCCGTTCGAATAATTTGAAGCTGCCTTATAATTTCATTCCGTATGTCCAAATCAATCTAATTATTTATCATATATATATAATGTTTATTGCGAAGACTGAACTTAGAATAGCTATTAATCAACCGATACATGTAACGGAATTTGCGCGTAATTCGCATGCATTTTCTCCAATATAACCAGAGGGTATTTTGGTCAATCTCGAGAAATAGTAGGGACATATACAGAATGTTAAGTATATGGACAAATTTTTCTTGATTAAGCGATTTTCCTTGTACTAATTTTATTCAGAAAATATTGTAATTTTTCAGTCTTGTCTTCGAAAGAATTGCCGGTGTGCGAAATAAACGGTATGTATATAATTGGAAGGCGACTTTCAACTTTTACTCTTTGTTTGGCATTCGTCTAATCGGTTCTTTGTAAAGTTAGATGAAAGTCTCACATAGCGGCAAAATATTGTAGCTTAACCGTAATTATACTAGGTGTTTAATAGCTGGAATCGACGTATATTTCAATCTTATGTATATATATATAATCATCATCATAAAAGTAGCATATCCGATTCGTGAAGTTGCACATCAAGAATTCCATATTTCGGCATCTGGCTAATTCAATTAATTTGACGAAATCCTTAATTCGTGTCCTTGCGGTAATTAATTCTATTCTTTTTCTTCCTCTAAGTGCCTTTCCCGAAATTTTACCTTGTGCTGCCACGTTGAAAATCACTTCTCGGATTTTATAAGCCATATTTAATTTTTCTTCTTTTTATGTCATCCATTAATTGCAACTTGTTGACATTGCACCTACTCAGCACTTTTCGGTTGGTCACCTTATCTGTCCACGGAATTCTCAGCATGCGTCGATATGCTCACATTTCAACGGCGTTAATTCTTCTTTCGCAATTTGCATTTATTGTCCAGGTGTTTCTAAGTCAATCTTTCTGTTTTTCAGAACTTTTTCTAGACTTCCAAACGCCTGCCTGGCCATTGTTATTCTGGAAATTATTTCTTCGTTATCGCGCCCCTCTATATATTATATATATATATATATATATATATATATATGTGTGTGTGTGTGTGTGTGATCTTTTTGACTGGAGTCTTGCAATCCAATTTTAAAAATTGAAAAAGGAAATAACTTAAATTCGCCTGTTGATTTCAATGCAGTTTAATAATAATTATTCTCGAAAAATCGAGCGATAATATCGATTGTTGTGATAACAAAAAATAAAATACGAACGTCTATATGTGACCTAAAATGGGTTAAAATGATTTTTGTTGAAAAATCAGGACATATTTTTAAATAATTGAAAAATATAGTAAATTATATCGAAATTTTTATCGATTTATTCATTGTTAAAATTTTATAACTTGAACATCGGTTGATATGGCTTTCTTGGTTAATTTTGAGTTAGTGTTTAATTGCTCAGCGAGTAAGTATCACGTGACACACGAATAAATTATTATCGGTAGAATCGTTTTCCGCAATTTTAACGCAAACAACAAGATAAATTATTCTTCATTTATATATATATATATATATATATATATATATATATATATATATATATATATATATATATATATATATATATATATATATATATTGTTTTTAAAGGCTTATGCAACGAAAAAAATTGGTACTGATTACGTTTCTAGTCATATTTACCGTATTCGTCTCGATGAGAATAGCAGGACCTCATCAAGCTGTAAGTATATTGGTTAAAATATGTTTAATTCAATTCGGTATCTCGTTTTAGGAATGTTTTTTTTTACATTTTTCCTTTTAAAAAAAGTTTCATGGGGACTATATTTTGTTTTACGGGTTTAAATTAAAAGATATTTTAGAAAGACTATTCGCATTCTACTTTATCCAACATTTTGAGGTAATTAAGTCAAAGCTAAAGCAGTTATCCTGCTAACATTGAGTGATGTGTACCGGTTTATGAAAATTATCTACACATTTTTTAAAATTATTTTCGCAGTCGATATTCATAATTAGATACAATAATTTCGGAGCAACCGCGAACAAAAAAAAACCGATTTATTAATAAAAGTAAAACAATATATTAATAAACTCGAGTTTACGTTTCAAGCAACATGCCGTGTCCATCTTTAGAACTAACTGAACAGAGTAGAGCGAATGATGGTTTGTAACAGGTACGGTAAGAAGGAAGCAAACTTTCTGGTTAAAAAATTTAGCGGAAAAAAGGTGAATATAAAGAATTCTAATTTAGGCAGAGAAGTAAGCTACCATACGCCTCCCGTTTGTAAAGGAGATCGTTTGGGCAAAATATTATATAGGAATAATATTAGGCCGGTGCTTAGCACGTGCATAAAATTACGTAATATGCTGAAAAATGAAAAGGATGTTATACTAGAGAAGGAAGTAACGGGCGTGTACAAAACACCATGCTCTTGTGGTCTTAGCTATGTGCGACAAACAGGCAGAAGTGTTTCTGTAAGGATTAAGGAACATGTAGCAAACTGCAAGTACGGGCGCGTGGAAAAGTCATCTTGGCGGAGCGTCAAGCGATTACAGCAATGGCGCATCCACGGGGGCCACCGTGCTTAAACCCCCCAGAGGGCTTATAAAAGTATAAAATACATATTGTAAGCTCCAAACAATTTCGCAGCTAAAATATAAGTTCAAACAGAAGAAAATATTTGGAAGAGCTGGCGTTATTTATTACTAATAAAACCTCATCTTGAAGAGCGTGCAAAACAGCCTAGATTGCAAAAAGTACTGTTAGAAAATATTCGTTATATTCTGTCGGCTAATAACATTGAAAATCCAGCTGACTGTGCAACACAAAGAAAAAAAGATAGCTGTTGGTTGGGCCGTTCGGCATATCTGACCCAGGTCATGACCAGTGCGTTTTGCTGTTGTTATTACTTGTTTCGTTGTTGTTCGTGATTGTTTATAGTTTGTGTTGCCTGTCGAATTTTGTTACACATTCTGCTGTGTATATTTTATTCATTTTTATTACGAATTTTAAAAAAAAATTGGAAGGGGCGTGTTTGAGCCCACCATACAAATCCTGGGTGCGCCACTGTATTACAGGACATGCAACAGAGTTTGAGGATACAAAAGTTCTGGTCAAAGTAGGTCGGTTAGGTGAAAGAATTGTTTAGGGAAGCCTTAGAAATTGAAAAAATTCAAGAACTTCAACAAAGAGGATGACTTACGACTTGATCAGATGTAGTATTGTCAATAAAGTTAAGGTAGTAGCTTGTTATGTCAGAGTTAGTCTATTTTAGCTCTGATGATGAGCACGGCATGTTGCTTGAAACGTAAACTCGGGTTTATTAATATATTGTTTTACTTTTATTAATAAATCGCTTTTTTCCTTTGTGTACGTGGTTGTTCCGAAATCATTGTATCTAATTAAATTCATTTAATTATAATTTCTCGTCAGCTACAAAAAAAATTCATTATATATGTATGAATGCGTGTTAAACTAAATGTGCATGGAACGTGCGTAAACATATATTTTAGATGATAATTCGTGATAACTTAGTATATAATTATTGAAATGGCACTCTTCGTAAAAATTATATCCCTAACATTACTTATGATTCTTACAAGCACCTACACATACACATATGCATCTATACTAATATAAATATATAAAACTGTAGTGTCTGTCTGGGATTTGCGAATATTTTCATTATAATCACTATTTTTATCACGCATAAACAGAAAATCGATTTTTTAAAATTTTAACTTAAAAATTATTAAAACAATAATGATGAAATTCGCATAGCTTATAGCCTATATTAACGGACGCGTTCCAGGCATTGTTTCACATTGGTATCACAAATGGGACAGAAATTACAATAATTTAAAGTTTTAAAATATCGCTTATATATATATATCCGTCCGTTATTTCGACCACACCCCTAACGCGATAAAACGTGGTTTGTATTGCGGGTGTTGGTAATGAAGGTACATTCGAGCCGGAAAACTTGTTAAATTTTAAACGATTTGTCAGAGATATCGCTGTTTGCTACTTTTTAAAACTTGAAATTATTGTAATTTCTGATCAATACGAAAGAAAGCTTTAAAAAAAATAATTACACAAACGAAGTCGTGGGTAATTTCTAGTATATAATATATATATATATATATATATATATATATATATATATATATATATATATATAGATATATATAATTTTGCATATATACACTACTTTAACCGAAAAAAAAAATGGAATATAGACTTTTATTTTGTTACACATATAACGCCTATATATATAATATATATATCAATCGGAATGTGATGTTCATTACGTATTTGTAAATTTATGAGAGAACACGATTCTTAAAACGACCTTAAACAATGCACAATAAATAAAAATATCGACTCCCATTATATCAACGACTGTTGCTGCTGGCGATAATGTCGGTGATGTTGATAACAGTAAAAGTTTCACGAACAATATTTGTTTATGAATATGAATATTACGTTACGTTCCAATTTGGTGGCTTAATTAACGAAATCGTTAATTAAATATGTTGTCCGACAACATTTCTTCGGTTAAATGTGTATATAAAACATACACACACACACACACACACACATATATATATATATATATATATATATACATGTGTGTATGTGCGTTGAAAGTGATTGCTTTTCTCGTCGATCGTTATTTACGTCATTATATAATTTTTATATTATTTATATTTAAAAATAATAATAAAGAAACCGAAAATTTTTGTTTTGGAGTATAAATTTGTGAATAACATATGATCAGATGACATTCTAATTTAATGTAATTACTTCTGCCTTCTTTTATTAATAACCTTGTGGCTCATTTTCGTAATCTTATTTTCAGAAATTATTGTGTAATAAAAATATATTTATTATGTATCTGTAATTTAAAAATATATACGTATTTGTAATAAACATCGTGGAAAACGTGGTTTTTAACTGTGTCAGTTACTTTCATATAGAAGTGACAACGTAATTTTTGTACTTTACAACTTGTAAAGCTAGATGGTACGTACGTTTGTACTGTTGCAGATATATACTTACATTATGCATATATATATATATATATATATATATATATATATATATATATATATATTCTATTTTCCTCACATCGAACTTACTTAAAGAAACAACACAGTTCATTATTTTACAAATATCATTAGGCTATCTCGTAGAAGTTCGGTTTATGCTTTTAGTTCCTTACAACGGTAAGATTCTAATGACAGGACTAAAATATTCTAATATTCATTTAAGGATAATTGTTGATAGCCTATTCGGGAGTCAATTTGCTTCAGAATCCAATAATTAGTTCTTTTCTCCATTCAAAATTTCAACGTGCATGTCTTCATCCTATCTAAATTATGGTTTGTTCATTTTTCACGAAGAGCATAAAAAACCGAAAAGGCACTTACCGAGCGAATTTGTAATATATATATATATATATATATATATATATATATATATATATATATATATATATATATATATATATATATATATATGGTTTCTATTTGAGTACGAATAAATCGTGATAGTGATCTAAGTTTCCGCGAGTTTGAAGTATAAAAAAGATTCATTGGATTTTTTAATATTTCAGATCAAAGCGCTGAAGAATTAGAAACGGTAATATTAAAAATGTTAGAGGATATTAATAAAAAAATAAAAATAAAAATTTCCGTTATCAGGGATATGATGGAGCGAGTGTAATAAGTGGTAGTAACATTGGGTTACAAAAGCGTATAAAAACTATAGAACCGAATGTGCGTTATGTACACTGTGCAGTCCACAATTTAAATTTATTATCGGAGGAATACGTTAAATCGGTGCAAATGCAAACTTTGCATGATATTCTTCAAAATCTATATATATTTTTTTAAGGTTACAGGAGATTCTGCTTGATGTTTGAGCAATGATTGTCTGCAGTATTCTGTATTGAAGAAATTGCGTGGATCGTTATTTAGACACGATGCTATGTATGTTTGTCGAATTGATTATAAACAAATAATATAAACTTTACTAAAAATAATCGAAGATAATAATCAAGATATTAAAAAAAGTAAATTTCAATTTATTATTTTTTCTGATCACGAAATGCACGTTATTATAGGCGAAAAATTTATTGTCGAAACAATTACAGCCAAACCATATTGATTTAATATGTACGTTATGAAATTAAAAACAGCAATTGAAAATGTTAAAAGATTGAAGAATAATTTCGAAGACGTCATTCAAGAAGCTTCAGTTTTAGCTGACAATTAAATATACGCAGAATTAGAACAGAAAAAAAAAAGGCAAAAACGAATGGAGACATTCTTTTGATGAACTGTCAGTTCGTGAAATAATTACGAATGCGAAATACTTACTTCAAATACAACTTTTCAATGCTCACGTTGCCATAATTATTGCACAATTAAGCAATCGATTTGAATGACATTAGTAAGACAGCATTATTTCCGTACCATTTCCCAGTCACTCTCAAAACATGAAAAATGATAGAAGTTGATTAAAGAGCTAATGAATTTTTATTCTCGTGAATTATCAAACAATTTTCTACATCTGCTTTTGTAAATTTACAAGAAATGTTAGAAAATATTTCCATTTTTAAGCACACGATGAAAAATCACTTATCATTTTTGTGAAATATTCTTGACGTTACTATTTTTAACATTATCCGCCGTCATAGTAATCCAGAATAATGTAAAATTATTTGCGTAGTACAGTGGCACTCTCGACTATATTATCGATTGAATTTGAAAGAGCTTCAATATTGAACGAGTTCGCAACAATGAAAAACTAACGCTTCCGTATCAATATTTACTGCAGATATCATAAAATTATTCTTATTTACACCAATTGTTGATAATCGGTTGAATTGTTCGGTTGTGTTTAAATTCGCTCTCGCTTTTCGGTCAAAATCACACGTGTATATAACCGTATATGTTGTTTTATTTTAATTTATCTATTCGATAGTGAAATCGGTATTTCAACTGCGTCGACGACGGTTAAGTTATACCGTTTATTATTATTATTATTATTATTATTATTATTATTATTCGCTGCTCGTGATTTCATCGGATCTGGTGAGATCGTTTTCATTTATTTGTGTAAACTATCGTATATTCTTATCCTTAGTGTGTAATCAATTCGATTATTATAATGTCCTCTACGAAATGCGCTAAGTGCGATAAAGCACTTCCTAATAATGGCGATTTTATATCATGCGGTGATTGCGATAATGTATTACATTTCGAGTGTGCTGGTGTAAAACTGTCTACGTGGAAACAAAAATCTACCGCTAAAAAGTCGGAATGGGTATGTATGAGTTGCCGAGAGGCGTACAAGTCGAAAAAAAAATCTTAACTGAGGAGGCTGGTTCAGTCGATTAATTAAAGAAGAGTTAGCTGGCTTAAATAAAAAAATAGAAACATTGCAAACTGACATAAGTTATAGTAATAAAAATTTTGAAGATGCTTTAAATAAAATTAATAAATTAGCTGAAGAAAACACGAAATTGAAAGCAGAGAACGTAGAATTGAAGGACAGATAAATTAGAACAATATTCTCGTAGAAATAACATAATTTTAAGTAATGTACCATCTGCACCGAATGAAAGTATCATCGATATTGTTTGCAAGGTTGGTGACGTTCTGGGTACTAATATAACTGAAAACGATATTGACTGTTGTCATAGATTGCCTAAACAAATGCATCCGGATATAGTTGTAAATTTTCTAGACGTACCGTGGCACATTCGTTTTTGCGTAATAAAAATAAACATCAGCTGTCTCATAGACACTTCGATTTTGTTGGAAATTCTACTAATGCACGGATATATATAAATGAGCATTTAACCGAGGATAATGCTAAACTACTTACTGCGGCGAAAATGTTAAGAAATCACGGCTTCAAGTATATTTGGAGTAAGGAAGGAAAAATATTTGTTCGTCGGGATGAGCAATCAAGAGTTATACTTATCAGTAGCGCCGAACAGATTCTTCATATTGCAAGAGATTCTGGTGAACGGATAAACATGTTGCGACTAATTATTCACACCAAATTCGGTGTTTGCTATTTTATGTTGGAATATAATACGATCGATATATTTTACTCGATACGTGTAGTTCGTATATATAGTTATTTTTATTTTTACTATACTTTAATGGTTTATTTGTTGAGGTGTATGAGTATAAATGAATTTTATAAATGTTTTGACAATTTGTATGGCAGGATATACGTAATATTTGAGAATATTTGTATATATGTGTATGAATGTATATGTATGCGTACATATTATATGAGTATAAACGAATTTTATGAATGTTTTGACAATTTATATGGCAGGATATATGTAATATTTGAAAATATTTGTATATATGTGTATGAATGTATATGTATGCGTACATATTATATGAGTATAAACGAATTTTATAAATGTTTTGACAATTTGTATGGCAGGATATATGTAATATTTGAGAATATTTGTACATATGTGTATGAATGTATATGTATGCGTTTCTTGTGAATAACGATTACTTGCTGATCGTTTTTCACGTAATAAATCTATCTTAATATCGAAAATAAGTAACAACGAAATTAATACGTTAAATGTACGTAGTTTAGGCATTTTGATGACCTACTTGTACGGTTAAATAACTCCCACTTGACGTATAATAATTCTGACAGAAACATGAATTTATACTGAAGAAATCAACTTATACTCATTTCCAGGGTATACAGTTTTAGCTCAGTGCCGGGATATTAAAAGATCGGGTGGAATGTTAATATATCTGTCTAATTCTTTGATGTATACTGCTGTTGAATATTCACTTGTTACCTGCAATTTAGTTTGTTTGAAATTACATTTACAAAAATTTGGATGTCTGAATGTTTTTGGTATTTATCGTTTTTGCGATTCTTCTGTTTCTGAGTTCCTTGCTGAATTAGGTAGTATATTAGCTTCTGTTGGCAATTTTGCTATACTAGCTGGAGATATAAATATAAACCCGCTCGATGAATGGTTAAATTGTGATTACCTTAATGTGATGCATTCCAACGGGTTCTCCAGTATTATTAATGAACCAACCCGCTTTGATCCTCCTTCTTGTCTCGATCATATTTTTATTAGAGGTTTACTTATCGGTTCGTTGGGCCTAAGCATTTCGTATAACTTATTTAAGATCGATTTCAGTGATCATTGCGCTATTAGTACTAAATTACTTTTTACTCCTGTTATTCAGAAATGTTTAGAGCCGGTTAATTTATATTTTGATAAAACCTTATTTCGAAGGAATCTGGACTCTATATATCCACTTTGTATATCAGTAAGGCCGTTTTAGATGAAAAATTTAATTGGTTTATACATAACTGATGCTATAATATTGAGTAAACGTAAAAACAGATTTAATAGCTCACTTCGTAAGCGTTCACCTTGTTGGGTAACTAAAGAAATTTTATGTTTAATTCGTGAGAAAGATTTAGCATATAATCTTAAATTTTATTTCGACAAAATAATGATTTAGCATCGAAGTATAAAATTATATCTAAAAATGTTACATACGAGGTGAGGAAGGCTAAAAAACGTTACTATACCGCTTTACTTGATAAATGTTCCGATAAACAGAAAAATTACTGGTCTGTAGTCAATAAGGTATTAGGAAACCAGAATTCTGTTATTAAAGAGGTTACGGTTAATGATAGTAAAATATCTGTTCCTGGTAATGAATATTTGGTCGCCCAACATTTTTATAAAATATTTCTGCAATAGTGTTATAAACTTGTTGAACGAATTTTGTCCCGACCTGAACTCTACGGAGAATGTTTCCCCAGGTGAAATAACATTAAGTTCATTTGCATTTATAGATTTTGTGGATGAGGACATTAGGTCAGCTATTTCATCATTGGCTAATAAACCATCATTTGGTTCTGACGGTTTATCGATAACATTGATTAAAGATAATATTAATTTTTTTATAAAACCCCTAACATATTTGTTCAATGAATCAATAAAATCTGGTGTATTTCCAGAAGTTTTAAAATCAGGTATATTGACGCCAGTCTTTAAATCCGGGATTAAATCAGACGTCTCAAACTATAGACCAATTTGTATATTGCCAACGGTTTCGAAAATTTTTGAGAAGTGTGTAAAGAAAATATTTTTGAATTATTTGGATAAGAATAACTACTTCAGTGCGAACCAGTATGGATTTTTAAAATGTAAGGGTACAAACATGGCGCTATTTGATCATATTTCTTACATTACCGAATGTTTAAGTGATGGAAAGTCAGTGGTTGCAGTATATCTAGATCCTACATAACGAAATTGAACAATGTATGTAGCGATAGTCTAGTTTCACATTTAGGGGTCCCTCAGGGTAGTGTTCTCGGTCCGTATTTATTTTTAATTTATATTAATGATTTATGTAATTTGAAACTGTACGGTAGAATTTTCAGTTATGACACCGTTTTACTAGCGGATTCCCGTTATGCGCATATTTTAGAAAACTTAATTCAAAAAGATATTGATTGTATCACAAAATGGTTGAATAATAATGGATTAATTTTAAATATGAGTAAGGCTAAATATATGATTTATACATTTCAGCCATATTATACTGATATACTTTATCTATATTTATAAATAATAATCCCATGGAGAGGGTTCATGAAATAAAGTATCTTGGATTGGTTTTTGATAGTAAATTGACATGGCGTGCGCACTGTGCGTACGTAGTTAAGAAAGCGAGGAAGTTAAATTATTTGTTTTATTATTTAAATCAGTATTTTTCTAATAAACATTTATATCGTTTGTATCTCACATTACAACAACCAGTCATTACTTATGGAATTATGCATTGGGAAATGCTGCTAGATCATATATGCGTTTGTTGTCAGTGCTACAAAATGCTCTATTTAAATTAATACGCCGAGGTTATAATAAGTTCCCTTGCAATCTAACAATGTTAAATATTCGAGAGCTGTATGAGGTGCAGGTGTTGGATTTTGTTTTCCAGTTTCGTTAAAGGTTCTCCATTGGTATTAAAACTGGCAGAACTAGAGCGTGCTCAGTTGAATTCGCTACAGTGCCAAAATTTACAAAGCGTCATTAAACGACGTCGCAAGCCCTTAATACGTTATATTATTACTGAGAGATAACTGTGAAAATTATATTTATAAATAAATATAATTTATATGTGCGTTGGTATGTCTGCATGATGCGGTGTATGCGAATATGTGTGTACACGTACCCGATGCATGTGCATGTATGTACGTATATATGTGCATATGTGTATATGTGTATACACATGTAGTTGTGTGTATATACGTATGTATATTTATTTGTGAATAATGATATGTAAATATGTGTACAAGTGCATTTGTGTATAGGTGTATATATGATTAAAATGAAATATTCTCATATTAATATTTTCGCTTATTTATATGTATGTATGTATATATGTGTAGTATGTATGTATATATTATGTACGCGTGTATACGTGTATATATATATATATATATATTACCGTATGTAATGTTTACCTATTGTATACGGTCGTTCGTTTTTATTTTTACTTTTTATTTTTGTAAAGTATATCGATAATTTATAATTTATTTTCCATAATTAATTTTGTTTAATAACAATGTAATAAATTAAGACAATCGAATTTGTTATTATGCATGATTTTATTTTCCGCTGCTCGCGTAGATAATGCGCATTTGCGGATTTTATTATTAACTTCTTTTCTTGTTTCTGGTAAATGTAAAAACAAATAAATTGAATTGAGTTGAATTGAATATGATCTGTTTAAAATTTTTATAAGCTACCGACAAATATACCATGAATTATAATGATACATTTACAAAATAAGGTTCGGCATATTTTAACGATATTTAATCGACGGACAAGTAAGATAAATAGACAATAAGTATGGGTTGTGTTATTCTGTACGTTCCGCAGAGTAGTAATATGAAGGATTTCAATGTTTCTTCTAGATCAGCCTCCTGTTGATATATACACTGAAAGAATCGAGAATGTTTGAACTTATTCGAGAAAGATGAAATAGACAAACCCAATTATTGTGTCTAGTGATATCTGTTTTGACTTCAAAAATAAATAAAATTAACATTCAGTAGGGCGAAACGTTTACGCTATAGCTGAAAACGAATCCAACTGTATTTAATTTACGCTCGAAGTAGGTAGCATTCGTGAGTTTACATTTAGACGTGGCACGCACAGCGCTAAGTTTTTCCACCGTAAATTTATTTAAATCGTTAATATTTTTCGTCGATTTACTTTCGAATAATAAAAGTGTGTGAGTGTGCATATATATAGCGTTGCGTTTAGAATAAGTGTTAGGCAAACTTTTGTTATATCTTGACCGCACGTTGCCATTCTTGTGGGCTTTCCTGATTAATGATTGTTATATCTTTCTCTATTTTAATAATGACAAAGTACGCTTGAATAATTAATACGGCTTGTGTGTACGTAAATGTATATTTCGTTGTTATAGTCTGTATGTAGATATTACTTTTTTTTTTTAGGTAGAAATTAATCACATTTAAATATACTGATTATATATATACATATATATATATATATATATATATTTATATTTAAATGTTTTCACCGTTTACAATATCGAATTATATTCGCTTTCATTAATATCATTGCTTACAACGTTATGCACCAGTGCGTATTATTCCCTTCCTGTTATGACCTTTTCCTAAATGCTGCTAAATAATCTTGTTGTTCAACTTGTAAATAGCAATGAAGGACAATATACTCGCCATCTTGTATAATCGTATAAATATAATTCGGTTGGATAAAATTTTAATTTTTTTAACGTACCCACGCCTAATGCTATAGCGTTACTGGTCGTGGCTATGATATTTTTCATGCAACGTGGGAAAATGTTAACTTTTGATATTTTCTATCGATGTGTCTGTAATGTGATTATTGGATTAATAACGTGCGAAATATATTCATTGAAAGTAATGTAGTAATGACGAGATGACCTACTAAACTTTTGTTAGTTTTTTTTTTCGCTCTCATTGTTATACTTTACGTAAATTTTTAAAAATTTCATATCTGGAGGGACATTTGTAATTTATTTCGAAACTTCTATACAAGGAGTTAATTCGTCTTTCAAGAAATTGAATAAATAAATAAATTAATAAAAAAAACATAATATGACAATATGCATGGAAATTTCAAGATTCTATTACGTCTTCGTTTTAATGCTGCATTACTTTTCGTATTGTTTTGTGTGTCATTCCAATTCAGTGTTATCAGCCTAATAAATCTCGTAGGATAGTAGTTAATATATTTCTAAACTTTTACGGCAAATTTAAAAAAAAATTCATACCCTATCATTATATATATATATATATATATATATATATATATATATATATATATATATATATATATATGTATATATATATATATATATATATTATTTTATTATTCTATCTCCCTCGTTGCCGAGTATTAGTGTTGCAACTGTTATTTATGTTTATGACGAATATGGAATACTAAGACGATACGATGATTTACCTTGAAACCGTATAAGTGGCAGACTATGTCCTGTTGTTGACCACCTGCAATCGAACTCTGTTGACCAGTGGGTTTTTCCACTTGGTTGAGGACGTGACTTTCTGCGTCAGTATTACACTATTTATGGTAGATCTCCATTTATTTCTATTCTATGCGCTTGGGTTTATTGCCACGATTTCCAGATCATTGGCTAGTGCATTCTTATATCGCAGTTTAGATCTTCCAACATGTCTATTTCTCGTTTCTAGAACACCACATAGCATTTTCTTTGGTACACACGGTCACCATGCATTCGCGAAACATGACCGAACCATTTCATGCGCCTTTCAGTCGGCATTTGCGTAATAGTTTTAACTACTGTTAGAGTGAAAATTTTCCATTTGACACGAAGTGTTTTCACCTTATTTTTAGTATTCTAATCATACTCGGATGGCAGATCTCCAATTTTTTAAGGTGTTTTTTCATAATTTGCCGAATTTAACTTCCGTACGTCATTGTTGGCACTATAATAGCTTTATATACCGCTAATTTTGTTTTTATTGTCAAATCATTGTTTTTGAAAACTCTCTGGAATAATTTGGCAAAATATGCTGCATTAGCATTTCTAATTCTACAACCAATTTCGTCGTCCAAATTTGCATCCTTATTAACATAGCTTCCAAGGTATTTAAAGGAGCTCACATTACGCAAATTATTATCCCCAATGTATAAATCAGTATTAACAGCAACATTTATATTTATATGTTGAATATTCATTTTTTTACACTTTATTTCCAAACTGAATTTACGATATATTGACTCCAGATGTCTATTGCATTTTGTAACAGCCTCTTCGCATACTAAAGCGCAGTCATCCGCGTATTGCAAGCTTTCAAATGCAAATGTTTTAGTTTTTTTTTTTTTAAGTTAAATTTAGTCAAGTCATATAATCCACAAAAATTGATTTTTACACCAATATTGCCAATGTAAACGCCTAAGAGAAGTATGATTTATACGCCAATGTAAAAATTTAACAATATTGGACCTAATCTTGTTTGACTCCAGTGTTTATATCAAAAGATTCTGAGGGTCCAGCATCAAAAATAATAGACGCCTCCATGCCGCTGTAACTGTTTGTATATATAATCAAAACAGTCTCCTAGTTTCATTAGTTACACAGTGTCATCAAGATTTGATTAATAAGTCGTAGTTTTAACGAAAATCTATAAAAACGTACTAATGAATTTCCTGTACTGGAATTAAAAATATCAGATAGAATTTCTGTAATGTTTAGTGGTTGATAAAAATAATTTATATATATATATTGTACCGACACTTCCCTGTCATAAACAATATCGATCATGAAAAGGAAAGAATGATGGAAAAGAAGAGATGATTGGAGTGAATAGGAATGAAAATCTGTATTAATCAGACAATACCAACGAATTGCCTAATTTGGGTCTTCAAAAAGAAAACTCTTCATTATCTTTTAAAAAAACGTTTATAGCGTATTATTATATATTTTATGTATAATATAAAATCTAAACAATAAAACTAGCAGATTGATTTTATTAAATATGTATATTGTGATATGGCATAAAATTATTTTTATTATTATTTAATTTTTAAATTAAATCAAAAATATGTATCACCGAGTAAGCGCTACAGAAATACTTTCCGATGTAATAATACAAATTGATAATAAGATATTGCACTATATTTTCAAGTATGATGAATGATAATTATTTATTTCGCCTTTTACAGGTAGTAATGAAATTTCTTAAAGAAAGTAAATGGTGTTTATATTGGTTAGGATTAGGCGTTCTTTCATCCGTCGGTTTAGGAACTGGTTTACATACATTCCTACTATATTTAGGACCGCATATCGCAGCTGTAACTATATCGGCATACGAATGCCACGCTTTAAATTTTCCCGAACCTCCGTATCCGGATCAGTAAGTATATTCGGAGGAAAATCCGATAATTAATACTGATTGTCGGTTATTTTCTCATTAATGATAATAATTTTTCCCGGATTTTTTTAACGCGAATGTTATATAGCCATTCTGAAAATTTGATCGTCCGTCGCGAAAAATGTCCTACCGTTTTTTGCAACATTTTCAATTATTACACTGTCTAATTTTACTATAATATGACGCATAAACGAGTAAAAATGTCTGCGCTACATGTGAAAATATCAAAACATATCACGTATCGATATATCTGCGCTAAGTGCGGATACTCTTTATTTTTATGTTTTAATTTTTTCCCTTTATTTTTAATAAATATTCCCCGTAAGTTAATCGTATTTATTTATGAAAAATAATTTCTATAACATTAGCTGTCATTTTTTTCTTTCATTTCTAAGTGACTGTTATGTTAGAAAAACGTGAATATAACGACTATATCTTTAAGTTGCATCCTCTATATAGAAGTTTTCATCATGGTAACGATGCGTGGAATTCGTAATTCTCCATGTAGCATTTATAACGTCACACGTTTTAGTAATTCCGACATTGACTGTAATATATTCCAGTCTCTTCCTTCTTTTCGTCTATTTCTCAAAAGTATTTTGCCCTGTATACCAATCCTCTTCACGTAAATTGTGTCCAATATATCTTTCTTCGATATATTTCACAATTGAAAGTTCCTTCATATAGTATCGGTCCAAACTTTCCTGTTTGAAACTACCTCTAAAACCTCATTTTATTTTCGGACTTTCTGAAATATTATTCTATATTGTGCGGTGGGTAAGACTGTTTTTTTAATTTTAATTTATCTTTATTATTTATTTAGTTATGTGTTAATTTTGTAAATAAGATTATTCTCTATATCAATTTCGTATTCGTTTACTCTTTCCCATTTTCTCGCACACACGCTGTGAAACCTTATTCGTAAACAGTGCGCGTTGCTACACTTCGGTGTAAACTGCAGGTGGCATGATCAGTTCAGACTCCTGCACCGTTTGTAACTCACCCTTCTTCGGCCAGCAAAAATCAGTGAAATGCACTGAGAAATGTACCATTAAACTATATCATTGTTAAGAATAAAGACAAAACCCAGATGGGAATGTCGAAGAAAACTTGAAAAAGCTTATCAACCCCGCCAAATTAGGGGTCAATGTCAAATATTTCAAAAAAATAAAATCAGGAGATGTAATGGTTGGATGCGACAGGATAGATATTAAAAAAGTAGCGGATGAAATAAAGAAGCATGAAAAGTTGCAAGCGACCAACAAACAGAGGAGAAATCCTCAGGTCAACATCGTTGGTATATCTGAAGAAACCCGTATTGAAGACATAAAAGAAGCGATTCTCCGGGAAATAAATGAGAAGCCCCTTTACACTAAAATAGCAAAAGGTGGTCAACGAAGAGCAACCTGCGAGGTGTCACCAGCTGCTTTCGGCAAATTAATAGAACGGAAGAAATTAAATATTGGATGGTCACGCTGTCGAATATATGAGTCGGTATCCCTACTGCAGTGTTTCACTTGCTGGATAATCGGCAATAAAACAGCGGATTGTAAACTTAAAGAGGACGACAAAAAATCGTAGAGAAGACGGTAAAAGCGGACTGTGTACAAACTGCGTTAATAATAAGGTTAGTGGCACTACTAATGTTAATAATAAAAAAGTAATAGTAGTAATCGTTTTAATGATATTAATAATTCAAATAATGTAAGTCACCAGCCGGGGAGCTACAAATGTCCTTTTTTAGAAAAAATGAAAAATAATGCCAAAAAATTTATTAATTATAACAATGAATAGCATTAATCTCATTTTAAATAACACTAACCATTGCATCACTGCGCAAGCCATGTTATACAACTTTACCATAAATCGCAACATCGATATAATATTGATCACTGAGCCATACCTTTCCTCTAATAAGTTACCGGGTTTCCCAGGATATAATGTTATCTCTAATAAATTCAGCACTATCTGCGTCTCAAATCAGATAACATATCAAAAAATCTCAGTCCACAATAACGATAATATTATCGCCGTAGAAATAGCAAACTTACTTATTGTGAATGCATACTTCTCTCCTAACAAGCCAGCGAAACCATATATAAAAATATTAGATCAACTTCTAACTCAATTCTCATACAAAAAAAAGTTATTTTGACTGGTGATTTCAACATAAGGTCTAAGTTGTCCAAGATATTTCACGAATTTCTCTCATCTAATCATCTGATTGTTTTAAATGAAAAAAATAAATCTACCTTCGGAAATGCCAATGGAAATAGTGTAATAGATTTAGTAATTTCATCTGGTGCTGCGTTACAGCGTGTGAAAGATTTGAATGTGCTTAGGGGGGAATCCTTCTCTGATCATGAATATATCACCTTTAAATATAACCTTCAAATAGCTGAAGAAGAGACCATAAAACATACAAACTTTAATAATGTCCTGTGCTCTCTCAACGAGAACATTACTAAAACCGTGGAATGCGTGAATCAAATTGTAGATCACGATTCCTGTAATTATTCAGTGGGATATTTATCAACACACATAGAGGACATAACTGAATTACACACCACTTCGAAAATCATTAAAAACTGCAAATAACTGGTGGAACAGAGAAATTGAACACATTAGCCTCACAACTAAAAAATATCGCTGTTTATACAAAAGGACGAAACACCCGGTCGTGAGATCGAAAATAAATATATAAACAATGTAAACATATTTTGAAAAATAAGATTAAACGCCCCAAAAAGATCGCATGGGAAAATTTCTGCACAGAAAATGTAAAACCGTAGGGTCTTAGCTACAAAATCGCCTTCGATAAACTAAAAAAACGGAATGCCATACCAATGCTAAAGAAAGAGGATGGAACCCAAATAATAAACACATATATAAATCTAAATTATTGTCTGGCTGCTCTATTTCCAAGTGATTGCTCAGACGCAGATAGCGCTGAACAGAAAGATACACGTAACCTCTTTCAAAATTACTCAACCAAAATTCCAAAACCGAATGAATTAATATCGCATCAGATAGATCCGAATAAGTTGAAAAAAATAGTAATTAGTCTAAAAAATAATAAAACTTCATGTCCCGATAAAATATCAAACTAATAAAATTAATACACAAACATTTCCCCGATTTATTATTAACACCAGAAAATGTACTCTCTAGCTTACTTTCCAAATTTATAGAGACTATCGAATATAATTCTGTTACAAAAACCAAATAAAGACCCGAACAACATCAGTTAGGCCAATCTGCTTACTAAATGCATTCGGAAAAATATATGAAAAATTGATTAAAATGTAAGATCTTATATTACATAAATAAACGAAATTTCCTTGACTCAAGACAGTTTGAATTTCGGGAAGGTTTATCTACCGAACACGCGGTAAATTGCGTCGCTTATAAAATCAGAGAAGGGTTAAATAATAATAAATGTGCTTTAGCCGTTGGTATAGACATAAAAGGGGTTTTTGATAACTGTTGGCATCCTGCACTTTTCAAAAATCTGAAAGACCTTCTTGTTGAAGATGAAATTTAGTAATACTCGACAATAAATTATCGTTTAAATTTCATATAGATTCGATCATTTCAAAAAATGAACACTAAGTATTATCAGAAAATGACGATTTGATTTCAATTATAGGATAGTCGTATATAAATCATTGGTTGAGAACACAATATCATATTGTAGCTCAGTATTTACTGAACGGCTGAAAGTTAAATGTGTTAGGAAAAAAATTATCTCGGTACAAAGAAAATTCCTAATTAATACATGCAGAGCCTATAGAACAGCTTCACATAGTGCCATAGTTACAATAGCAGGTGTCCCTCCATTAGACTTACTCGTCTTAAGCAGAGGAATTATGTTCGCCATAAAAAAAACCATCACACATTCCCGTACATAAACAGAGCGCTGCTTGATCAAACTAATCTCTTAATATCAACAAGCCGTATAACCCCACTTAGTCACACCAAAATTTGTGCGCGTCAAGTCAAAAATAATATAAGAAAATATATTCTAAAAACATGGCAAAACAGATGGGAGTAAGATTTGGCGGGACGTCAAACTTACGCTTTGATAAGAGACGTAAAGGAAAGGCATTAATCCTCAAGCCAAATTTTTACACATCGCAGTTATTAACAGGACACGGCAAACTCGCCGAATACCTTCATAGATTTGGTCTAGAGAACGATGATAAATGCCCCTGTGGCCAAGTAGAAACAGCGCGGCGCATACTATTTGATTGTCCGCTGTATAACAATGAAAGGAAGTTCAATGAAACAAATTTTAATCTAAAAAGAAAACCCCTCCGGTTATTTGGCAAATGTTCCACTTGACGAACTTTCATGCTCAATGTGCCGTTTCAAATATCGCTTCTGCACGCATAATTCCATCTACATTTCGAACTATACCTCAACCGGCGGAAATAATCTCTTCACATTATCAGCTAATATTGACAATTGCTAATATAATTTCACCACAATTAGATTCCTACACAGTCACAGTAATTCCACCGTGGAATCGGAATCCAATCAAATTAGGTCTGGACTTGCTAAATCATGACTCTCTGTTGAAGCTAAACGGAAGATACCTTCGTATGCCTCCAACTAATCGATCTTTTTAATCGGTCCTTAATGTATTCGTGGTGTGAGTGGTAAAAGGTAACACAATTATAACACGGTATATCCTACCTATGACATTTTCAATTCTATCCGCTGAGCTCCAGACAATGTACTTAACAGTCCAGTATAACACACATTAGGAGAACATCAACCAAACACTGATTTACTCAGATTCGGAAGCGTTATTAAAAGCCATCACGCCTATTACTACGGAAATAGTCAAGCTTCATGAATATTTCCAAAAACGTTACTCTGGATTCCGGACACTCAGGAGTTCCTAGAAATGAACTGGCCGACAAGGCAGCCAAAGAAGTAGCTATGTCCGTCCTGTTCCGGACACTCCTACATCTACTACAGATTTCACCCGCTACTTGAAGAAAGCCCTCGCACTTTTATGGAATCAACGGTGGATAGCTGTTCCAACCACAAATAAACTCCGTCAAATTAAATGTAACAGAATTCGTTCTTAAGTCGTCAACGCCATCTTTTGCAGAAGAAACCGACTCTAATATGTAATACACGTAATTATTTCCGTTAATCCTATCCTTACAGAATGTGCTCAATTTAATTCTGTTATATTCGCGTTAAACTTTCCATCCTCTTGCAACTGAAAGATCCTAACTCCTTATCCAAATTAATCGCATCCCTTCATCATTCAATTTATACAATTTAATAAAAGAAACGTAGTAACCTAATTTATATTCATCCGTGCCTTTAGCCGTTAATATCGTGGTACGTAAATTTAATAAATAATAATAATAATAAAATGCGTCTATAGTTTTATTTTACATTCGGTACTTTAATTCCGATGCATACTTTAATACCGACCAAACGTGACATCGTATATATAATTGGTTCAACGCATTTTCCACGTTATTAACGGAATGCTTCACGGCAATTTGATTTTCAATTTCTATTCCGTCACTTGTAATCACTGCTCCTAAATATTTAAATTTTTCTACATTCTCTATTTGTTCAATATCAATCGTATTACGTTTATCACATTATTGCAGGTAATTTTTACTTTACTATATTCCATTGCTTTAGTCTTCTTATCTGTGTTTACCTTCATCCCGTATCTTTTTTCTTCTTATTTACCGAGTGTCCAACATTTTCAGCATTTGATCAGCTGTGCTATCATTACCTTGCCGTCTGCGAAACTGATATTAATAACTGGTCCATTGATCTTCATTGACAGTTTACCTTTCATCATCATTTTGTTGTATTTCCTTTCAGGAGGGGTTGCGCATCAAGAACCATTAGCCATCTCAACTGAAATTTTCACAGATTGTGGTTATTAAAAAATCAAACAAACCGGAAACAGAACCAAGCTCGTACCGTCCTATTTCATTATTTCCCAAGCTTTCCAAGTTGTATGAAAAACGAATTATAAAAAGAATACTACCACTTATGGAGTATAAAAAAGTAATACCGGATAATCAATTCGGGTTAGAAAATATCATACCACCGTTGAGCAAGTTCATCGGGTAGTTAATATGATTGAAAAATCCGTGCAAGAAAGAAAAGTTTGCGATGCGATATTTTTAGATATACGCCAAGCTTTTGACAGTGGGGCATGAAGGACTAGTACAGAAAATTAAAAACATTATTTCCCATATCAATTATCGAAACTCTTACAATCTTACCTGGAAGAAAGATACTTTTGCGTTAAATATGGTGAAGAAGAATCCCAAATTTATCCAGTAAGATCAGGTATACCTCAAGGGAGCGTACTGGGCCAGTTATTTTATATAATTTATACGGGAGATATTCCCACTCCTGCAAATGTTGAAGCATTTGCTGATGATACAGCTATCCTATGTGTAGATAGTTCCTCTGTTAACGCATGTATAAATCTAGCAACGTGGTTTAAAACGTGGAAAATTAATATTAATGAGGATAAATCAGCTCGGGTAATATTTATTAACAGAAGAACTGCTTCAACAAGACCCATAACCATAAATGGGACTATAATCCCTCAAAAAGAAGAAGTAAAATATCTTTGGATGAACTTTCTCGCTTTCGACGTTAATTGTCCGAGATTCTGCCGCATATTCCTACACGGACCATACCTAGCAACGCACTATTTTTTTTTCTAAACTCCAAATCCTTCTTTCTGTTCTGTAATATTAAATTTTGTAAAAGCTTCGCCAGTGCTATTCGCGTTTTTATCTCCTACGTCACGGCCATCATTTGTGAATATTACGCCCAAGTATTTGAACTGTATCATTTGTTTTATTATCTTGTTGTTAATTTTTATTTTTATATGTTTATTAACGGCCTTTGAGGATTTAATTTTTTTTTTCGTTGTATATCGAAATTATAATGAACTAATATAATTATATTATCGATAGGGTGACTATAACTGAAGCTAACATTTAACTGTAGGATTTAAGTTTTGAAAATTTATAGTTTACCGGTGAAAAATGACCTGGTTGTATCTACTATTTGGACACAGAAATAACAAAAATAAATCAAATAAATAACGGATGAATTAAATTAAACTAACGGAAGAAAAATCATAACATATTAATATAACAAGAGAGTAGAATCAAAATAAAAGGAAATGTATAAAAAGAGGAAAAGGAAAATTACTCCCAAACCAAAAACCAACTGTTAAATTACGATTAATACTAATGAATTTAAATAATACTATTAGAACAGGAACATCCAAACATAACAAGGATACACAGTAAAGAGGGAAAACATCAAGAAAGAATAACTTATCAAGCAAATCCATACGTCTATGTTCGAACCATTCACAGCTAAAAAAAACCAAGTGATTAATATCTTCTCTAAAATTAACGATACTATGATTGCTACAATGAACATAGAAGATAGAACGAACTTTAATAAATTTATTATTAAGATTAGAAGTAACTTACCTTTATTAAATTAAATTAACATAGATGCACGATAGGAAAAGAGGATTAGATTGAGGAATAGAGACCGGATTGGTGGAGGAAGGTAATTAGATTCGACAATGAAACATGGTCATCTTTGAAGAGGAGATGAAGCGAAGGAAGAAGATTAAGAGACTAAGCGAGGAATAGGAGGGACAATCGACTGGAGAGGATAATGTTACAGCCGGAACACACTGGAGCCAAAGTTTTATTAATCTATTACCTCTGGTTTCTTCTGCTATCGAATTATTTATCGCTTATTTGTCATATATATCGGTCTTCTTTCCATTATTAAAACTTCCCATAACTGCAAGACGGTCTGTAATAATAATAATAATAATGCTTCACATTATACATTGCTTGATTTTCTATGTTAACTCTGATTTTACAGTATACGAATACAAGATTAGAGCGTTCTTTGCTCTTTTACAGACTTCCATTCGGAAAAAATTGTCACCTTTATTATTTCAGATGCATCTTACAGTCTTCCCTTACTGCTCATACCGCACAGCAGTACTGCCGAAGCGAACCGTTATTTCTCGAATGATCCCACTATCTATATATTTCTCTAACAGTTTATACACTTATCCCATTCTTTTTCTCGTAAATATATATATTTCTTACTCGCGATTGCTAATGTACACGTGTACATTTATCTATATAAGTATATTCGTGATTGTAAATATTCAAAATGTTTGTAAAATTTCATACGAACCAGAAACAACCACTCTTGCATACGACACTGCAATTCTATGTACAAATACCTCGGTAGAAACCACTAAGAATAATGTTCAATTAATTCGTCATAATTTTGTTAACCTAATTCAAACGATGTCGTATATTGAGAATAATAATATCGTTCAAAAATAAGAAAAACTGTAAAGGCTTCACCTTAACAATAAAGTGATACCTATCAATGAGTCTATAAATATCTCTGCTTTCATTTACATAGAAAAAGTTGCACTATCAGATTATTTTATAAATACTGTTTTTTCACTTTGATAATTTTTGTAAATTGTATATCTAAATTAGTGTATTTTACATTTTATATTTTTATAAATTGTATATATGTTTACATTTTATTTTTTATGTTCACTTGATAATGGATTAAAAGCCGAAAAGATCTGGTGATTTTTCATTAAAAACTTTGCTGATTTTAACTTTACAAAAAAAAAAATGACACGAAAATATATGTAGGAAAGAAAAGGAATTATTGAAAAAATAATAATATTGGGAAGTGGAGGTATTCTTGGAAAACGAATAGGTGTGTTAAATCCAGTGCGTGTATATGACGTTTTCAAAATAAATGTATGTACATTTGTTCAAAATTGGTCGAAGTGGACGAAACTCGTATTATTGCAGTTGAACATTGATGTAAACACAATTCGAGAGTATATTAAAATATTGAGTGGTGTTACCATCTACTACAGTCGTCGTTTCTCGTGAGAGACCCTAAATTTTAAATTTAGTTACATAATTTTTATTTTTTTAAATTACCGACCATTGTATCATTTTTTTGGTTTTATATATTTTTTTAATGTTTCGTTTGAAATGGTCAGATTCTGATGACTTTATTATTATTATTATTTTAAACAAAATTAAAAATGCGCCCCACAATCAACATCGTAAACAAAAATCTCTATCATTTCTACACAATTTAACAAATTTATTATCAATCCCCCCCGCTTCTCCAATATTTTTTTTACTAACCGCCTGCTTGGCTTTTGCAATTGCTTCATATTAACTGGAACCTAACCCATTTGTCCAAGTCTTCATGCCCATAATTTATCGTTCTTGTATTTCCAAATATGAGAACGATTTTTACTGTTTTGCCGTGGCTCTAGATCTGAAGGTTGTGTGGGGATCTGCCTTGTTTATACCTCCCTGTCACTCATCGTTTTCAGTTTTCTAAGTTCTGCTCCATATTCTCAGCTGCGCTATTTCCACTTGAATTCTTGTCCGTCGCTCCGTCGCTTAAATTTCTTATTTCTGATTTAATGTTTTAAAGTCTCTCCGCACCTTTTATACGGACAGTGCAATTTTACAACGCATACTGACCTTACCAGATCCTATATTTCCATAGTTTTGATTCGGATTTTCAGCCATGTCGGTTGAGACTATTGACCGAGTTGCGAGATATTTCCTTCCTCTTTAGCAACCCAAAAGCTTTCCTGAAATCTCTTATAACCAAATCCTGCAGTCGTATATAGAAGTCTAATCAACAACACCGCCTTCTTTCTATTAAACCGCTATCTTAGTTGTTATTTCCTTTCTCAACATGGAAGAAAAGTGTTATCGTTGTCGGAATTCGAATATCTCACTCAAATTTTACCCATTAAACACGTAGTAAAACGAATAATGGTTGGTGTCGGAACATATTTAATAATCGAAAAGTGTTGATCGCGGTCTCGACACTATAAACGGTTTGAATTGTAAAAAGTCGCGAAAATCGTTCTGTTTTAACAGGATAATATGTCCGCAGATTATAGATCCTTCGTGGGGCGTTAGTTTGTGGAACATCATGCGCAAAGTGAAACTAGAATCTATAATGTGGGGCGCTGGAACCGCCCTGGGTGAATTACCGCCTTATTTTATGGCTCGTACCGCTCGTTTATCCGGACACGATCCGGATGAAGAAGACGAAGAATTACGAGAATTTGAAGAGTTACAACACAAAAAAGAGTCGGATCCTAAATCGATGGTATTACATTTTAACTTTCGCGAATTTTATGGTACAATTTTATTTCTTCGTAATTTATTCAGCATTTTTTCATAATAAACGGCACAAAAGAAAGTAGATTAATTAAATAATTTTATTAGTGCATCAACATTGAATGTGTCAACAAAAATTTGCCAAAATTTAATCAAAATATGACAAAATTTAATCAAAATATGAAAAAATTTAATAAAAATATAACAAAATTTAATAAAAATATTTCAAAAATTTGTGAAAGTTTAAAAAATTATAAATAAAAATTTGACGAAATTAATATAAATTCCAAAAAATTAATAAAAAAAAATTATAAAATTATAAAAATAAAAACGTTCCCATCCCGTTGTTTAAAAATTCATCCATAAATTTTTCTTATTTTTATTAGTGTTGTTATTGCTGCGTAAATTCCAAAATTATCCAACTTTTTTGTTATTTTAGACGTTTGTGGACAAACTGAAGTTAAGCGTAGAAAATATAGTGAATAAAATCGGATTTTTCGGAATTTTAGCGTGTGCCTCGGTAAGCGATTATGTACTCCTTTATTATATAAACAGTTTTTTTTTTTTAAATAAATATGTTAAATTTTAGAATTTGTAATATAAATATTTTATTATTTCCCGCTAATTTAAACGATATTATAAAATAAATCCGCAAAGGATGAAATTGGTGTAAACAGCAAAAAGAAAATCATGCTGCCGCAAGAATAATGACATATCCGAATAATATGGCAACCGTTTTACATAACTCCATGAACATTGATAGATTAGAGAGAATAAAATTGTATCAGTAAAAATTTATATTTATATATATGCGTGTATGTGTGTTTTATTAGTGTAAGTCACGTGTTCACATAAATGATTTTAAAATAAAATTTATGAGATAACCTAGGCGCCTTTCACTATCTAGTGATATAAATGTGTAAGTACCGACATTGTAATACATTAATGATAAAAATTGTTTAAATTAGCGAGTTTTTAAAATTAATACTTTATTATTCAAATTAACGTTTTCAGTTTTATTTACAAAGATGCTAACACTGTACCGTTAGGCTTAATCATTGTACACTCACATTTTCTCGGATTGTGCGCCAGTTTCACTCCCAATTATCGAATGTGTACATACATGCGCTTATAACTCTTATAATACTATAATTTACGTGTACATATATATATATATATATAGTTGCGCGTGTAAACAATTCTTAAGCATTATTACACTAAAAGTTTACCACACATACGCGAACGCGCATGCACGCACGCATAAACATATTCAGCCGGTGCGTAAGTGCTAGTAAAAAAACTTCAGTAGTAACAATCGTGGAATTCTTTTGCGAAGTTCAGAAAAGCAAATAATTGAAATTGTTCGGAAGTACATGCGTCTTCTCGAGTTAAACTTATTTTTATCCTATACTCATGTTGTCTTATGTAGGACACACAGAATGGCATGGTCAGTAGTTTCTACTGCGCGACATTCGTGCTTGTCTCATTCTTAACTAAATGAAAGTGAAAAAATAAGCACGAGAATTAAATTTCCAGCATACAAATCTGTTCATTTGAACATTGAGTAGCATTGCTATGCATATAGATTATGACGGAGCGCTTCCCAATGGCTGTCATTCCTTGTTTATATATTATTTATTATAGTATATTAAATTTTATAAATTACTGTCTTCCGGCTAAGTCGCTTCAATCGTCTGAATCGCACGCTATTATCTGCTAACGGATTAACAGTGGTTTTTGAGTCGATTAATATGTCTTCTTGCGGAGGTTCCAAGAACAAACCATGGTGCTGCAAAAATGTCTCGCAGGACTTTGGACTGGAATCTTTATATAGATTTTAAGTTTCAATTGTTTGCTCTTCCCTAGATTTAAATACTGCATACCCCCACGCAGGTTCTAAGATTGTTTTAAATAGCAATTTTTTACTTTCAATTGATAAAGGTGACTTTTTATTCATTAGCCAATGCATGTCACGGAATGTTTAATTGTCTCCGTTTTATGTAATCCTTAAAGGCGAGCCGTTGGTCAAGGTGTAATCCAAGATATTTCATAACACGTAACTTTGTAATTAATCTGCCCATTCAGTTGGATTTCAGTGTAATCTGTTCGGACTTTGATTAACTGCAATTTTCTATTGTTTAAGCCAATTGTCCACATGTGACACATGATTTTGAAGCTGTTTAGTGCCTGTTATTTTTATTACGATGAGTTGATAGTATAGCTGTGTCATCAGTAAACATAGTTGTGGTTGTATAATTATTTTGTGGGAAATCGTGCGTATAAATCTAATACAAAAGTATAGTCTGAGCACACTACGCTGCGGAACTCCTGACATTATTGAATAATCACCGTCCACGTTAACATGAAAATATTTTTGTGTTAAGTACGACTTACTTAATTGACAGGTAATATACGAATGATGCAGTTTAAAACTTACTTGTAACGTACTGTTAATTTTTATCGGATTTCAACGAAAAAGAAACGATAATATCAATAGCGTATAACCGAAATAGAATTCAAAATTTAAACGAATATAAAACCCCGAAGTAGACTATCGTAATCTGGATAATTTTTTTATTTATTTTTAATTTATCTATATATCGATATGCGTGCGTCGTGTATTTATAACATGTTTGCTTTGTGCTGTTTAATAATCAGCTTGTAGGAATCGTTACATATGTCTCTCGTGTTGTTATTATTTTCGAATTTACTTAGTTATTGGGGTAATTACTACAAAAACTAACCTTTCATAAGTAAAACAAAAGTATGGATATACAATAATATAATAACAATAACGATAACGAGCAAATATTAATGTTAACTTTCTATAATTAATTTTTGACAATTTCCACTTGCGTCTGTAATCATATTGTTCTTCTTCTTATTATTATTGTATATATATATATAATCAAATAGTTTAATTTCCCTGGTTACGACATCATGTGTTGATGATGCTGTATTTAGTGAAACTAACTCAACACAAGTCATACGCACTTATTCCTATGCAAGGAAACTGTTATTAGATAATGACGATAAACAGGACTTTTTATGACCAAAATAAAACAAATTTACTAGGTAAAGTAATAAGTGAAATATAGAGTTTCAAAAATATTTATTATATATAAATTTATTATCGAAATGATTATCTAACTGTGGATAAATGTTTATTACGTTATCAAATAGGTACAAGGTGGATAGAAGTGGTGAATTGTAATCTAGATTTGTACGAGCATGTGATTCATAGAAAACACGATGTGACCTACTAGCTAACACTGATGACCATAAATAAGAATGTAGATAATAAATAATTGTCATCTATGCGAGCGTTACAAATATCATGCAGGAACCCTCAGCTTACTTATCTTTCTTCTGACACTCGAGAGTTTAATATTTAGGAAATCACATAAAATATTATAACTCAAAAGTGTAGGATAGACGCCAGGTTTTTTTACGGTAATAAATATACCTCAAAAACTGAAATTGAACTTTTTCCACCATATGAATGTATTTAGTGTAGAAAGGATCCCAAACCACAGATGCGTATTCTAATTGTAATCTTACAAGAGTGCTGAATAGTAGTCCTAGGATCACACGAAATACGCATGAACTTCTTACGATGAAAAGTTCTGTAAGCATTTTCGGTAACATTAGCAATACGAGTTGCAAATTTAAGCTCGTTGTCAATATAAATACCAAATCCCGAACACAGCTTACATTACCAACTGGAACATTACCCATGGAGTAATTAAAGAAATATATAGTTTTTGTACGACAAAAACGAAACGCATTTCCTATAATTAAAAGGTTAAGTAAGTATTGTCGCTTCATGTGGCCAATCTACACAAATCATCTTGCAACAGTTCACAATCAGTAACAGTTTTGATTAATCTAAAAATTTTTAAATCATCGGCAAATAATGGAAATTTTGAACGTAAGTTAATTCCTATACCATTTTTGAAAATATTAAATAATCATCACACTAAGTGCCGTCTCCATATCGGAGGTAGACGACTACTTACCTATACATATTTTGTTGTACAGTGTAAGTAGTGTACAAGGCAATCATAATATAGCGCTAGCGTAGATAGACACACACACAGGTCATAATAGTGTATTATTTATTTACCACATTCACTATCAGATTTTTTTAATAAACAACTGTTTTTTTTTTTTTTATTTGTTGTAATATTGTACATCTAAATTAGGCATCTTATCAAAATTTACTTTATTTTTCCCCTTTTATATTTTATATAAATTGTATATATTTATTTTTTCACGTCCACTTAATAATAGCTTAATAGTTGAAAAGTTTTTTGTTTTTATATATAAAAAATTTTGTTACTTTTAACTTGTATATATATATATATATATATATATATAAAATAATTTTTAATAAACTTACATACTGAAATCGTATACATCATTCATCTGGGAAAGTAACCCTGTAATACATATTTTTTGTAATCATCATATATATGCGAGTTTTTTTTCACCGATGTTTCTTTTAGAAATTAGATAAAATTCAAAATATTTTCTATAGAGCTAACTGTAAAAATTCCGTATCGTAATGAGTATAATAATTATTTAAACGATTAGAAAGTAATCCATTGTTTTTTTTTATTCTTTACGTAATATTGTATAAGTTTTTTGTAAATTCGATGTAAATATAGAAAGTTTATTTACAAGGTACGATGATGGAATAACGTTAAAGTTTTATATGATTTTAATTTTTATCATCACACGTTAGAATTTTAAAAACATCGATTAATAATATTAAAAATAAATATCCCCCTTATTGGCGACTGACTTGTTTCTATTTTTATTTTTAATTTTATCTTTTATGTTTTATTTCGTCATTTCCATGTTTCGAAATCCGTAATAACTATGATTCGTATATATATTTATAGATACCTAATCCTTTATTCGATTTAGCCGGAATTACGTGCGGTCATTTCTTGATACCATTTTGGACGTTTTTTGGAGCTACCCTAATCGGGAAAGCGATCATTAAGATGACTATACAAGTGATGTTTGTGATCGTAGCTTTCAATGAGACATTAATCGAGAAAGCTATACTGGTTGTTAGTAAAATTCCCTTATTAGGTAAATCGTTAGAAGCGCCGGTAATCGAGTTCCTAGATACGCAAAAGAAACGACTACACGCAGGCTCTAGCGCACCTGTGGTAAGTGTAGCATTCTGCTTTTTTTTTTTGGTTTTTATATATATATAATTAAATACAAAAAATAATCCATTGTCGTAAACGGATAAGTTAACTGCATAGACGTGTCAAATTAAATCAAAAAGAAAATTTAAAAAATGCTTTTTATTCTTTTTAAGTTAACAGTATAATGAAAATACACTAATCGAAATTAAAATGCTTGAAATTTCAGTTATTGCGTGAAAAAATAAATTTTAATAAAAATTTCGATTGTTTCCGTAAATTCCGTACAATATTTTCATTTTAAAATAAAGGTTACTAAGTCGGTAAATTTGTATTACAATAATAATAATAATAATAATAATAATAATAATAATAAAATTGTCATAATATGTACACGTGTAATTTATGCTAATGGTCACTGTTACGAAAATCGTTTCTTAATGCCGCGATTAAAAGAAAGGTTTATCGAACAATCCTAACCTTCTCTCCTGATATAGAAGTATGTGGTGTAATGTGGCAAACCAAATTACAAACAGCAGTTCTATGTATACTAACTATACATATCATTTTTTGTAAAAAAAAAAAAAAAAAAAAGTTCCCATATAGGGTAATATCTATGAAAAATCACAAACCAATAATATAAATCCGTTAGTATTCCAGCAGTCCAATTAAAAGTACTTCATAATTTGTCACTAATGACGTTTTGGAGATACAATCCTAAACTCATCTGAACTAATTGTTTTTGCTGTCGTTTATGTCTGTAATTTTTCCTTGATTATGTCCCATTGTTCATTATTTTTCGATTTTCCATCCATTGTTGTTCCTGATTGTCGAAATTATTCCCTTTTTTTATTTCACAATTCAATCGTTCATTCATACTTATATATTTCATTTTGGTCGATGCCCGTAATCTTTGCTTAATATTTGCATCCTTATTCAGTTTTTCCTGGTTGTTTTCTTGGAAATTAACCTCCTTTATCTCGCAACAAACTCGGCGTTACTGACCTGCACGCGGTTGAATTTTTCTCTATTTATATTTCTTCTTCTTGGTGTGCCATACTCTTCCCAGAGCGTTGGCGATCAGATGGCAGCTATAGAACTTGCGTTCTTTTGCTCCTTGGATAAGGTCTTGGATAGAGCTCGTACTGATCCAGTCCTTGATGTTCGCCTTCCTGCGCTTCTTTTTCCATCAATCTTCCCCTGTATAATGAGCTTTAGGATCTCGAATTTCTGATGATATGGCCAAAATACTTAATTTTCTTATCTATTATGCATTTAACTAGTTTTCTTTCGGTCTTTGCCATTTCCAGGACTCTTTTATTAGATGTTTTGGCGACCCATGAGACCTTTAGCATTCTCCTATGGAGCCACATCTCCATTGCTTCTAACCGTTTAATTTGATTTTTATTTAGCGTTCTATGCCGTACAACAAAATTTGAAATACGTATGATTGTACAATGTGTTGCCTGATGCCTAGGCATAGAGATCTGTTGCACAGTAGATTTTTCATGTTATTGAAGGCTGTTCGGGCGTAGTTACATCTCATTTTGATTTCGGTATTACGATCGAGAACTTCTGTGATGTAGCATCCGAGATACTTGAACTTATTTACTCTATCAACAATTTTGTTATTAATGCTGAGTGTGGCCTGATTGAACTGTTTCTTGCTGACCACCATCCACTTTGTTTTTTTACATTGATGTTTAGATTATATCTTTTCCCAACTAAGTGTTAAGTTTGTTAACGAGATGTTGGAGGTCTTGAATGTTATCTGCTAAAATAGCAGCGTCATCCGCGTAACGAATGTTATTAATTATTTTTCCATTTATTCGAATTCCACACGGTAAATCAGAGATAGATTCTTTGAATATTTGTTCCGCATAAAGATTGAATAATAATGGAGAAATGATACATCATTGTTTAACACCCTGTTGAACTTCAATCTTTATCTTATCTTGTCCCGATATTAATTCTGCTTCTTGATTCCAATATAGGTTTTTAATAATTTGCATATCATTCTTGTCAATTCCGATACTTTGAAGGATTTTAATTAGTTTATCATGTTGAACATTATCGAACGCCCGTTCGTAATCTATAAAACAAATGAATGTATCCTTATTCATTTCTCTATTTTTTTTGTAATAAAATGTTCATCGCTGTTAGCGCTTCTCTAGTCCCAACACAAGGACGAAATCCAAATTGCATGTCTGAAATTTCAAATTCACATTTTGATCTAATTCGCCGATGAATAATCCTCAGAAAAGATTTTGATAAGTGACACATAAGGCTAATAGTTCGATAGTCTCCACATTCTTTCGGGCGCTGTTTCTTGGGTATCAGGACGAATGAGGACTTGAACCAGTCCACTGGAATCTCTCCAGAACTATATATTTGATTGAAAATTGCAGTTAATTTCTTAATACTGTCATCATTTAACAATTTGATTATGTCTCCTGGAATTTTGTCCGGGCCAGTTGCTTTCTTCGGTTGTATCAGTCTAATTGCATATCTTACTTCCGATTCCAAAATTGGTAAGCTATGCTCTGAGCGATTATTGCAGTTATAGTTGTTAGATCTGGTATCACAAAATAGTAGTTTCTTCAAGTACAACTTAGAGATTTTCTCTTTGTCCTTCCTTTCGATTATTTAGATTTTTTAAATTTTCCACGGCATCTCGCATTATTCTATTATTATACTTGTCGATTTTTACCAAAAAGTTCACATTTTCAAATTGTACGATGTGATCGACGCCATTTTTATGTTGATTGCTGTTTTTCCTGATTGTTTACTTAGAAAATAACCTGTTTTATTTCTCATCTGAAACTCGTGTTACTAACCTACACGCGGTTGAATGTGATAGGACTTTTTTAGCCTGTAACCATCTTGTCTATACTTGAATGTTTATACATTTCGATAGCTTCGCGCATTATTCTACTATTTTACTTGTCAATTCTTTCAATTGGAACGGCTAGATTATCTTTTATCCTTAGTTTACCGGCAATGTTGTTCGTGTCTAACTGTTGCACGACAAAAGAAAGAAAAAAATATAAATTATTTCGCTCGCAATTGATATTTTAATAATTTTTATTTATTTTTTATTTTTTTTTATGTATTACAGCGAACTAGTAACCTGTCGTTAATTTTCGATATATTGGTCACGTTGATGGTGACGTATTTCTTAATATCTATTATTAATTCTATGGCCCAACATTATCACAAACGGATATACAAAAGTAAGACGGTTAAAAATGACGAAATTAACTTAGAAGCTACAGATAAATAAAACTTCCTGCTGCGGTAAAATTTGTTTTCCTTGATTTTCTTTTTCGATTTAAAAATAAAAATCTGAGAAATTTGAAAAAATACCATAATATGATGTAAATTATTACGTTGTAAAATATTATTTGTAAATATTCGCGTGTACATAAACATATGTACGTTAATTATGTGTTCTACGAAAATTCTGTTATTTTAAATTTTGCGAATAGATGTTTACATTATCAGCGCATTCGAAATTATTCGAATACAAATAATCAATTGCGACGCGGGAAAACGCGATTTTCCTAATTAAAAACACGAGAAAGTACAATCAAAATATTGATATAGTGTTAAACATTTTAACGTATACATTAATTTTTTATTTTGATATATCATTTTTATTTTCCCCGAAATAAATAAAAGAAATAAAAAAAGTTATTTAAAATTATCCGAATTGAAAGAAAAATATATATTATTATAAGTCCATTTTGGTCTATTTGTGCGTTACAGTATTTTAAATTTAAAAATATATTGCTCGCAAATAATTATTTATTAGATTTATAAAGTACCGATCAATTAATTCTTCGTTTTATCAACTACAAGGTTAAATTTTAAACGAACGTTATATCCTCCTTATGTCTTAGATACGTTTTAAAATATAGTTGATCTATTTTATTTAATGTTTCGGTTTAATTAAACGATAATTTCGCCGAAAATTCCAGGTACAGAATTTTTTCAGTTATGAAGAAACAAAAAAAAAAAAAAAAGTTTACCAACGAAATCCAAATGAAAATTAGAAATGACTCATCACTAGACAATTACGGATAAGAACAAACGAGTACTAACTGAGATAATAAATAATGATTTTATATCAAATTCGAAGCAAGGAATAAAAGTTCTAGAATATGTGCAAAATTTTTCTTTTTTTAAATAAGGAATTTACTACTTCATTAAATTTAAGTATATTTCAGTATTAAAAAAAAAAAACGTCCTTTAAAATTTAAAATAAATTTTAATTAGGAAAAAAATTTTCGTAGATTTTAATGGGCGATAAAAAAAGTGGTCGCGCAAAAATTTGAAAATTTTCCATTTCGCACAAATTAAAAAAAAAATCGTTGTTAATATGTAAAAATTTAAATACAGAAATACGGAAAGGTTTAATAAAATGTTTATGTTTTAAGAGTGCTTTTGTACGGTTCGTAAACTGGGGTTGTAAACAAATGCAGACAAAAAACAATTAGAAGCGTGTTCGAAATGTGGTCTTTAGACGAAACAAAAAATATAGATGTTCTTAAGACCATTAATGAAGTATATAAGCTAAAGAAGATGCAGTCGGATAGGACATATTACAAGGAATAACAAATATTTAACAACAGTAATCGAAGGAAGAGTAAATGAAAAAATATCGCGGGGAAGACCGAGACAAAAATACATCACCGGAATAGTGGAAGATGCAAAAGTATGTAAGTGAATTGGAAGAAAAGGTGTTAATCGGAAAAAGTAAAGTGCTCTACATATTGACCAGCAATTGAAAGTTTGAGGAATGAAGAAGATAATTCATCTATACTGCTGCGAATGATTGAAACAAATGGGTAATTGTAAGAAAATTCTATATATAATTATAACAAAGTTTTAAAATATCTCTCTTGTAGTATACATTTAGTTAAAATATTGATGCATTCCTAAACGAAAGATAATGAAATATTACTTTGCATTCTTTTATAGACGTTTAAGTACGTGTTTAGCGAGAGTATTATTGTGTTCATAGATGTAAAACTCATTTCTATGAAATTATTTGTAGTTTATCCTACATTAGTTGTATAAAAAATCTGAATTTTTCCATATATATATATATATATATATATATATATATATATATATATATATATATATATAATTAGTACATTTTTGAAAAGACAATAACTTATCCGTAAAATATATACATATATACGAAATACATATTTAAAAAATCACGTGTTTATCGTCTGCAATGTCTATAAATTAAATTTTATTGTAAGTTTTATACCTTAATAAATAACGGATTTTTTTTTTTAAATTAAAGTAAAACTATTTTTATGCGAAACGTAAAGTATATATGAATTAATTTTTTTGTCAAAATAAGTAAAATCAGATAGTTTTAAAGTACTGCGTGCTGGTAGTGAAATTTGTTGTATAACAGCGAATTACCCCATTTATCGATTTTTAATAAGCTGCATATTTTCCCCCTATTTAATTTGCCCTATCACCTCATTATTCACTACGAATTTGTTTCTTGTAAATTCGGTATAATAAGAAATTACATATTTTTTATATAACTTTACCGTGATGATATACATATGAGTACATTTTATATATATATATATATTTTTTGCCCCGCTCTTATATGTGTTCAAAAATATCATTTTTATATATATATATATAAACGCGTCCACGTTTTGTGAAAATTAATTATCAATAATATACGTTTTATACATCGTGCATTGTACGTATATTGTATTATTTAAATCAACGATAAGTATATAAATTAATGGAGTATACATCGTGCGTTGTACGTATATTGTATTATTTAAATCAACGATAAGTATATAAATTAATGGAAAAATTGGGTTTTAATTTAAAAATCTGGTTTTAAATGAAATATTTCATCACAACTGGATTTATATATATATATATATATATATAAATTATTGTATATCGTATAGATTTTTAATAAAGTTACAAAAACATACTGACATCGTATACATCATCTGGGAAGAGACTAACAAGCTGTATAGAATTATTGGGCATATGTAAACGACATACGACCGGAAAAACATATTGGCAAGAATACCACAAGGTAGTGTCTTAGAGTCTATCCTTTATCTCCTTTACACAGCTGATATCACAACAAACAATTGTACAATTATCTTCATGTTTGCTAATGACGCAGCCAGATAAAATTCAACAGTATGCTCTTGAAAATCTACTATGCTCTTGAAAATCTACAGCTAACAATAAATGAATTAAGTGATTGACTAAAACATTGGAAGAGCTAAAAATCGGTGCACATAAATTTCACTTTGCGCGAAACAGAAAATATTCTAGTGACACTGAATCAGCAGATTATTCCACAAAAAAATTAAGTCAAGTACCTAGATCGATTCGCGTCTAAATTGGAAGCACCATGTCCGGTAGAAATGTTTGGAAATAAAAGCAAAAATGAGAAGTATTTATTGGCTAATAGGAAAAAACTCGACGCTATCTATTTAAAATAATCGACTTTTATAAATATGGACATATTGTTAAACCTATTTGGATTTATGGAATACAAATGCGGGCTTGTACTTAGTATTTCCAATATAGATTCCATATAAAGACGCCAAAACATTGCACCTTGGTACGATCATCCGCGCATATAGAATAATGACATACACCAAGACTTAAAAATTTCAACGGTCATCGATGAAATTACCAGGTTCGCTTACAAACATGCAAAAAGATCGGAAAAGTACACCGATGCTGAAGTCATACAGCTCGTGGGCGACTCTGACAAGACGACTCGAACTTCGAAAATTATATAATTTAATGAAGTAATGAATTGAGTTCGGAGTCATTTCATTGAAAATGTAACTCTTCACACGTGTTTCCAGCTTCATCATCGTTATTGTCAAAGACAACATAGTCGTCACACTAATCTTAATAGAAAATATCATTCATCTGTAAAATTTCGGTGTCGTTATAGGCGTGCAACGTTTGTCCATTGTTTCTAGTAGTATAACCGAATCGGAAATAGTTATGTAAATTTTTTTTTATTATAACCGAAATATGATAAATTTCGAACGTATGTTAGAAACTCATGAGAGATCTTCGATCTTTCTGATACGCGTACCTTATTACTTACTAAAAACATTTCTTAAACAGAAACACGTATTACGTGTATTAAAACAGCGTTATTCTAAAAATTAAATTCAAATCTTACGATCACACTAATTTCGTGATATTATCGAAATTTAATTTCAATAACATTATTTAAAATTAAGTTTCAACGTTTAACGTGAATTGAAATTTAATCAATTTCACATCATTATAAAACTCCTCAAACAGAATTGAAGTGTACATAACGGACAAATTTACACCTGTACCGAATTGTTTAAGTATACATAATTAATGTTTCCGCTTGATAAGAAATACTATGCTTATTAATTAAAAGACACGTAAATTTTCTTGATTTTTTTTTACAAACATGTAGTTGCATAATATTAAAAAGAATGTTTATTTATATATATATATATAATATAGTATTTATGGACGAAATAGGTCAATCCTAAATTATGCACACGTTAATAACAATCATCTTGACTCCTTATAATTATCTTTAAAACAAAACATCAAAACTATATTATTCAGTTAAAATCGTTGTACCACACGTTGATTTTATATTAAAACAAAAATCTTCGAGCACACCCATGATTCTACGATTAATATATATCTTCAGCTTTTTTTACTATAGTAAAATAATTCATATGTTTCATCGTGTATTTAAATGAATACTTTATAACGTAATTATAATTCGAACTAGAAAAAACAAATATGATGCTTGCAGCGGCAATAAATTGTCTCAACGATATAGGTGATCGGCAAAAATATTAGCAGCTATTTCAGATTCCCATCTATCGCCATTATCTAATAATTTTTCTTTATTATACAATAACTCCTCGCGTGTAAGCGTTGAGTACTCGAAATTCGGACCCTGTACGAAATAAAACAACTATTAATAGTGATTTGCTGTAATTTTTTCTAATAATCATCATGCGACTCTTCAATGACTTGAGTTCTTGGCTGAATACCACTCTCCCTAAGTGCCACAACTTGCAGATCTAAACTTTATTGTTTAAAATTTTGAAAGTCTAGATCAATAACAAAGTTCACAGATTTCAGAATGCAGCAACGTATACAATTTTATCGACTTAACTTACATAGTCACGAAGAGATACCGTAATAACATGTTAAATACTTTATTTAACATGCACGAAGTAAATTCAGTCTTTCATTTTATAATATTTAGCCCTCCCACATTCGCAACGACAATTTAAACTCTTAATCGTTTTTTTTTTTTTGTAAATGGTTCCCCCATTCGCACTTACGCGACGGGGCAAATGTATTAAATAATTTATGGTTATAAAGATGTAGGGAACTAGTCTACTTAATAAATAACTGTGTGTGTGTGAGAGTTGTGTAGCTAGAATAAAAGAAAAACAACCATTATAGTACAATAAATAGGAGTGTGTGTGATAGTTCCTTGCAACGTGTAAATTGAAAAAAAAAAAACGGAATAAGGGATGAGAAATCTAATCGCTGAGACCATAAAATGAGTTTGTGTAAATGTGAATATAAATATAAAAATGCATATTATACAAAAAATAAGTATATACACATACAATTTAAAATAATGATTAAAATTTAAGATAATGATAAAAACAAAACGGGAAATATAGAGATTATATATGTACATCATAGTATAGAGAAAAAAAAAAAACAATTACATTATAAAAAAGACTAAAACAAAATAAAACTGCATAAGAAATAAACATAAACAAAAATATGCTTAAATATGTTAATTGTAAAACAAAGTATATATTAAGTATACGAGGAGGATATGTCATGAAAAAAGTATATATAAATAATTACAAGGCAATATTATTAAGTATTAACATTGGCAATAAAGTGAATGGAGGCAATGACCATATGCAAAAGCTGTGGATTCGCGGTTGAATTAATATTATAAAGCATAAAAAAGGAGCAAAAAATTATTAAAAAATTTTACCCAACAAACTTTTTTTTATACGACAGGAGACTGACATGATTCTGTTTACAGAATACAAGAGGCTCTCCTCTATGTATTTTAAATTTATTTCTAAGGTCCTCAAATAAGGGACAATCAAACATTAAATGCTCAATATCATCAACAGTGCCAGAGGAGTCATCAATAGAAGTGCAAAAGGCACACGCTGGATCAGAAGCAAGATGTATAGAAACCAAACTTACCATACCAAGAGAACACCTGAGCATCATAAAAATTAATATTAATATTTTTAAATTTACACTGTTCCAAGACTTTTGTAAAAACAAAAAGGTTTTCCTTCCAGTTGAACAACTGTCCCACCTAGCTTGCCAAGAATCAATGAGTGCGAAATGAATATATTTTTTAAAGAGAAGAACACTAGGAAGAGATTCCAAGGTAAGCGGATCAATATTAAGGAACTGAAATTTCTTGACACTAGCAACATCTCTAACAACTCTAAATTCTGAGATGATGGAAGCGCCAATGACAAAAAGATCCAGTGGCATGATGTTAGATTTAACATTAGCAGCAGAAGTGGGACAGGTACGGTATAAACATGAAATACTAAGAAGTTACTTTCTCTGGTACTTATTGATCGAGCACAAAATTCTTTTATTAACATAGACAAGAGAGTCATATGCATAAAGTGACTGAATTAGTTCCCTATAAAAAATGATCCTTTTCAAACATTGTTAAATCCGGGAAACAAATGTGTTTTTTTTTTTTCGTGAAAAACTATGTATTTTGTTAATAACTTTCACAAATATGAAAATCACCTTCATTTACCTATTCAATGTCTCGAACATTTTCTTGTACATTCAATATTATTTACATATACGCGTTTCCGTGTTATTGTTCAATTTTCATACTTTCATTATTTTTAATTGCATCTGCTGTTTTATTTATATTGAAAACTGTATTTCAATCCAAAAGTATTTGGCTGTAATCTTTTGAGCTTGTGATTAATAGAATCACACTTTTTTTGTGTATGTGTTCTACATGGAGAATAAAAGTAAGTTTATGGTCATGAATCAGATCTAGATATTTAAGATTATTAGTATGAGAAATAGGCTGACCAGAAATTAGATTAAAGTTCTTTATGTATTGTACAATTTTTTGATCACCAAACACAATAAAATTACATTTGGGAGCAGAGAACAACAAACCCAGATCACTGATTGTACTTTCCAGTAATTTACAAACAACTTCAGTAAGAGAAAAATCACAATATTTCTCAACATTAATGATTAAACAGGCATCATCAGCACCAAGAGACCAGCTCAAATCCATTACAAGTAAAGGACAGTAGCTATTCCATATGATGATGAACTCTGGAATACAGAATATTCCAAAGTGTGGGCCCAAGGAAAGAACTTTGAGGTACCCCACATTCCACCTTCCAGCAGCCAACATGGTCTCACCAACTGCCAAGGAAGCATGTCTAATTGAAAAATAATTTATAATGTTAATAATATAGGGATTAAAATTATATGAATTTAAAATACCGATAATTGACGACCATTTACAGCTGACGAAAGCTCCTTTAATATCAAAGGAACTGACAACTACAGACAAGTCACCATCCAAGGAATTATCTTACACCAGAAACCAGCTTGTAGAGTATTCTTAGTAGAAAGACTTCTACGAAAACCAAGCTGATGAAAAACACCCTTGCTGTCTGCTTTCTTCAGCCGGTATTCATTAATAACCTTCTAATAAAATTTAACAGGGAAATGGGTCGATACCTACATAAACTACTGGGATCTTTGCCAGCTTAAGATAAAAGCTTAATATTAGGCTGTTTCTATTTAAAAGTTGAATATATTGGAGAGTAGTGATTTTATTAATTAATTATAAATAAACAAAATATAACACAATCACTAAAAGTTTTTTAATCGCGAAGGTTTTCGATAGTTACGTCATTTTCAAGCGCGAACAAAAAAATAGAGCACAAAAAAACCTGGGAATTTAGTTTCTATAAACTTAACAACCTTATTAACAATTTTATCACTGCAAGCAGCTTTTTTATTTACTAAATTTTTAATAATGGTTTTCACATCATCAGATTTGACTGAAGGAGCGACTGACCCAAGAGTTAAAATGGTAACAAGGTTGTCTTGGATATGGGGGAAGAAATGTTTAAGGAAAGCACCATATTTGTCCGCATCGTTGGAGAATGTTACATAACAAGATAGTGTATCAGGAACAGGAAATTGATTTTTATTGAAAAGAAATTTATAGAAGCGACCCCATGCGGTGCTATCCTGCATACACAAACTTCTGTCAAGAATCCAATTTAGATTTAATAAATAATTTGTTGTAATCTGAAGTTAATATTTTAAGTATAGACAAACAAACGCGTTATATTTTTACACTTGTTTTTCTCTTTTCTCACACAATTAATAGAATCCTTCAAAATTTGCAGTTTAGTATTCCACACCGAACAACTCTTGGGACAGACACCTCAGTTTGTGACAATGTTACAATCGTAGAAACATAGGTATTGAATTTAGAAAAAGCATTATTTAACTCTAGTGTATCCGAAAAATCATTAATCTTAATGTGCAAGAAGTTAATATAGTTATTGTCAATATTATGTATAAATTTCTTAAAATTTAGAGTGGAAAATGTGTTTTTAGATGGACTAGGCAGAACTAATTGGAGTGTAGAACAAATATGTTTATAGGATGTAAGATTAAAATTATTCAATGAGAAGGTTACAAATGGTTGAACTCTACTATGGATAATCAAATAATCAATGATGTTCTTTCCATTATGATTAGAAAAAGTCAGTTGTTTGCTGTTCATGACCACCAAGTCATTGCAATGCAAAGATTCAGTAAACATGACAGTGTTTTGGGTTGAAGTCTGCTTATTCTCCATGAACAGCAAATCTTATATTAAAGTCGCCAATCAGAATAGGGGAAAGTAGAAAACTGGACCTGATAAAATGATCCATACGGTCCAAATGATGTAATTTAGATTTATTTGGGGGGGGGGCAGATAGCAAGAAATAACCAGATATCTGCCAACACTAACAATAATCAAATTATTATCATTCCAAATCAACTTATGTTGGATATTATTTTTGATAATAAATACAATCTTATTATCAAAATATGAAATAAATGGATTAGAAACAGAGAGAGCATCATGATGAACATAGGGTTCAGCAATTACACCTATGTCAGCATGATTATCTAGGATTGACCTAAGAAAAGAAGTCGAAAATAAGAAGTATCAACTATTCGAAAAGGCTTAGCGTTGATTCACATTTATCTTTAGGTAATTGCAAAACAGGCAAAATGTTTTCGTTTTCGTAATGTGAAATTTTTTATTTTACTGATATGTATATTAGTAACATGTAAACGGTCGTATGCAGAACGTTTGTTAATCTGGAAAATTAAACATATTTTAACAAATACAAAAAATGTAAAAGCCTAGATTAATTAACAAAGTAATTATAATCCAAAATAATATTAAATAGGACAAAACGTGTCAAAGTAAAAATATGCAAAACTCGAGGCGCAGAGAAAAACTGACACTTCAAGACGTTTTCCCAAAAAGACACATTTTATAAATTTACGATTTCGTACAAATTTCACAAACTAAAGAAACGCGCTGTCCGCTATCTTTACCTCGACGTGGGAATGACTAAAATGTTTTCGTTCTCAAATCTACATCGCACATACATATTTTGGTCAGCGAAGTTTTCAACGAAATAACGTATAGCCGTGCGCGCTATATATACGCATCAAAATTTGTTGTTCGTATTTATTATCTTGCGCATGCGCGCACGGATGTTATTTCGTTCAAATCTTCACTGTCTATGTGCATAAGCCTTTGACTCGCTCGCTTGCTCGTTTTATACGGGGTAACTCTCCGTATATAACGCACCAATACAAGTTTCACCTCAAAGTTGTTTCAGATCCAGAAGTAACGAGGTTAAAAAACGCTAATACACATAGAAGAGAGTTAAATAATTGCTTGCTTTTATTTACAGGTTGAATGACGTCATGAACTCATCGTTCGAATCATCTGAAATTATGTAGTTACGAAAGTTGACATTACGATTTAAATAACCGAGCAACCAAATAAACTGAATACATATTAAATAATAAACAAAAAATACAAAAACCAAATATATTGAATTCAAATAACAAACAAACTCTAAATTAGTTTTATCACAAAATAAGAAAAAATCTTCAATAATTGATGAATTGTAAAATTATAGAAGAGGCATAAAAATTGTAGTTCATAGTTTATCTTAATAATTCAATAGTTAGACACAACAATACGGTTAAATGATGTATTCCGCCAAAGGATTGTCAGAACTATGGTAGAAAAACTAATAAAGCTCCATCGAGATGTATTGGTCAAATAAAACAATTAGTCGGGATGTTGTTATATCACTGAATACGATTGCCTGCAGATAGTAGTCTTGAAAATCAGTTCACAATATTCACAACGTTCGGATCGAGTTATTTGAAAAGAAAAATTTTACTATTTACCTCGACAATCGCATCAACTGGGCAAGCTTCCTGACAGAACCCGCAATAAATGCATTTTGTCATGTCTATGTCATAACGAGTAGTTCTTCTGCTTCCATCTTCACGCTCTTCTGCATCAATCGTTATGGCCTGAAAAATCAGAAACGAAAATAGTTAATTATATTATTAAATAAGTAACCAATGTACACAAGCATATACTGATAAATTTCTTACCCTTTTAGTCACTAAACTGGTTACATTAGTAATTACAATATATTAAAATATAACGGTTTCATTCACTAGAGTTCTACCAATAGTACAAATTATATAAATATCATCTTTAATTTTTTAAACTAATCACGACATTTATTTCAAACACTTTATTTAACTAAAATTAATATTTAATATGAATTATAAATATGAACATTTATTTAACATATTTACATAATAGAATACGATAATGAATTTTTTTATCCCTGCTATAATCTACGCCTAGCCTGTCTAGGCTATGTAGTTGTTATCATAGGTGATTACAATTCAGTCACTTATAGCCCCATCCATTGATGTTGTAGCTAGTTAGTGTTCACATAGCGGCTTTTCATCATAGCATGCCATTAACTAGAGTAAATCTAGTGGTTTCGTCCGTTGTAGCCGGCGAATCTCCTCCACATCATCCAGTAGGATAATTGCTGTCCAGTTGGTATATTTATCCAACCTATCAGCATGCTTTTTAGCTGCGTTTTTAATGACATCTTGCACATATGGTACAGCTAAATCACGGTGTAATGTCTCGTTGCTTACGTATCAAGGGGCATCTGCAAGTGTTCTCAGAGTTTTATTCTGGAATGTTTGTATTATTTTTACATTACTTTTTGCGCTACATCCCCACAACTGGCATCCATATGACCATATTGGCATGAGTATCTGTTTATAAAGTATCGCCTTGTTATTTAAGGTGAGTTTCGATTTTCTTCCTATTAGCCAATACATTCGCCTTACTTTCATATTGAGTTCTGTTCTTTTAGTTATAATATGGTTACGCCACGTTAACCTGCTATCCAGTTATAGTCCAAGATACTTCACTTCGGTTTTAATTGGTACGATGTTTTTGTTCATAATAATATCTTAGTAATTTTTCTGTTTGTAAATGTCGCATGAGTCAATTTTGCTTCATTAATTTTAATTTTCCATTTCTCACACCAAGAGGTGATGAGATTTACGCTTGTCTGTAATATTTCATTCGCTTCACTAGGACAACTGCTTGAACATATGAATGAACAACAAAATTATAAGAGATTTATTCTGACATTATAAAATGTAATCTAATAATTGTGGTGTTTTATTTAACCATACCTGCGCTGGACAAATCGCTTCACACAGTTTACATGCAATACAACGTTCCTCGCCAGATGGATAACGTCTTAAGGCATGTTCACCGCGAAATCTAGGTGACAAAGGAGCTTTCTCAAATGGATAATTTATGGTACACGGTTCGCGGAACACAAAGGATAACGTAGTTAATCCACCTATTATTTAAAATCAACAAAACCAAACAAAAGCGATATAAATTATACAATTATTAAACATTTCCAGTTTTGAGTAGGTAAACCAAACTTTAAGAACCTCTCCATAATTCCGTTATAAACAAGTGTTTCACCATTTTTTCATTCATGTTTTCAAATATATCTTCATCATCGTTTGACAGGTTAATTTGTCTATATGTGCCGCCATTACGACGAATAACAGCAAAACTTGGTTTTGTTAATGATATAACTGCATTTACACCTGTAAATAATAAATTTACATTTAATATTCCAATGTCTTTAACTTATATAAATGTTTAACTAAAAATTGATAATACTTATTTTGTATGTATTTGACAACCTGCTGTGGCAGATAATGAATATAATTTCCCTAATTTTGTGCACAACATTTCACCTAGAAAAAAATTTATCTTATTTTACAATTCTACATTAATAAATTACCCTCATCTCACCTTCGAGTGTAATAAATTTGTTGGCTTCAGACACTGAACAAAGCATTAAACTGATTCTTAGTTTTAATTACATAAAAGATTTAAATTGAATTATTTAAATCGTCCTCCTTCAGTATACACTTATATGCAGTATGCGTACATGTTTAGATTTTTTTTTATGAACAAAAATTTTAAAACCTTTTAAATATTAATTTTCTATTAAAGTATATATGAATAATTGAATTTTTTTCGAATGGTGTAAGCTTCAGAATTTATTGTAAGTTTTATTAATTTTAAAATAACGAATTTTAAAAATGTTAATGGCATTTGATATATTAAAGTCTATGGATTTTGTTTTCGTTCTGTTGTATTTTGTTGTTTTGGAAATGGCGATTGTTTTTATTTGTTGGAAGAGTCAACGTGATAAAAGTATTCCAGTTTCTTAATGTGGTTGTTTTACAATTGAAGTTATAATATTACTTTTAATTGTAATTAATGTTACTTTGTTAACTAACAAGTTTAATTATTCAGATTTATATAGTTCTACAATAATGGATAATGGCTAGTTTAGCCGAAGTAAACGATATACACGTAAATTTGCTGGAGTTTTGTGATAAACATGCCAAAGCTGCTGCAGTAGATTTAGTAACAGCATTTTGTTCATATAAAGCATTTAAATCATGCGATGGTATTAAATCACCGTATACATTGTATGCGGAATTTGCTAAAAATTTTGCAGATAAATTTATTATTCATTTTGAAAATGAGTTCTTAAAACGTAATCCTGTTTATAATGATCATGGTTCATCTGCGCATGTTAATATAACTAATAGCAATGATGAATTGAGTGATCTATCTGAAAATGAAGTAGAAACCCCATCTCCCAAGCTGAATCAAAAACCGTTTTTTAGAAGATTGTCTATTAAGGGTTTGAGGAAGGGCAAAGGTCTTTTTCGAAAACAAGATTCAGATGAATTGGAATTATCTTTTAATGATAAGAAAGCTGATCGACATGTCAGGTCAAAATTGGCAAAAATTACTGTGGAATGTAGGAGAAATGGTTTAGTGAATTATCTTGTAGCTGAAAATGCAGATAATCATGGTAAATGGGAAAAATGTCGTTTATCTTTATCTTCAAGTGCAGCCGGTGGATACATTTTGGTTTTTTACAGTCCCCCAAAGGTATAATTTTGGTTAAATTTTTTATTAAAGTAAGAATTTCAATACGTAACGAGACAAACGGATATTTTATGTACTGGAGGAAATTTTTAAATTTAGTGAGTTATAGTAAATTTTATGTTAATAATTAAGTTATAATTTACAGTCAGTGAAACCAAAATGCGGCATATTTTGTCATTTAATTACCGAAGTTCGGGAAACATCGGCTTTAGAAATGCCAGATAAAGATAGCACATTTGTTGTTCGAGTAAGTATATAATCTAAGACGTCATAATAGAAATATTTTGTTGTTTGCATAAATATATGAGCATCGTAATTTTTGTACATTAGGCGGCATATAACGTCGAATACATCATTGAAGCTCAAAACTCAGAAGACAGACGAGATTGGGTGGCCACTTTAAAATACTGTATGCGGGAAAGTCGTGCCGTTATGGATGGAGCAGACAGGTTATATATATATATATATATATATCTATTAAATTTACTGTTTCCATGTTTTCTGCAAGTTTATGAAATAATTTATACATAATAAGTAATCTGTACATATGCGAAATAAAATTGTATAAACGTAGAACTCCTCGATAGTTTCAAATGCTCGAAATTATTCATGTTAATTCCTCAGAAATGTTTCATTGTATAATATACATCTACATACACATGGCGTTCATAGTTGTGATAAATACATTTTTATAATTCATTTGAATTTAGAAGAAGTGAATTTGAAAAACCCATAATAATGAGTGATTAAAAAAAAAAAAACTTACAAAAGGAGAGAATAGAGTTTAAATCATAAAGCTATTTTATGCTATACTTTAAATATAAGAATAATATATTTTAATTGTTAATGGTCTCTTACTCTCATCTTTTTTATCTATATACAGGGAAAATATGTTTGATTTTTATATAATCATATTATTAACAAATTTTTCGTTTTAACAAATAAGTAAATTGAAAATTTCGTGATGGTTATTACTCGTCGAATTTTTTCGGTGTAAATCACATCAAAATTTGTCATTAGTAATGTTTTGGGGAGATACTCACGGTCTGCATTTTCTAATAAAACTAAACTAACCGTTCTCGTTGTTGTTATTCATATTTGTACATTTCATTTTGGTTGATGACCGTAGTATTTGCTTAATATTTGTGTAATTATTATAATCAACATTGTATGTTGTTTTCGACTTTTTTTTCTATCGTTGGTTTTATCTGTTTATTTTCTTCAGAATGATTTTGAAATTCGTGTTACTCACGCACGGTTGAATGTAGCAAATCAAGACTTTAGCTTGTATTCATGTTCTCTGTTTATATTAGGATGTTTATACATTTCAATGTCTCACGGACTGTTCTATTATTTTCTTTCTCAATTTTTGCCAAAACTTTCACATTTTAAAATTGCGTGATGTTATTGAGGTCATTTTTATCTTAAGTTACTGCTGATTTATCCACCGTTTTCAGTCTATAACCAGCCTTGTGTTCGTTTATTCGTTCTTTTTTGAGCACATAGGTCGCTGAATTTTTGAAATTTTTCATAAGTCCGAGTTTTCAGGTCTTCCAGATCTCGTGGACGTTAAACGCGGCTCTTAAGGTATTTCCACAAAAAGAATCTGGAGCGGTCAAATCTGGCGAGCGCGGTGGCCAAGCGAAATCCGTGCGACGCGTCAATATACGGTTACCAAACGCTTCTTTTAGTACCGCGAGCGTTTCTGCCGGACAGTGTCACTCTATTTTGTTGAAACCATGTACGGGCCAGACGATGACGACGAAGTAAGGGAAGCAAAAATGAATTTAACATCTCGGTATAGCGCGTTCCATTGACAGCAACAGTGAAAAAATACTTAGCCAATCCGGCCCAGACGGTTACTCGCTCGCTGTGTGACGGCTTCTGTTCGATTGAATTCGGATTATATTCACACCACTAGCGGCAGTTCTGTTTGTTTACGAATCCGGATAGTTGAAAATGAGCTTCGTCGCTCATCAAATGATTGTTTAAATCGAATCGATTTTTTTCAAGATCGTTTCAACAAAAAAAGTTTTCGTTGTGCATGGTCGGTACTTTTTAATTCCTGAGTTATTACCAGTTTATAAGGATAAAATTTCAAGTCTTCTAGCAATATAAGGCGAACAGATTCTTTCGACAGGTTTAAAGAAACAGTATATCGACGAGCAGATAACTCCAAATTATCGTTGCCCGAGTGTGTGTGGGGGTACGAACCGTTTTTTTTTTTATTCAGGGCGTTTTTTATCCGTTGCAGAAGCTGTCTCTTGAAAGTTTTCAACCCTCCTTAAAATTTAATTGTGAGATGGTGTACAGGTTTACACCGCGAAACTTTTAATTCTTTTCGTACTCTAATTATACCGTCGTGATGAATTCACATTGAAAATAACGTTCCACGCAAAGCGTGCGCTTTTTCTCGTTATAGGATGCCATGATAACTGAAACTGAACAAAAAAGAAATTCTCGTATGTACATTAAACGTGGAGCACGCGGTTTGCGTTGTAGCGTGTTACCAACTGCGCTATTCAAAAAAACAAAACCTCCGTCTTTTCCGAGTCACCCTATAATTAACAACGCACGAACATGGGATTTTGTAAAAGCCCGCAATGTATCCTGGAATTTCACCTTTCCCTTTACCGGTTAAGTTATTTGGAATTTCACCTTTCCCTTTACTGGTTAAGTTATTGATTTTATTGGTTTTAAACGCAGGTCTGATGTTACGCCTAGGAATCCAGCTCTTCCCAGTTTTTCAAAAGTTACAGATTTATTGACTAGCGCTGTCCACTTTAAATGATTTTTCGATGATCATTGGTTTAAGTTTTGTCGATTTCGGATTTCACGTCTTAACATCTTTGTATCGAAGTTTAGGATGTCCGAAGGTCTTTTCCCATCTAAGCCAGATTTCTTTTGGAATTCGTTCTATTAACTATGTGGATCATATCAACATCATATACGTTTCCGCGTTAGATATTATAGAGAAGTAGTTTGACTTGTTTAATACTTTTGCTTTTGTTACACAATCTTTACACGTTATTCTGTTTATTGTACGTAGTAGGCTCTGGTGATAAAATTCAAATGTGGGAACTTATTTTTTCATTATTAGCCATGTTTCGCTTCCGTACAACATAATTGATATTATCATAGCCCTTATATACGACCAAATCAGTGTTTACCGCCAAATTTCGAGTGAAAAATACTCCTCGTGATAATTTGCTAAATACCGCGTTCGTATTTTTGATTCTGGACGCTACCTCCAGATTTAAATATGCATTTTCCGATATAATACTTCTCAAATATTTTAGTCGGAAGATGAAAATTAAACGTATCATTTTTGACTTTGACTATTTCTGTTGTGCTGATTTATTACCAATCCAAATTCATTAAAGACGAACGCCAAACAGTCAGGCGTTTCCTGTAATTTTCCAGCGTTATTCTTAGGAATTACCCAGTAATCTGCGTATATTGTAAGCTTACGATTATTTTGAAAGTGTTGATTACTGGCGCGTTTTATATTTTATTCAGTTATATAAGCATTTATCGAAACGAAAGTTCACTTCAGTACCTGCTCCTGACGGTAAGCTTTGTTTGAAAATGAAGAGTGTTATGTCCGTATAAAAATAAAAAATTATAGGTGCCAGCACGCATCTTTTGCTTCACGCCGGTTCTGACATTAAATTCATACGATTTTCCAACATTGCACAAAACTGATGTAATTGTTTCTTCGAGAATGTATTATCAAATGTAGCAATTGTTTTCGGGCATCCGACGATTTCCAAATATTTTTAAGGATTTGTTTGTTGACTGATTCAAACGACTTCTTAACATCAATGAATGTCATAAATAATGTGGTATTCCTTTCTCTTTTCTAATGACTGCTTGATTGAGAATATCAGGTCTATAACACATATATATATATATATATATATATATATATATATATATATATATATATATAAAACTTACACTCGATGTTTATTTACATATATATTAATTTATTTTTTAAAAAAAAGATAGAAATGACAGCCTTTTTTTGTTCATTTTCACCTTTCGGCCACTTTAAGTGGAGTGTTAGTATTATAAATTTATATTATTGCCCTTAATGAAATTATATAATTTACGCGCATCCAAGGAGGTAGGATTCACAATAAGCTCTTCAAGTTGTATTGGTAGTTTAAACAGAAAGCTATCTCTGCTCCTGTATTTTATGGGTAGTAACAAATCTTCAATATTATGTATCTCACAGACTTCACTTCTGATAATCCTTAACTTGATAAGATGAGTAGGTGTACAGCTATGATCATTTCTTAATTTGACAAATACAGACATAAAATCTTTGTGGGAGATCTATCGAGGACTCTTTTGGAATTGTTTTTTTTGAATAGTAGCATATTTTTCCTTTTAACATCCTTTTAGCATTCGAAATATGAGTTAAGGGAACAGTAAAACGCTTCCTTCATATTTAGTATTAACTGTACCTACTGTAATTTAATATGCTACTGAATGGCCGGAGTTAGGTTTGATCGAGTAATCAAATCCGTTATCTTATTTCCTACTCGCTTAAACATCACGTTATTTCCACCTCCGTGAAGTTGCCAAATCTATTGCAGAGTTCCAATATACTCATTGTAAATTTCGGTAGTCTAGATAGTTGTAAAAGAACACTCAGGCAGTCAGTGAGTATGAGAATATTTTTTTCTGTATAATCTAATAAAAAAAAAAATCTCCTATATGGCATAAATTGACATGAAAAATTATGAGCTTGTGTATGATATGTGAAAGAGATGTTTCGATTGTGATAAAAAAAAAAAGGTTGCTGTATACGTCTTTTTGAAATATTCAATAGAGCCGTCTGTGTATATAATTTCATAATCATATACACGTACTCTCTTTTCTAATTAGCAGTTACCGTGATAATGCGAAGGTGTCTGACAAGAGTAGTTCTTCATGTAAAAAATCATCAACAATTAAATTTTAGGGACCGTGATGATGCTTTACACTATTTATGTGTCTTATTATTTTCTTCTAGTTGGGACGCAAACTAAAGTCATTATTTTATCTCATGAACACGTAATGTTTTTCTTCGCGTTGAGTTTTATTCATAACTAGTATTTGTACATATTTGACTGATATACATAACCCGTTTTTAATCCTAATCATACACTCGGTGCTTTTAGCGTTTTTAGATGAACGTAGTAAACAATATTTCATAATAACGTGTCACATATCACACAATCTAACAGATATCATAATATATTTTATTCATATTTTTATTACTATCACCAGCGGTAATGAAAACGATTGTCATTATAAATCTCATAGTATCGATGTATATGAATTTTGATAATTAGTAAACCATTTTTTAGGAACATGTGACATAATACGTTTGTAACTACAATATATAACATCCCGTGCTTATTAGCGCCTTGAATACCAAACTAATTTTGCGCACAAAAAAATTATGAGTAATGGACTAGTGATGATATTCAACAACAAATAATATAATGATAATGATGATTTATATATATTTGTAATTATTTGTATATATATATATATATAATTATTGTTTGCAAATTTTAGGGTTTCATTAGGTACACTGAGTGATGACAATAATTTACTGAGATCAGTTTCGATGTGTAATAAATCATCAGTGATGGAATCTGACATCCCAGATCTTCCACCTAGACCATCTACTTGTAAAATAGATACATTAAGCATAAGTCTCAGAAGTGACACTCTGAATAACTCTAGAATGGATATCGATAATGGTATATTTTTATTAACTTATTAGTAGCTTAGTGCAGATTATATTTATTCACAAGTCAACATATTTTACTGATAAAAACATTTAATTTTTTTGCAGTCGTTTCGGTGTTTAGAGCTTGGTGTTGAAAATAAAAATACATTTCTTTTTATATTTTCCGCACGACTATAATAGTGTACATAAAAAAAAAAAAAAAAAAAAAAAAACCGGACGGGTTTTATAAATTATTGTTATGTTTACGGTGAGCTTATTGCGCGTTTAATATTTTATTGTAATAGAATAATTATATTGAAATTAATTATATTCCAGCCGGAGATGTAGAATATGATATATCTGCAGAACTCAGGGATTATCCTTGGTTTCATGGTACACTGGTTCGTACTGAAGCTACAAATCTTGTTCAACATTCTGGTGAAAATGGTCATGGTGTTTTCCTTGTGAGGCAATCAGAAACTCGCAAAGGAGAATTTGTTTTGACGTTTAATTTTCATGGTAGAGCGAAAGTAAGTGTGTGCGGCCGATCTTAAATTTGATCGATTTTTTTCATTATTAAAATTATTCCAGTAAATAATTCATTTTCCTTGTCAAAATATTATTTTCTTTTTAATAATTTCGGATAATTTTTATCTATTTATTTATTGTTTTGAATCTCGAAAGTTTATATGTGCGAACGACGTAGTGTTTGTGTTATTTGACACGTTGGAACGAATACTTGAGAACGATGTAACCATAAAAGCAAATGCATTGCGCAATTTTAACTGATTTTTGGAATAATAAAGTTTACCGTATAACAATTAATTCTAAGAAGACACGTTTTTAACAAGTTAAAAATAATTTTTTAACTTAAGTTCATTATTAATATTTGTTTATTTATTTCACTTTTGACGAATAGATCATTAATAAAAGCATTCATGTCATATTTTTGCGGTGATTGTACTTGGTTTAGTCCAAATTATTAAAGTGTTTCCATTTTGATTGCTATAAACCAGAATCTAATAAAAAACATTTTCTTTCATCATATACATAAAAAGAAATTTTGTGAAATTGAGATATCATCGAGTCAAATTTTGAATATTGTTTTCAAAACACAAAATTTACCCGCTGTTTTATGTCTTTACGACTTCAGATTTAAATTATGATGGACTGCGCCACTAGCGTAACGTTCAAAAGACACTTAAAATATTTCGCATTAATTATTTCAACTCTGATTAATAAATAAGTTTAAAAAAATACTTATTGTTAATTAGGTGTTTTTAAACATGCGTCTATACCAATGCCTTTAGCGGATATTATTATAAACAACCTCGTTTTACAATACTCGCGTGTTTGAGTTTTATTTTATTATTATGTGTGTAAAATTTGATGTTTAAATTAGTGGTATGATCGTAATTTAACGAAATAGTTTATAATTTAATATAACACCAAATGTAAAATAACTGATCAAATTTAAAAAAAAAAAAATTAATGAAATTATATTTTAAAAAGTCCTCGTACTCGTGATTTAAAATTGACCACGCAGTGAGTGTACAGTTTTATTATTAGTAAAGTGTGTGATTCATTTCGCTAATTAAATAAAATAAATTATTAATATAAATTTACTGCGTATAAACGTGTTCAAAATCCCTATTATTTGGATGCCTTAATATTTAAATAATAATTTCTACTTTTAACATTATTTGTATGTTCTGTTATTCGAACGTTATATAAATGATCTCATATATAAGAAGCTGACACATTCTAAATCCATATATATATGTTAAACAGATACGAAATTTTTATTTTTTTACGTAATTCAAATTATGTAAAAATAGATTATGCTCGAGTTAATTCTATAGTTTTTGTATTTGTAGATTTTTCATCAAATTATTTGTTAGCAACCAATAGGTCATATACATAGTTATTTTGAGACATACCGATATTAGAACAACTGAACTTTCTCGTATTACGAGTTATTGTACTCGTTTTATTTGACAATATATGTATATTTAATCCTATAAACCTATTTTGTTGCGATGTATAATGTATATATTTAAAAAATAGTTACTTTACTGCGTGTCAATAAGTAATGGAATAAAGTTTAAATTTTGGAAAATTTCGAATTTTTAGCATTTAAGGTTAATGATTAACGAAGTAAAGCAGTGTTGCGTGCAACATTTATGGTTTCCTTCCATTTTTGATGCTTTGGAACATTTTCGACAGAACAATATACCTTTAGAAAATGGCGGTATCGGCGAAGTTAGGTTAGCTGAATATATTATTAATACTCCACCACCCCCACAACCAGCTGTACATGTGATCAGAAGTCCAAGTGGTCAACCGGAGTACAGGCATCCGATTGCTATTCCACAACCTAGAGAGGTAATCATCGTTACGTGTGTTATATATTTTTTTCCTTTCAACATATATGCAATATTTGTCATTTTAAAGTCCGCAGTTTTATTTAGTGAAAGCTACCTAATATATTTTTTTCCTTTCAACATATATGCAATATTTGTCATTTTAAAGTCCGCAGTTTTATTTAGTGAAAGCTACCTAATATAGTCTTCTTGTTTATTTTAGGAATGACGAGTAGAACATCAGAACATTTATACATTGTCTCGGATGTTGACGCGTTGCGATAGAAAATTTTTGTTCTTGTATGAATGTGTATCCTTTATGTGAGTACGATATTCTTCGTTCATTTTCTAGATGGTGATGCATCCGATAATCGAATAATAATTTAACCGTTTAACCAAGTATGAAATTTGACCCGGCTAATAATTCTGTTCTGTGAATATAACTTATACGTGTATATATAGTACGGTGATTTGTGTTAACCTTTGCGGTATGTTACGGAAGCAAATAATTTGATTTAACTTGTATAGATAATTAAATTCGTTTTTTGTTTAAACGTGAAGGTATAAGTGTATACATATATATATATATATATATATATATATATATATATATATCATTAATTTAATTCCGGCGATATTCTCGGTAAATTATAAGAATTTCCGACGATCATTTGAAAGATAAATAATAAAAGTTTGAATAATTGGGATCCCAACATCACTTTTCATCGAAATTGTCCCAATATTTTCCTTTTATCGTCGTATGTTTTCGTACAGTATTGAATAAACATACAATAAATAATTAGTCGAAAATATTTAAGAGAAATCGAAAGATTTATGTGTCATTGTGAGTAACGTGTGTTGGAGGACACGTCACGTGCTTACAGGAATGTATACATTATATATTTTGCAAAGTTAGTAAAGTGATTTTTTTTTTTTTTAATAAACAACAAAAAAGGAGTTAAAATCACTAAATGTTGTTCTTTATAAAAATCACAAAGCTTTTCCGGCTGTTCATATCGAGTGAATATGAAAAATATAAATTATAAAAATTTACGAAAATGATCAAAGTGAAAAAATTGTATTTTTAAATAATCTGATAGTGAATGAAGTAATCAATAATCAGAAATATAAAATTTATACATAACACAATAGCGAATAAAATGAAAAAAAAAAACAACGAACAATATAATTTTTTTTTTTAAGATATAAATAATGTGTTTTTATTTATTTTTATTTTATTTGCTCGTATAAATTTTATATTGCTGAATCTTTTTTTTTTGTTTCCCATAACGATTTACTCATTTAACTTTATAACATAGTTAAATTATCTAACTATGTGAATTACAATTAACAATAAACCTATATAAACAGATGTATATGTACATGTTACGTGTAAAGAGTAAGAAAGGTATATTGACAGGAAAAGGAACGTGTAGAGATGATGATTATAGAAGGTGTTACGAGAGGAAAGTGTGAACATTCCGGATCAGCCAAATGAAGGACTTTATGTATTTTGAAGTTCGTCCAAAGTTGAAATATATCTGGATGGTGCATTGAAAAACAAAAAAACACCATAATCAAACACATTTCGAATAAACAATTTATACAAAAGAAGTAAAATTAGAGGATCACTCCTAAACGTTGAATTTGAAATCGTTTTTAAGAGAATTATTCGTTCGGAAGCTTTGGAATAAATAGCCTCCAATTGAGTCTGTAATCTAAGACAGTAATACTTGCAAACTGTGAAAGTTGTTTACATCAGATTATTTAAAAATACTGTTTTTCACGTTGATAATTTTTGTAAATTGTGTATCTAAATTAGTATTTTTACATTTTATATTTTTATAAATTTGTATGTAGTTTTATAATTCAGTTTTATTTATATGTACTTGATAATGGCCGAACTGTCGAAAAAGCTTTGTAATTTTTCATAAAGAAAATTTTTTAATGATTTTAACTCTATTTTTTTTTGTTTATTTTTTATTATTACATATATCGTGTATATCGTCAGTTGATAGACGTTATAGTTTTTTTAAATGCATTGTTTTCGTAACGAGATATATACAATATTCTTCATTTTTTACGCATTTTATAATATAAATATCTTTAGAAATAAATATACTTCTAAATAGAATTAAGCGATAAAAATGAAAATACTAAATGATGAAAAATTCTTCAATTAAAAAGTCGGTGCTGCTTTTGACTTCATATTTGATCCATTCGCTGCAGGAAATTTATTTTAGTTTATTTAAAACCGGAACAATTTATAATTACTGTTTAATTTAAAAAAATGATTCGGAGTTATTGTCGTTAGCTTATTTTTTTTTTATTCGCGAATTATCGATTCGTTAGATTTTTTATTATTTGGTCGATAAATTATGTAATTTAACCACGTTTTGATGAACTATATTTATGGGGTAGAGTAAATATACTTTAAATAATAACGAATTTTTACTATTAAATTGTACTTTTAAATTTTTACGCAGTTTTTAACACCGCTTAGATAAACCGAAAAATATGTTTTAATTAGACGATTTATATGGATGTTCCCTTTTAAACATTTACAAAAGCGAATTGAAATCTCTGAGATGAACGGTATGAAAATTGGTATCTGATATTTATTAAAAATCATAAATTCGTATCAATGCGACAGATATTTTATGGTAAACGACAAGAAATTAAAAACCAGCGATAGTTTCCATGAATTTCATTTAAGAATCGATGTTTAGTTGCCAGTATCGATGGAATTTAAAAATAAACGCCGTAATATTCGAATATTTCGTTAATTTTTGATAATTTTGCAATTATTTCGGATTCCGAAAATATTTACAACACAAAATAGCCAAATGAACTGTCTTAATAACCCTATAGAAAATATTACGGAACGTTTTAGAATTGGTATCGACCCCAAAATTATTGAAATATTTCGATGTAAAAGAATTTTAGTTAGCTTAAAGTTAATATAATATTTGCTCGTATATTTTTAAAAGTACATTTTTGTAACAATAATCCGCGAAATTGCGCTTTATTAATTAATAGTAAATGAAATTAAAGTTTCCGTATGTATATTTAATAATATCGGCGACGACTTGGTTAAATGGTTAAAATTGTAGCAAAGTTGGTGATTGGAGCTTTTGTTTGATTTTTATACGACACTTGAGATTCACTAATTTTGCAACTATGAAGATAATATCTTCATATTTCTCGTTGTACCAATATGTATTTGTTAAATTAATTTTTACACTTTCGCAAAAATGCATGCAGCGTGTTCTTATATACGCACCCACACTATTCTTAATATGTAAATATACAAATCGAATATATCATGTTATACATGCTATATATATCAGCCGTTCGACTGTCATAAATGTGTTTCATAATCACGGGTGGCACCTCAGTCTGAATAAGATCATATGCACATGCATCTGAGCCTATCATTGTATGTAAAAAATAACATACTACAAGCTAGGTTCGGCAACGAACAGTATGACACAGTGATACATAATATATATGAAATAATTATAAGTGGAATGAAGATGAAAATCGTGCATAACATTAAGCGAAAAACCTGACGAATGAATTGATAAAATTTAACTTGATTTTTAAACGCATGATGATAATTAGTAAAAAAAAAAACTACGATAGTCAGATAAATAATGAAGAAATAAAAATAACATTAGACAATGAAAGAATACAACATATAAAAATAGACATCTGGTTTATTGATAAAGCAGGATAGAAGATATAGAAATGAAATCTAGAATTACACGAGAAAAAGCAACTTTTATAAAAGATAAATCATTGATAACGTTACATAATTTTAGCGCAGAACTACGTTAGGAAAAGACTGATAACAGTATACGTTTAAGAGTTTCCTCCTGTGTGGCTTATAGAAACTTGGGTGAGATAAATAAAGGAAGACAAAAATAGTTGGACACGCTTGAAGTATGGAGTTAGATAAAGTGTTAAATCGATAGACGAAATAAAAAATATACAGATAGGTGCTTAAAGAAGATTGAGCGAAAGGAGATGTAGGTAGGGTATGTCGTCGGAACATCAATAATCGAAGGACGGATTAAAAGTTTATTGGAAAGACAATAGGAAAAATATATTTTTCAATATTAGAAGTCACCGAAGTAAATAAATACCAGCTTATGATGATGATGTCGTATGTCTACGGATAGCTTAAATGCCCACATTCAAATTCTGTAACCATGCTATGGCCGTGCTTGATACTGCTCGAATGTCCTCCCATCCATCGCGAAGGGTTCTTTTCTTCAGATTTTGATCCATTGTCTGATTTCCTTGTTTGCAGTCACAGGATGAAACCCCACTTTCCGAGCATATGACCACTTACGGCCCCGTACGAACGAGATTTAAGCGCATCCAGCTTTTTCGCTCTAGGTCAAAATCTAGTGAGCTGCTATCCGGTGTGCCTGCTATTCTGTTTCTATCTGGATTCTCTTGGTTCCCCATTCTTTCTTCCGGGCTGCGACCGCATCAATAATGGAAGAAATACCAGCTAATGAAGTAAAAGGCGAGAATCAGAAACTTAAAAGGAATGTTTTTTTCATTAGGTTGACCCTTCGATCGGACAATCGAGCGATTATGAATACGGCGCAGAAATATTAATTCTTTCATGCGATATGGTGATTTATATTGGACGATAATATACGTCTTTTATTGCTCATAGTTGAGTCGAATGTAATATTTAAAAGTTTTTCATTTCTAATTTTTATTTTTTATTTTTGTTTTAATATAAGAATTTTAATTAGATAGGTGTATTCGTTTGTTAGTTAATTTCAATTATAACGTTGGATTTTATAACTTATCGTTATAGTTTTACAAGTAAATTACTATATATCGTAACATTTTTATTTTAAGGATTTTTTTTTTTTATAGTCTAATATAATTCTGCCATCTTTAGATAGAACCAAATTCTGTACTATTAAACGAACGTATTTAAATAAAAATTTGTTTCATCTCCGAAGACGTTGAACGAGTTCCGTTTAATAATCGCAAAATTATTTTCGTAATGCGTATGTGTAGATTTTTTATAATCTGATTAATTCTGTTATCATCTGAAACGTTGTATAGCTGTTAGCGGACGGCTAAAACGAATATTTTTATTACTAAATTTTTAAAAACAAAATTATATAACGTACTTGCGCGAGCTGGATTGTGGTTTAGTCTAATTTGTTTTGCAGGTAGAACGCTCTTTATCGCCCGTTTAAATAATGAACAACGAGAAATTAGTTGAAAAACCGTTAAAAGTTTTATAAAATCGCAAAACTTTTCGGCTATTAAGCCGTTATCGGGTGAACATAAAATATAAATGTATATAATATGTAAGAAATATAACTAATTTAAAGATATACAATATATAAAAATTAGCAAAGTAAAAAGTAATACGACATAATCTGGTAGTGAATGTAGTAAACATCGCAATTTACAATCAGCAATACTGATTATTGAATGTACCGTGATTTTAATTTGTTTATTTTGAAAAAATCACTACATTCCACACGAATCTGTTTTAATAAGAAGATATTTTACGTGTAACGAAGAGTTGTTTTTCCAATAATTTAATCTAAAATATCGTCTCAAAGTATGAATCATCAGTTAAAAATATATATATATTTTTTTTTAAATCATCTATTTAAATAATACGAAAAGGTATCAATTTATATTGTATGGGATCTTAAAAAGTAAGGCGAATGTGTAAGTAATACGTAGATTGGAAAATGAGCTAAAAAAAAAGGCGAATTTTTAAAAACAGTTTTTACAATATTTCTTTTTTCTAATTACATTCGAAAATAATATACCTCGCTCCGTCTATATTTAAGTCGATTTATTAATATATTAATGAATACGTGTATTATTGCATTGTGTTTCTGTAAAAGGTAGTAGAACCGTTACAAAAACGAGTAATAAAAAAAAACAAACCCCGCATAGCCATCCTTCTTCCCGGTTGTGTGAAATTTAAATTCGTCGTTTTCAATAATTATCGTCGTGTATATTTATTAACGTTTTCTCGTTTAGTTATTTCGGAAAATGTTTAATATCCATTTTCGATAAGTTTAAAATTAATAAAATGTTGAATTTTAAGTACGTTTCGAACGTGTCCGAAAATTATTCTCGAGAAATATCGTTATTTAAAACATCAACCACGCTGTAATTCCTGTATACAGGCTGTTTCGGGAAGAAAGGAAAATATTTTAGAAAATAACCGTATAGACAGATTGAAATAATGTCATATAACATAGGCGTCAAAGATGAACGGGGAACTTTTTCCTGTAACTTGTATATCAAGTGTGATGTTTTTTTTTTTTTCGAATAATAATAGTTTGATTAGGAACAAAAAGAAAAAAATCAATTTATCACTTATTTATTAATTAGTTCTATTTCGCAGTTTATAATTCTGGGCGTGTACTGTTTTTCAATGTATTAAACAGATAATTAGCTTCTAAAAAAAAACATCAATTGATCGTTCGGAATTAAGCAACTGCAATTTTCTTTTTTTAATGAAAAAGTCTTCGAACAATTATTAAAATTATTATAACTAGGTAACCGGTAATTTTTGACCCTATATGACGTTTTTATTGCAATTTGTCTATACTACAACATCCTAAAATATATTCTCTTTGTATTTTAAATAAATTCACGGGGAGTCTTATTGTTTTTTAATTTCCCGTCAAACTATTATATTATCTGTGGTTTTTGTTTCTAATCTGGATTCAATTTAAAATATATTATATATATATATATATATATATATATATATATATATATATATATATATTTAAAGTGTAAAATACTGTTCAGTTTAATTTTCGCTCTAACGTGTATCTTACAATCAAATTATGTATTTTCTTGATTTCTTTTTTATCTACATTATACACAGTTATGCATTTTTCTTAATATTCAATAACTCGATCGTCGGTTGATTTATTATTATTTTATTTTATTCTATTTTCGTAATTTTTATTCGCACGATGTAAGTAAAAACAACGTACATCTTTATTTGTAATTTTACAGATTTTAAAATATAACGGTCCTGTTCGATTAAAAACCGAATATCTGGAATTACACGAAAATATTTTACCAATTACCCCTCCTCCACCACCGATTATTACTCCACCGCCTCCTACTATTACTACTACTACTGCTACTTCTGCGGTTACGACTACATCAACTACTACGTCATCTAGCGGTAGTACAAGAGCTGTGGCTAATGCGTACACGTTTGTTTAGTTATATAACGATTATTTATTGAAAGGCCTTTTAACCGAAAATTTATTATATATATATATATATATATAAAGAAATAGAGCGAACTTATTCATACTTTATCGAAATATCGATAAGATTAATTAATATCGAATTTCGATATAATATATTTTTGAATATCTATTGAATATTACGGTCAAGTAGTGCCTGAAAAATCTTAATCGAATTGTTATTGAAAAAAATTAACAAATTTTAATAATTTACTCATAATTTAAAAAAAAAAAGTTATTCGAATTGTTATTAAAAATGCCTTAATAATCGAATACTTTTTAAAATAATGCGATCAAGTTGCGTATATTACGTATGTATTGTATATGATACGCTCATTATTAAAGTAACTCCCCGACTACAATATTTATTATCGGTCTGCTCAACATTTTATTTTTTTTATTTTATTTTATTTATTTTTTTGGCACTATTATTAATTTTTTGCCGAGTTTTATTTTGTTGTTTATTTTTTAATAAACGTATTTTCGAATTATGGATTATAATTTAAAAACACTACCTTCATTCGATTGTGTTTAACGATAACGTTTATTTTTAAATATGCCCAGAACTTCAAATAGTTTATTACATTTTTTACCTGATCTAATGCCGTGTTTTATATATATATATATATATATTTGTATATGTATATTTTTATTAATAGTGTACGCAACTGCAATCTATTATTAAATTGTAACGTCAACATATATATTATAACTTCATTTCAATATTCAAAGAATGTGCATTTTCATAATTTTAACACGTAGTAATGAAAAACAGTTTTCGATGATAATGTATATATATATATATATATATATATATATATATATATATAATATATATGTATTTATTTTTCTACTATAAAATAAGATCATACGGGTTGTATACAATGTCTTGACTATTAAATTTAATTAATATGATAATTATCAAAACTAGATATTAAACACACGTTATTCTGTCTATAAATTATAACGTATTCCCAATGCATTCGTCTAATTTGTTCCGCCAAGTAATAAATTTCCGAATTATACGGCTGTATTTACAATTTTTGTAACCTCCGTTGATAACATTGCGAATTTTATACTCTGCTTAAAATATTTATTCCTACTTTTGTTTATATGTTTTAATATTTTGATCGAACGCAGGAATACAATCTAATACTGAAAGAGAATTAATAAACGGTCGATTTGACGGGAAAAGGTGTTTTTTAGCAATTGCAAATTCTTTTGAACTAAGTTAGGTGTGCCTTTTCGTAAATCGTTTTATTCGATATTATTTTACACCTCCATTTATAGTAATTTTCGATATGAAACTCGTGTATATATATATATATATACACGATGGCATCATTTAAAATATTCGGATATAGGAACATATTCGGTTCAAATTTTTATATATTCGGCTATTAAATTTACGTTTTGCATTTTATTTAGGTGTTTAAATAACTCCGGACTCTTCGATTTTATATAAAATTAAGTAGATTTTTAAGCAGCGATAATTTTAACGAATAATTTTTACGCTTTACAATCTTCATTTGAAAATTGCGTATATTATCGGTATCTTAATTTTTATCGAAAGTAATTTCTCTTTAGGCTTATTCTTATTATTTTAATCGTAGTAGAAAACTAAATGAAAGATTTGATTCGATTTTCTGAGATACGTATAATTGTGGAATTCGAAGTTTTAACAATATTTGAGGCCTTCGTTCGGTTTACGTGTTTAAATTATCGTTGAAAAGTACAAATATATACAAATCGTCGCTGACCAATTTGAATTTTTTTTTTTTTTTAATGTATTTTGCAACGGAGATTATTATTATTGTTGTTCCCGTTGAAAGTTTATTGTTCCAATTTTTTTTCTATTCGGCATGTTTTATCAAACGTTGTATTTATGATAATCTGACGTTTTTTCCCTTTCGAAAATATCTATTTTTTCGATTAATTGAAATAAATAATTCGCGTTTTTTTTTTTAATTCTTATTTTAAAATACTCTGAATTACAATTTTATTTGTAATATACGTTATTTGTTAATTCAAACGAATTCATGGCGGGTATGTACGTTAGTTTCGCAATATTACTAATTTTATTACGGTTATTTATTTTTAAAATTTTGCAATGCGCCTTCTAATTAATTTAGATACTTTCTATTTAATCTAGTCCTCTGTAACTAATTCTATGTTTTAATATTCATTTTTGTTCAACATTCATTAACGTGATCGGCAATCCGTTCTAAAAAATTTATAATATTCGCTTTAATTTTTTAAAATATTTTTATTTGATTACAGATTGAAACTCTAATAGTGTAAACTTATCGATTCGTATCGTCTTTGTTGTAATTATATATTTTTCACGATGGCTATTATGCGAAGATAATTCTGTCGAGATTAAAAAATTCGCTATAATCGGTTTATTTGCAGGACAGACCAATTGGTAAATATGTTACCGCGAAATATACGATATATTATTTCGTAAGTGCGTTAGTACGTGTAAATAAAATATTTTCCGTATTCTTAGTCCAACTATATTAATAGACCATTTTGTAACAGAAAATAACAAAAAAAATCAATCAATTTTAGATATTTCTCCTACAAGTTAAAACTCGTTGCAATAACTTGTGAAAAATTATTTAATCTCTAATTATTGTATCATCGTGATCGTCGGGAATTCTGTGTAGCGTCGGTTATGCCGGACAGTGTTAAAATTATAACGGTAAAACAGATATATACGTTCACACATACATTTAATTTTTATTTGTTTCTCATTGTACCGGCACCAAAGCACCATACATAATGACGGTGAATAAAGTAAAAAAAAAAAAAAGCGATTAATCTAACGTCTCCCCGATGACAGAATTACATTCTCAGTGACATTTTCGTTAAAGTTGGAACACTGAATTATTAGGTTATTTGATTACTATTCTACTTTTAATTTAACGTAAAAATCACTAGCTCTGGTAATTTATTTATATGTGTATACTGGGTAACATTGTCGTGTTCATAGAAAATGTAGATCTTTTCGAAATCCGTTTTATTTTATTTTTTTAAAATAAGGTTTGCCGATCATAAAAATTATGTACGTTTATTTTTAAATATGCCCGCTATAAGCATTTGTACGATTAATAAGATTCATTATATTTATTGACGTGGAATATATCGTTCGTGTAATTATGTACGTTAAAATTTTAAATTTATTGATAAATATGTATTTAAACGGCTTTATAAAATTGTGTAAATATTATAATACATATATTTTGTGCAATTATATACTGCTGTAATTTTATATCGTCGTGTTTTTATAAAAATATACAATTTTATTTGAATGAACTATTTAGTATCTATTTCTAAAAGAAATTCGTTTTTTCATTTAAAAAATATATATATATAGCAAAACAAAATAAAAGCGAAGTTAATCACTAAAAAATTTATTACATAAACACAAACACGAACCTTTTCGACTATGAAGTCATTTTCAAGCTATTGTTAAAAATGTTACAAAAAAAAATATATATATATACATATATATATATATGGACGACAGTCGAGTTATAATAAATTGCTAGAATAAATACATTAAAATATTATGGAACGAAATAAGAAAATCTGCTCTATTATCTACTATTTTCCTATGTAGTTGGAAAAATCTCATTTCTTTAAATTCTTTATCGATTAAAATAATCAAAATACTTTGATAGTTAAGATAATTATTGTAATGTATAAATATATTAGGCATGAATATAGAATGGTTGCAATTACAAATTTCCTTGACAGATGTCTAGTATGTCTTTTGTTTGTATAATATTATTTTATATACCTATATGTATCTAGTTATATGTATATATATATATATATATATATATATATATATATATATATATATATATATATATATATATATATATATATATATATATATATATATAATAATCGTATTGTTCGTTGTCGAACGTCGTGACTAGCTATTGTGTACGTTAATTTTTACGTACAAAATGAACTAGCATTCGAGACACTATTTATATGCGATGCAGATGAGCTCGCATATGATGTTATATATATTGCGTGTACTTATTAAAATTATGTGATTAACCTACAGAGTTACCTGCGTGTAATTATTAGAAGTATACGATTAACAGAGTTACCGAATATTATGCAAATGATGCGAAACTAGAAATGTTTAAAATTAACAGAAGTTAATATTTAGTGTATCTTATTTTCCATCATTACTTTTATTTCGGATATTTCGATTTATTTATTATTATTATTTAAATAGCCACTAATTTTAATGTATTAATGAGCGATTAATTAATTTTCTTTTAAATCTCTTTTTATGATAAACATTTATTTCCTTACTCGTATAATTCTATACATTTACCGATTAATTAAAATTTTTTCGTTAATTTTTAACTTGAAATTAAAAAGAAATTTTTTACTCATACAAGTGGTTTTTACTGATACTTCCTCTTAACAAAAACAGTAATATGTTGACGAACGTATTGGTAATCTACACATCCACTCGTATGCATTTCTCTATTTAAATTACTTCGATCAAGATATCGTAATAGTACGGTTAAGACTTAAAGAGAATTGATTTAATACTCTGTGCTGCAAACCGTGTTTTATTCGAGAAGATATGGTGATTTTTATTTTGGTCAAACAAATTATACTGTGTCTGAACTATTGAAAATATTCAAATGTTTCGTATAACAATATGCAAATTCGAAGAATTACGTAATATATTATTAAATTTAATTTCGTGCGTTATTGGTATATTACAAAGCAATTCGACCACTGAAATTTATGCTATTCGCAACCAAACTAAATTTTTATTAATCGAACATGTTGAAATATTCCACGTAGTTCCTCGTAATGTTATATTGGTTAATTGAATGCTACCCCAAAAAGTAGAAGATTAATGTAAATTAGTTCACTGTTCATGTCGTACAAGTGGAGAAAATTAAGTGATTCAAGTATATACTCCAAAAGTACGTTATTTTTTTATTGCATAATATTGCTCACACATTATAAGAATGATTTTAGTTGATTACGAGACAATCTGGTGAAAATAAAACCACAATATAATTATGTGGCATTCTTTGTTAGGTTATTTTAATTTAGCTATAACTGAGAGATTTTTAAAGCTAATATTTTACACGGATATTCTTCAGAAAGCATTAGATAGATAGATAAAAAAGTGTGTTTAGAAAACAAATATATGTTACAAAAATAACGAAATGAATGAATTTCGAACACAGTTCTTACTACGTATACTATTTTATAAATATGCCCAGTAGTTGCTCATCTAACTAAAATAGAAATAAAGGAAAAACCACCAACAAAATCTGCGTACTAATCATAAAGTTACCTACATATAAACTTATATTTAAGCTAATAGGATAAACAATATTTTTAAACACAAAAACATAAATTTTGGACAAAAGATAAATGTATAAATCGTAATAGCGTATGTTGTAATTCTTTTGTGGTTGTAGCGTTTATATTTTGGTTGCAAACTTGTGCGTGTGTAATCTCTTATGTTTATAAATGAATACCGACTAAAGGTACAACTGTAAAAAATGTTTATTTTTTTTTTTACAACATTGTATGTATATATGGCAACTTCAATGCCTTGTGAATGTGTTCGATCATTATATAGATTGGAAGATTCAGAACTACAGTACATATTTTGTAGCTGTTGTAACTTTGCTAAGTTTAACGGCTACTATATGACTATGGTGGACAAGCATAAAGCATAATTGTTATCATTATAGTTTTGTAGATTAATTTATTTGCTGAGTTGACGTAACGTCGTTTATTTGGTTATAGCTTAACTAAAGACGCATGAGTTTTATTGGAGGGATATTCAACGTGTTTGGTAAATGTGAGACCTCGATACAGTATTACACCTAAATATTTAATATCGGTTTTACAAACCTAACTTACGTTGTCCACCATCTCAGGTTAAAATATAATTTATTTTAATAAAACCCTGAGTTAGAAAACATTATGATATAAGGCATTTAGTAATGTAGTAAAGCAACAGGTTAAATGTGGACACCGTTTCAAATTTACCATTAATACTCGTTCGGCTGTATCATATAACATGCACGTGATTTTGTAAGTGTATAGACAGCTTTTTAAAGATAAGCATACGGATTACGGATATAAAAAACAGCACCCAATATTTATTATTGCGAATAATTATTTTTTCTTTTATATTCAAGCGGAGTAACATACCTTGTCACCAATTCATAAAGTAGTGATTAATTGGTTTAATTTATAAAAATTTTGGGCGGTCTGGTAAATGATTTATGTTTCGACTATTAGGAATTTGTAAGCTTTTCACCATCGATGTTGTGCGAATTGTTGCAAAACTATTCTATGATCACCAAAACTTGAAACACTGCGACCTTAACAAAACAAAAAATTTACCAGAGTTTCATAAAATTTTTCATATCCACTTAAGTATATTTCTGTATTAATAAAGTCCACATAATTTACTTTGTTACATTTCTGTTGGTATAAAACTACGTTGTTGTATCTATTATTAAAATGTCCTTTCTATACCGAATTTTTAAAATCATAACATCATTTACAGTAACGTCTCTGCTTTTATGTGATTATATATGTTAAGATGTTCATAATTCTTTTTAGTATTTACGCTTTAAAATTATAAGATTTTTGATTTATAATTTTGTTAGAAGTAATTTTACTTCTGTGAACATTTGATCCCTCAGGTATAGTTTGGCTGTTGCAGTCTAGTTGCTTGTTTATTTAATTTGTATAGAGTTTACACGTTAATGTTCTTTACATAAAGAAGTATAATAATTACTTGAATTGTTATCAGTAATGGAGGTATCGATTTAATTTCAAAGGAATAATATTCATTGCAAAACATATCCCAAAATATTATATCTGGTTTTTGTTCTATAATTGAATTTAATTAGTTAAATATAAATTAGCGAATTGATGTATATAGGTAATTGCTGAAAAAGAATATATCGATATCGATCATATAATCATAGCTGTTTTGGTAACCTATGTGTGTTCCTTTTGAAAGATATAAATAAGCTTGGTATGATACATTCTTTGTAAAGTCGTATATTATATGCTAACGTTGTATGTGGTATTTGTTAGGAAATAAGGAATAAAATTGTGATTAAATTTTAGTATTTTGTGGTGAATTCACTTAAAAAATCAATAACAGTTAAATAATAAGGTAGTTATAGGACTTCACCAGTTAGTACTAGTTTCTTTTCGAATCAAATATGTATACGACGGAGTAGTGTATAATAGTTATCCACATTCTACGATTTACATGGATATATTTTAAAGCAGTATATCTGGAAGATATGCGTTTTGATTTTAAAGGTAATACTAATTAGAATCATGTTCAGTAATTGTGATTTGAATGGGCGTATTGAATTATACGGAGTAGTTCTCAATAAATTTTTAGATAGTTGAATTAATTTTTGGATTTGTTCCATTATTATAATAATCTTATATCTAAAGTTTCTAATTATGATGTTTAAGGTTCTAGGTTTTTATGCAAATTTATGGAGATTTACTTCATTCTTTGCATATACTTAACGAAACAGAAGTAAAAAACATGGTTTCGCAAATTTAGTTAATGTATAATGTTTGGAATGTAGTTTGTAAAATTAATTCCTTTTTTTTTTTTAAAGCTGAGTAGGAATGTTAAATATTTCATTTATTATTTCGGGAATCATTGTGAACATTAATAAATATATGCACATATATTTTATGTGTGTTTTAATTATTTATCGTATATAGTTTTATAGATGTGCGCGATTAAAACATGACGTTACGGTTTACAATAGCAGTTTAAACTAATTTTCATCATAATCAAAGGCTTAGAAATGCCTATACAAAGGTAAAAATTAGTTGATAATTTGTATTAAATTTTATCCTGAGTACTTTAATCGGAATTTTAATTAAGATTTCCTTGAATATCTAATACATGTACATCGTGTAATAGTTGTAAGTCGTTGGTAATGTTGTGTCTGGATTTGGTATACATTTTTTTAGAGTTCATGAATGGAAATGAAATAAATGAGCAATAAGCAACGTTTTTTTTTATTGTAACTTGGGAATTTTGATATTTGCGAAAATAACGAATACCTTTGTTCATCCAGAGATTAAAGTTTTATATTTTGTATTGAAAAATTTTTTAATTTAAAATAATGGATTTTTAATTTCACTCTCGCAGATGTTTGCAAATAAAGTTGAAATACTAACGCAAATAATGCGTTTTCATAATGTATACATCTCTACTGTGTGCACTTATTTAAATTTATATTATAAATTCTTATTTAGATATTTGTAAGGCTAGTCTTGTTTTTATTTATGTGTTCAGATTAGCTTAATAATTTTTAAATAATCACAACATGTTAAGTTATAGCAGAATGTATAACATTTATCGTGCATTTATTAAATTGTACATTATGCGGGTATCAAAATTTATAAATGCGTTACAGTTATGTTTGAAAGTTTATTACAATGTACACTTGTATATTGTCTAATATTGACGTATGTGTTTAATGAATTTTATATTAATCGGCGGTCGTATTTTATTATTTAGGCCGGGAAGTTTGAAAGATCCCGAAGTATCCGAACTTTTTGATAAGGAAGATCCGGAAAGAATTTTTGAAGATTTAAGAGAAATAGGGCACGGGAGTTTTGGAGCAGTTTATTATGCAAGATGTTTGTTAACGAGGGAGATCGTAGCAATAAAAAAGATGTCTTATTTGGGAAAACAAAGCTTAGAAAAGTGGCAAGACATTTTGAAGGAAATTCGGTTTTTGAAACATTTAAATCATCCTAATACTATTCAGTATAAAGGATGCTATTTAAAAGATCATACAGCTTGGGTAAGTTCATTTTATAATAATTACATTGTTATATTGTTTTCGTTATCTATTTAGGTTTCGTACGCATTATTATACAATTTAAATTGAAATGTGCGTATGTGTTTGTTTAATATTATTAAAGATGTCTATCTAACTTTCGTATTCAAGAACGATTAAAGTAGTAAAAGTAATTTTCAAATATTAATATGAAAAAAAAAGTCCTGGTTGAAGTTATTTAAATCTGAATATTTGCGATGATATGCCTGTCGTAAAATCGTTTATTTAATTAAGAACGTTTATGGGTGTAATATCGAAGAGTATTATAATATTTAAGGAGACACTAAATGTTCCGCCATACATTCTCAAAGATGTGATGAAAGTAATTTAGGGTTAGAGAATTATACCGAAATTTATTATTTAGCGGCAGAGTGTATTTAATTTGTGTTGTAACTTGCATTATTTATAGTAAGTTAATGTCATAACAAAAGGAGCGATTAAAAAAATCTTCTTATCGTAAATGACATAGCTTGTGATGGAGTACTGTTTGGGATCTGCTTCGGATATTATAGAAGTGCATAAACGTCCTTTGAAAGAAGATGAAATAGCTGCCATTTGTGAGGGTGTTTTACGCGGATTACATTATTTACATTCACTGGGTAGGATACATAGAGATATTAAAGCAGGAAATATATTGCTTACGGAAAACGGTACTATTAAATTAGGTACGTATGTATTTTAAGTTTATGGTTTGATGAATATACAAAAATGCCTTTAAAGTTAAAGAATAAAGTTTTATATTTTTGTTGTTTTTCAATATAATCATTCGATTTTTTAAATCGTTATTTTATGTCTAAAGATTTCAATAACTGTATGTTTTCTTTTGTAAAGCTGACTTTGGTTCTGCATGTATCAAATGTCCAGCTAATAGTTTCGTCGGTACTCCATATTGGATGGCGCCTGAAGTTATTCTTGCTATGGATGAAGGTCAGTATGATGGTAAAGTAGATGTTTGGTCATTAGGAATTACCTGCATTGAACTCGGTAAGTACTATTTTGATGGTGATATGTTTAATCTTTTCATTAATTTATTTCAGTGAACATTTTATATATTTTCTCGTTATCGTAGCTTCGTGCTTTACCTGTATAATATGGTTATTAACATTTTTGGTGTCTTGATGAACTACGATCGTTTCAAAGTCTTTTCAAGTATCATTTGAACATATTTCTGTGATTCCACAATTCGAACTTGATTACTATTATTATTCATTGTACACGATTCCATTAAATCGAATTTTTATATTTAATTCTGTTAAAATATTATTATATAGGTTCTATTTAAAATTTTGTTATTACACTTACCACATAATTCAGAGGAATTAGTCTTAGAATCGTTAATTAAAATTAAATATTAATTGTAAAAAATATGTTATACAGAAACGATTTTCTCTTAGGTTTAATATTCTATGAAGAGTAGTAATATTCGTGTCAAAATTGGTCTTTCGTTATGCAATTGTCTGATGTAATCGCTATTTTCCATAAATTGTTCTGATAGTGTTTTTGTAGAGATAGTATATATTCGAGATACATAAAAATTAACGAATTCAAATTTTTCTTTGATATTTGGAAAAATTAGAGCCAACTTTTAACATATATTATTACATGCACCGAATAGTGAAGACTTATTTGCAACTACTTAATACTTTTCGATTTATAAATAAGCGTTAAAAATTACTTTTATTTATTTTTAATCAGCCGAACGGAAACCACCATATTTCAATATGAACGCTATGAGCGCATTATATCACATAGCTCAAAATGATACTCCGAACCTTCAGTCGTCTGAATGGTCTGATGTATTCAGACATTTCGTTGATACCTGTTTACAGAAAAATCCGCTAGACAGGCCGACTGCTGGCAAATTACTTTCGGTAAGAACAAACGCTTCTACAAACCTACACCTATAAATATATTCTGTTTTTTCTCTCTCCCTTTCTCATGCCTACAGGCGAGATTTGTTTATTTTTATTTATTAAATTTAACTGAATATTTTATCGTAGTTGTCATCAATATTTTATATAATAATATCTAAAAAAATATAGAGAGCACTATAGAAATGCTTGTTGATATTTTTATAATGTTGATGAATTTAAAATGCAATTTCTGTATCTATTGTGTATTTTTTTTTTTTTTACAAACAATGTAACATTTTACGTGACTATAGTAACCTTAATTGACTTTTGGATTTTATAATATTAAAAGCTTCATATTTATTTTGATAAAAGCGACGCGTGGTAGTAAAATATTTCATATTTTTTGTTGATTATTTTATACAACTTGATTAGTTACACGTTTAAAGTAAAGTCGATGATATGTATTATATATATATATATATATATATATATATATATATATATATATATATATATATATATATATACAAACGTCCATGTTTGTTAGCACCAACTAGTTACCAGACATCGATCACCGCATGTGTTAATAGACTTAATTCAAAGGACCAAAGCTGCCGTTCGAGAACTCGATAATTTAAATTACCGAAAAATGAAAAAAATATTAATGGTAGATGGTTGTGAGACTGAAAGTACTGTCGATGCTGACGGTATGTATATTTTCTAAACATTTATGTTTAAACTCTTAACCGTTCATTCGTGTGATCATTCGTTTTCTTAATTACAATTATCTTGTAGAATATCTTTAAATTTATCAAAATAAAATAAAAATACTTTTACACCGTATATGTGTAACCAATAAAACTAGTATATTGCGTTTATTAAATATTGTAAAAAAGTATTTTTATTTTATTTTATTAAATTTAAATAAGTATCATCAAGGTAGTACTACAGAAATCCTTTTATATATATATATATATATATATATATATATATATATATATATATATATATATATATATATATATATATATATATTTGAATTTATATAAAGTGTCATAATTATATAATTTAAAAAGTTGTAAAATTTAGCGATTTGTAACGGCCCCAGAACACCTGTATTATCTGTAAAAAATGAGAAAGTTAAATTATTTGTAATTTTTAGAAAATCAATCATATATGCAAGTAAATTTATCTTTTTCCATCTTGCCTACATGAGTACATGATATATGTGTTAACAGTTAAAGTGTTATTAAAGTGCACACACACACACACACACACATATATATATATATATCAGTATACATGTAAGTAAATAGAAAACTTACTTTATCCTTTTCTTCTATTTTTTGTTGTAACTCAACATTCTCCAAAATTAATTTTTGATTTTTACTTGATATCTTTTTAATGACCTATGAAATTTAAATTACAAAATTAGGAAAAGTGCTTAATTGAAAGACAAATAGTATGGTAGCAATAAATGTTAATATTTTTGTGTGTATCAGGTGACATGTGTTTTGAATCATTAAAAAACTTACTTCATCTTTTATATTTCTTTTTTTTTTGTAGTACTTTACATCCTGAAAAATGAAGTACAGTGTGATTATTCAATATTAAATAAATAAAAAAAAATAAAATGTTACATGAAAGTGTAAAAAAATATACCTCATCTTTTTCGGCGACTAATTTTTTTAATGTAATGATTTCCTAGAAAGAGAAAAATGAATAATAAGTAGTTAAATTAACTGTTTCATCGCCTTCTACGATTGATTTACATTTTATATTCTAGAAAAAATATATAATCAAGTTTTATAAATAAATAAAAAAAAATGACTAATGAAAATCAAAATTCAAGTTTAAATAGAGCTGTTCAATTTATAAATGAAAATAAGTTACGTTTAGTTATCATTAGTTTTTTTAATATTGGTCAGTTCTTGTAAATAGAAATTGATTGTCAATTTTAATGATAATTTTTTTTTAAAAAAAGAGAAATATTTAATTATAAATGAAAAACAAAAAACTTACGTTTGTAAGGTTTTCATTTCTTTTTTTAATATGTACCATTTCCTGTGAAGAGAAATTTATTATTGTAGATTTGAATGAAAATATTGTAATAATAGAAATATTGTATACATACATGATATTCGTAGGTACTGCACACACACACACACACACACACACACATATATATATATATATATATATATATATATATATATATAAATTTGAAGTTAGTTACCTTCTCTATTTCTGTAAATCGATTCTTTACTGTTTGTGTCGTCTGAAATAATTGATTTGAATAATTAATGTATATATATATATGTGTGTGTGTGTGTTGTGTGTCTGTTGTGCAGATGTATATGAAGACAATAATGTTTAATTATGTTTATATACTTACATTTATGGTATTATCTAATTTACTGATTAATGCTTCTGTTTTACTGTTTGTTTTTTGTTTGCAACACGGTTCTAAATAAAACAAATTAGAATGAATTAAAACTTTGTTTTCGAAATGTTAAAATCAAATGGTTTACACCAGAAAAACTTAGAGTATGCAGAAATCAACCATAAAAGTTTAAAATTGTATTTAAATATATTATTTTTTTTGTTGTATTCTATTATTAAATTAAAACAAAAAATCTTATAAAAACTTGCATTATATCGTCTATATGGTCCCATTTTTAAAAATAGAATTAAACAGAAAAATTTAAATTTAAAATTAACAAATAACAAGTTAATCAAATTATAAAAGTATATAAAATAACACCACAACTTCATAAATCATAAAATTACGTTTCAATTAAATTTAAACAAGCATCTGTATAAGTATCGAAATATTTAATATACAGTAGCCAGTTATTTAACATTTACTCACTTTTATATTGGATAGTTAGATAAAAAATATGACTAAATTTTTAATTAATTATAAACAAACAAAATAAAACACAATCACTAAAAGTTTTTAATATATTCAACTTTTAAATTTTTAAGTTATATATATATATATATCACGATCACGATGCGCTTATATCAATCCACTGCTGGATGTAAGCGTTCCCCTTTTGTTTTCACCTGTAGCGATCTTGGGCCTCGTTTATCCATTTCACACCGGCTGATCTATGTATATCGTCCTGCCACCTTGTATCCGGCCGACCGCGACTTCTGCGTCCTTTTCTTGGAAGCCATTCTGTTATTCGTTTCGTCCACCTATCATCGTTTCTTCTTGCTACATGACCTGCCCAATTCCATTTCAACTGCGCTACACGTCCGACTACATCTGACAATTTAGTCTGCTGTCTTATCCACGTGTTGGTTTTCTGGTCTGATATCTTGATGCCCAATATTAATCTTTCGTGGGCTCTCTGTGTCACTGAAAGTTTCTTAACAACATACTTCGTTAGGCTCCATGTTTCCGCTCCGTATGTAAGCACTGGAAGGATGCACTGTTCGTATACTTTCTTCTTCAAGCTGTTAGGTATATCTTTATTTTTGAGGACATTACTCAACTTCCCAAAAGCTATCCACGATAGATGCGTTCGCCTTTTAATTTCTTTACGCATTGTTTCTTTCTGTGTGGTAATAATTTGACCTAGGTATATATATTCATTGACCTGTTCCAGTATCTGGTCATCTAGTTTTATTTGTAACTTTTGAGGTGTATTTGTCATAATCTTCGTTTTATTAATACTGATGGTTGATCCTGCTTTTTTAGAACAGTTATGTAGGTCAGTTATCATTTCCTGTAAGGTACCAACATTATTACTAATCAACACAATGTCATCGGCAAAACGCAAGTGACTAATTTTCTTCCCATCAATATTCACACCTTTAGACTCCCAAGACAAATTTTTGAACATACGTTCTAAGGCTGCTATAAATAACTTCGGAGATATTGTGTCTCCTTGTCTGACGCCTCTCTTTAACGGTATTTTATTTGTTTTTTCCACCAGCTGTACTCGCATCATTGGCGAATTATAAATATTTTTAATTATGTTGATGTATTCATCATCTATACCATTTTCTTCAAGCGCCTTCAACACTGTCCATGTTTCCACGGTATCAAACGCTTTATGATAATCGATGAACGCCATGTGCAATTCCATGTTGTATTCTTTGCATTTAGATATTAAAATTCTCATAGTGTGAATGTGATCATGCGTGCTGAAACCGGATCTAAAGCCCGCTTGCTCGCACGGTTGGCAGTAATCTATTTGTTTCGTCATTCGATTTGTAATAATACTTATATAAAGTTTGTACATATGTGATAATAAGCTAATTGGCCTGTAATTTTCTAGACTAGCTGTATCACCATTTTTGTGTATTAGGATAACATCTGCTTCGTTCCACAGTCGCGGGATAGAGTTCTCTTTTAAACATTTGTTGAACAGATTTTTCAGCAAATCCAAAATCTCCTCATTTCCTTCTTTAATCATTTCTGGGACTATACCATCCGGCCCGCTAGCTTTGTTATTTTTAATTTTCTTTAAAGCGTATTTGATTTCACTTATTGTTATATCCGGCAGGTTTCCCTTATCCTCATTTATTGTTAATTTATCTTTCATTGTAGGATTAACTTTTGTGTCATAGAGATCTGTATAGAATCTTCCGACCTCTTTGGATAGTTCAGTTTTGTCTGTAAGGATATTTCCGTCGCGATTTTTCAAATTCGTCAGCAGCTTACTTCCCATCGACAATGATTTCTTGAATACTTTAGGCCCTCTGTTATGCTCAATTATTTCACAAATTTTCTTTGTGTTGTTTTGACGTATATCACTTCTCAATTGTTTACTAATTAATTTATTCAATTCTGCCCACTCAATTTGATTTTTATCTTTATCCACTTTTAGTTTCCTCCTTCGTGCCATTAAATCTTTTGTTACATCACTTATTTTACTGTTTACCTTTTTTGTACGTGGTGCAACTTTAACCGCAGCTTCTTTTATAATTTTAGTAATCTGTTCAGATTGTTTATTTATTTCAAGTGTTTTAATTTCTTCAGATTTCTGTATTTGTAATTTTAATTCTTCTTGATATTTGCTTCTATATTTTATTAATTTATCAGGATCAACTAGTTGTGATTTATTCCTTTTTACTCTTTTTGACACGGATACATCCTGAATTTTTAATATACCTCTAACTAATCGGTGGTCACTGCCGTTATTAACACTGTTCAGTACTGTAACGTCTTGTAATATGTTTGAGCTATCAGAGATGATATAATCAATCTCATTCTTGTATTCAAAAGTTGGGCTTCTCCAGGTCCATTTTCTTTTCTCTTTCTTTTTGAAGAACGTATTCATGCAGTAAAGCTTATTTCTTTCGAGAAAGTTTGCCATCATTTCTCCCCTTTTGTTTCTTTTACCTACTCCATGAATGCCTACTGATGTTTCTCGTATGTCTTATCGGGTCCCAATTTTGGCATTAAAATCGCCTATTATCAATGTGTTTTTGCATTTATCTCTATTTATTGTTTCTTCTAATTCATCATAGAAACATTCCAGTTCCTCCTCTGTATATGATTCCGTCGGGGCATATATTTGCACTATCTTTAAGGTGCTATTCTTACCAAACAAAAGTATTATGTATGCAATTCTGTCTGTAACGCCTACATACTTAACTACATTATTATGCCATTGCTTATTTATTAAAAATCCTACTCCGTTTTGATGATATTCGGAATCCCCTTTACAGAATAATATAGCCTGTGACTTTAGCTTTATAACACTTTCGCCTTTTCTGCGCACTTCGCTTAAGCCGATTATGTCCCATTTTATTTTATTCAATTCTTCTTCTAACTCCAAAAGTTTCACTTCGGAAGCTAAAGTCCGCACATTATATGTGCAAATACGCATAAGGCAATTCTTAGTTCTTGCATTATTCCTTAATTTGTTGGTATTTATGTCAAATCCGAGTGGTATTAATGGTTCTATCCGGTGTTTGCTTCCTTTATTTGTATTTCTACTAGGCGGTAAGGAAGCAGGAGTCAATTCTGATTGCCCATTTTGGCCTTTACCCCAATATATATATATATATATATATTTATTTATTTATTTATAGCCAGTTATTTTACATTTATTTATTTTTATGTTGGATAGTTAGATTAAAAAAATATTACCAATATAACATATATATATATCTTTGTTTTAGTATATATATATATATATATATATATATATATATATATATATATATATATATATATATATATATATATATAAAAACGATTTGTTTGTTTTATGTATAGAGGCTTCCCACTTGCGGAGGCTATTTGATGGGCGCGTTTACATTCGATTGTTTTACTCGTCTTATATATATGGCAGCGCCTGTCCTTAAATAATGGCCGCAATTTACTTTTTTTGTTTTACTCGTCTTACATATTCGTTGGCGCCTGTAATGTTGTAGGTATGCAGCAAAAAGCATTTGGCGCACTTTTTCGCAAAGTACGCATAGATGGATATTCATGGATAACTCTGCGGATATTAGTCGGATTTCGGCAAACCTTTTTTGGTTTTGTTCGTAAGCATCCCCTAAATGCTTAACCCCCCGATAGTTATCCATAAAATAATTTACTGTAATCAGTACTTAAACATTAAAATCCTACTTAAATTGTCGAATAGTAAACTTATTAAATTTCTTTATTTAAAAATGAAATTAATTTCCCTGATTATTTTATTTATTTTTTATTTTTATTATTTTTAACTCCTTTTGTTTTCTTGCTTTACCTTCATCAATCAAATTACACAATTTCTATCTAAGAAGTTCAAGTTCTTTGTTTCAATTGTTAATCTGTATTGTTAACTTTTGTAAAATATTCTATAATTCTTTTCTATGTAATTTTCATTCTTCAGTTTCATATACATGATTTTAATTTTTTGTTTTCGCCTGTGAATATAAAGTCATATTTTTACTTAATATGTGCTTTATAAAATTTGATTTTGATAATACTATTACTCTTATACGTGATTTTAATTGAAAATTAGAAACACCCATGTGAAGTGAAAACGTATGTATATTGACATTTATTTCTAATTTTTTAAAATTAGATACGCCAGATGATCAGACAGGCGGAGAAAGCAGTAAAAGCAATAGTATAACTTCTGAACAATCAATAGGGGTTAGTGCTTCTTCCCAGAGTAGTTCGACTAATAGTTTACCAGCAGGTGGTGTGGTTGACAATACAATATCTGAAAACAATTACACTAACATATCAGCCTTAAGGAGACATAAGGTTTGTCGTTTTTTTTTAAATATTCAAATTATTTTTTTATTTATTATTAAAACACACTTAACATTTACACTTCCGAAAACTACTATTAGCCGTAAAGTGCGTTTATATTATTAGTGTTATACTAATACGTTTTTCATGGAGTAAAGCATAAAGTTCATTATATTGTGAGGTTAGTCCATTAGCATTCCAAAGAAGTATGGCTAAGTTGTTTGGTAGTGTACTCCTTGTCAGTAGAGGTGCAGACAGAAACCTCTCTATTCCTTACTATGGATCACCTCCTTGGGAGTAAATTATATTATTTTATTAAGGCTAATAATATAAGTTTATATAGTCCAAACAGTTCACTTAAACTGGCCAAAGGGTGAAAGTTGGGTTAAAAAAAAAAGTATGATTAAGGATTGATGTGTACAAGTATCCATAATTTAGGAAGTAAATGAGTTACAAGTTGGGTTATCAAAGAAATTAATAGATTTATTAATGATCCGAATTCATTTAAAAAGTCAGCTAAGACATTGATTATGTCAGTACAGGGTCTAGTTGATATTTTGTTGGTGAAGAGTGAGGAGTTTGGTGGTTAATTGTGCGTTTGAGAGCTCTAGCATGTAGATGGTCTAAACTGAATGTTGGGTGATTCGGAATTAATATTAAAGTTGAATTTATTTTGTTCTGGTTGTACTAAATGACATTTAACTGGTCGATTTTGGCTTTGTGGATGGCAGTATTTTTAAAAACACGTTGAGGAGTTTTACGAAGACGTTCCCTCTATACATAGAATAACCTTTGTTGTTAGCTGGATGATCCTTCTTTCAGAGAGCACAAGTGGGTGGAATAGAAGCTGGTTTTTAGCTTCTTCAGTGATCGCATTAGTTCATGTAAATGAGTTTCTTATAACCACTTTAAATAGTTTAAGTTTTTTAAATTGATATGTATAAAATTTATATTTCGTTTCTATTAAGTATTTAACAATGTTACAGCAATCGTCTGAAGTATCAGATTTAATGGTCATATCATTAATGTTAGGTTTAAAAATAAGTTTTTCTTTAGCTAAGTCTCATAATTTTTTCCTTGGTTGAATAAAGTAAAACACACTCAGTATGAATTGGAAGAGGTTTAACAGAATTGAAACTATCTGACTGATTCAGTAATGATTATCTTGTGAGAATTGTTCTTGTTATTTATTTCATTAGAATTGTCAGCTGAAACATTTTTCTTTAGTAGACCAGCACATTCTGCATTATCGTTAATAGTGTCCTTTCTTTCGATATTTAGCTAAATGTTTACAAGTAGGCGACTGCCATTCTTCATCATTTAGTGTAATCGGATTGTGAATTCTTTTAGGGTTCGTTTTTTTTTTTTTTTTACACTGTTGAGCATTTGTGTTTTTTTTTAAATGTGTTTTAATTTTTAAATACATACTTAGAATTTCTTTGTTGAATGGCGCCTTTACTATTATTTTTAGTAGATGAATGCTGTTTAATTACGAAATTATCTGTTCAGGTCCCATTGCTAACCGATTTAATAATGTTGTTAGTGAAATTCAGAACACTTATAGTTTCGGATATGTTATAATTCTCATCATTTTCCACTCTATTATTATTATTATTATTATCGAGGAATTGAAGCGGGTTGTCCGCTTGATTCATTATTCGACTTACTGTTATATACGATGGATCGATTTAATCACGAAAAAGATAAGATACGACGACGAGGCACGTGTCATCGATGATACATCACGATGAGGAAGCGTACACGTGAAATGTGTATACACACGTACATTGAACGACAGCCACAACAACGACGATAGTAATAGTAATTATAAGCGATACGTATCTTAACGCGAGAAGAAACAACAGTCCGTGAACTTAACACGAAAGTTGACGGACATTGTATAGGGTGACCTAGAGAAGACGAATGGTTTTGTTTTTTGAATAGCGCAATTGGTGACACTGCTACAATTCAAACCGCGTGCTTTACGTTTAGTGCACATACGAGAGATTCGATTTGTCCAGTTTCAGTTATCATGGCATCCTATAACGAGAAGGAGCACGCGTTTTTTGTCGAACGTTATTTTCGGCGTAAATCGATCATGACAGTGCTTAGCCGAAGGTGAAATACCGGAATAACTAAAAGTATCTTTAATAAGGCCGGTTTATAAAAAGGGGAAACAGTGAATATGCAAACTATAGGCCCATTGTTATTGGAAATACGATAACAAAAATTATGGAAAAATATGTAGCAAATTATCTAGTTAGATTTTTAGAAGAAAATAGAATAATAGATGAAAATCAATATGGTTTCCAGAAAAATAAATTTACATCAAATGTCTTGGAAGATTTTTGTGAAGACATAAAATTGAACTTTGAAATGGGAAATAAAGTAATAGTTACATTGACCTTACTAAACCATTTGACACAGTAAATCATGGAAAACTATTAAAAAAAATAGAAAAAATAGGGATCACTGGCAAAGTTAAAAAATGGTTTCAAAGTTATCTGAGTGATAGGAAGGGCACAGTAAGTATTTTGGGAAGACAAGGTCCAAAATTTCAAATAAATATAGGTGTACCTCAAGGTAGCAATATTGCCCCACTTCTATTTATCATATATATATATATATAAATGGGTTGCAAAAACTAATGAAATACAGTAAGGTATACGCATTTGCAGACGATATTGCTGTAATGATGGCAAATATAAATATCAAATGCAGAAGCAAACATGCAGGAAGACTTGATTACAGTTACTAAATGGGCTCACGATAACAATTTGGTAATAAATACAACGAAAACTAAAAGTATGTTCCTGAAGTCCATGATGGACAGAATAAGATATAAAACCATTTTGTGGATGCATTCAAACGATTGTGCTCTCACTATATGACAGAGGAAACTATATATGTATGAAGAAAATTGCAGTAAAATAGAAATGGTAAGAGAATATAAATATCTAGGAGTAATCGTAGACGAAAATTTGAGATGGAACAAACATACAGCCTTTGTAGAAAACAAACTACGTATGACCTATGCTATATACTCTTCGGAATTATGTAAGTAAAGAGACACTTAAGATAATTTACTATGCATTAGTAGATTCCAGGCTAAGATGTGGAGTTCAAGCATGGGGTTTAGCAAGTAAATCTTATATAATAAATATAAATCGATTACAGAAAAAATGTTTGAGCCTAATAGCAGGACAAGAAACTAAACCCACACTTTACGAATTAATGCGGAAAGAAAATGTTTTAGATGTAAGGGGATTGTGTTTAATGATAAAAATATTGAATTATTTAAACCAATTTAAAATTGTTGATGTGGACAAAAGGGAAATTGGGAAATATAACTTAAGGAAAACGCTAAAATATAAGGTACAAATGCCGAGAACAAAGTATGGTGATTAGACTGATAAATTTATAATTACACAAATGCTGAATATAATACCTGATGATATAATAAACGAAAAAAATACAGCGATTTTAAAAGAAAAACTCAAAGAATGGTTACAAGACAATATAATTATAAATAAAATATTAAAACAAGAGATGTAGAATGGAAAATGACGAGAAAGAGGGATAGACAACTCGGTTATCAGGGGGCTACTGCAGGCAATAGGTAAAAATGAAGGTGTAAATGTCGTGAAAAATGAGTGAGACGTATAAATGACTTTTAGAATGAGTGGAATACTGTATTCAGTAAGTAAACTGTTAAAATTATGTATTTAGTTGTATGTGTATGTATAGACATATAGGTGTGTGTATATGTGTACGTACATGAACATTGGTGTATAAATATTAATTAGTTAGTTTGATACCTGTCGACAAGCGAACGTTTGACGGAATGAGGTAAAATATAATTATACACATGACATTTTTTATCTGAATATATGTAGATGATTTTATAGTGTGTGTGTGTCAGTTTATATATGTTGTGTTGTGTGTGGAAATAGTGTTGCATACATTTTATTTATTTGCATGTATGTGCACTAATATGACTGTGTAAGTGTAAAAAAAATTATTCAAATATACGATTTTTTTTTTTAAAAAAAAAGAGTGTCGAAAAAAATTCAGATGCGATTTTTTTGTGGGGATTCCCTAAGAGCCATATTTACGAAATACGTCCACGAGATATAGCTGAAAACTCGGATTTCTGAAGAAATTTCAACAGTTCAGCTACATGTGCTCGAAAAATTTCGTAAAGATTGAATGAATGTATTGTTGCAAATGGCGGCTATCTGAACGATATTGTGTAAAACAAACGATTGTAAGCTAATCCCTTTTTTTCCTATTTTTAAATAAAATTTCATTCAAAAATTTTGGTCTAGTTGAGTTATTCCAAGAACAACAAAACCGTCTGTCTTCTCTGGGTCACCCGATATATGAACAAATATCAAATATAAATAACGGGCGATTGTGGAATTGTAATAAAAAATTTAACCATTTTATATAGTTAAGGAAAGTACTCGGAAGGTGTATTATATTGTTATACGTTCGAAATAATTTATCGGATATTATTGAGAATTTAAGTTTAGAATTAGGAAGTAGTCTTTTTATTCCGAATTAAATTACATTGTAAATCTTGATTTGACTAATTATTATTATTTTTTTAGAACGATAAATTGAATGGAACAAGTTACTCGCACTTTAAATTTAATTATATAAACGGTTCATCTTTTTAATACAGCGCCGATTGTAGATTGTGCGTGTTTATAAGTACAATCCTTTAATCTTAAATTTGTTTGTTTTCAATTACTGAAAAATTTGATATCGACTCGGATGATGAGTTGTTTTTTTTTGCATTAGGGAGGTAGTTTTGGAAATTGTTTTATATAATTTGTGTAAAAAAATATCTAAAATAATTAGTTTCTATTTCGTTCAAATAAAAGATAACGTATTTTTTGTTTTGTTAAGGTCAGCAGTATTTCAAGTTTCGGTGATCACAGAGATCATAGCGGTGTTAATAATTTTGCAACAATTCGTACAACATCGATGGTGACGAACGAACAGAAAGAACATATGCAAGAAGAAATGCACGAACAAATGTCCGGATATAAAAGAATGAGAAGAGAACATCAGTCGGCTATAATAAAAGTACCTAATTGCAAAAATTAACCGAATCCTCTGAAAAATGTCGTAAAAATTTACCGACGCGAATTTTAATTGTTCGTTTGATTTTATGTTTTAGCTGGAAGAACGCTGTAAGGCGGAAATGGAAAATCACAAACAGATGTTGGACAAAGAATACGAATCGTTATTACAGCAGTTTACGAAAGAGTTAGAAAAATTACAAATTAGACATCAGCAGGAGTTAGAACGAAAGGTTTTTCACATTTTTAATTTTCATTTATTGAAGCGTGCTATTTTTTATTAATCGTTGCAATTCGAAAAATACACTAAATTATCCGTTTTGAAATTTCAAATAGATCATTTTTTTTTATTGCGGTTATTATTTTTCGTTTAGCTGAAACAAAATATTGCAGCCGAGAAGAAATTGATTAAAGAAATAAGCAACAGACAGGACGCCGATAAAAAAATGTTCGACGCTCAAAAACGAAAAGAATATAAAGTAAATAAAGAAAGATGGAAGCGAGAATTATCGTTGGACGACTCGACACCTAAACGTCAAAGAGACGCTACGTTACAGTAAGTGTCTCTTAAGTTTATTCTTAAGTCGCGGCGGCGTAGTTGCTAGAGTGCTCGACGGTGGGGGTTTCGAAACCAACACGCGACATAGAAAGTTTTCATCTCCTTATTTAATTCTTAATTATCGACGCAGAAGGCAGTGGCACTGAATTTGCGTCGCATATAAACAGTGCCTTGAATGCTACTCATTTTGTACGTAAACATAAACGTACAATAGCTACGACGTTCGGCAACGAACAATACGGGGATGATGATTAAGTTAATGCGAATAAAATTAAATTCTTACGATTGTTTTGGATTTAAGGTGGAACTCGTATAAATATTTTCGAATGATTTACGAGAAATAAAAGTTAAAATGTGAGTTGTGGAAGCAGATTAAAAATTTGGACGCCGTGTATTTTTTCAAATTTATTTGAAGCCATTTGCTAATAAACAATAAACAGTGAACCCACAATTTCATGTTCGATAGGTGGAGTAAAAAACCAACATTAAAATATATACATACATATATATATATATATATATATATATATATATATATATATATATATATATATATAACTAGTTTTTAAGTATTTTATTACGAAGTAGATTCACTGAACCGCTATGCAGATGTTATACGTTTTCAAAGAAATCGTAATTGACGTTATGTCTATCTTAAATAAGTTTGCTAGTTTTAAAATTATTTTAAATTGTATCATTATCACCTACGATGTTCTTTGAGTTACGTTCGTAAATTACTCTTTTAATTTTCTTCTAAATGATTATTAATTTGTCCTACTTGGATATGACTATACTTTTTCTCCTTTCGCTTCTTGTCATTTAGTACTCCGTCAAATGCATTTTAACAGTCACACTTTCGTTATGGAATAATAAACGAGAAAATGCAGTAATGTAATTACATACAACAACAGAATACACATAAACAATTTTATGTTAGTTGGGAATAAATAACTAATTAACACCGATACACTTCGCTTGTTTATACTTATTATTTACGCCGTTTTCGATCGAAGTTTGGCGATCAGTAATTGCCATTTCCACTTTATCCATGGCCGCATAAATCCGATTGGGTAGCACCATCGTTGAAGATTTACCCCTGACTGAAGTTTCCTTTGCTAACAATTTCTACATGTACCGATTGCGAATGATGATATTTTTCATTTCGACGAATATGACTATAGTCTCAGTTTGCGTTCTTGAATGGTCCGTAATACAGTAAAACTTATCGTGAACCTAGTAACAAAAAAACAAGTTAATATTACTAACATTTTTCTTTATGAAAAATCATAAAAATTTTCGGATGTTAGACCATTATCAAGTTAATGTTAAAAAAAATATATAAAATGAAAAATATTAATTTAAGATTACAATACACAAAAATCCGGACATAGAAAAAGCGTTCGATAAAGTGTGGCATAATGGCCTACTTTATAAAATAAAACGAAAATTACCGGTTCCTTATTACTTATTAATAAAATCTTATCTCTCAGAAAGATACTTTCAGGTTACTGTCAATGAGTCAATTTCTAACATCTACCCTATTCGAGGAGGAGTACCTCAAGGTAGTGTATTTGGGCCGATACTTTATCAAATATTCTTTTCGGATTTTCCGGTAAATGTCACAACTACAGCTATGTTTGCTGATGACACTGTTATATTATCTGCCGACTGTGACATCGAGTTAGCATCAAACCGATTGCAGAGACATGTAAAGGAACTAGAAAAATCGTTCACGTATTGGAAGATTATAGTCAGCGAAACTAAATGTTCGCATATTGTGTTCACACTGAAAAAAAACTATACGAATCATCCAGCATTAACGTTCAATGGAGTAGAAATCCCCACCATAGGTAGTATGAAGTACCTTGGTGTGCACTTGGATCATAAATTGACGTGGAGAAAACTCATTTATGCCAAAAAAAAACTAACAACTCAACATAAAATTTAGTAGTATGTATTGGTTAATCGAAAAGACATCCAACTTCCAATAGAAACCAAAGCCTTATCGTATAAGGCGATCCTAAGACCTATATGGTCTTACGGGATAGAACTTTGGATTCAGCTAGCAATTCGAGTATTGATGTCATACGATCAACTGAAGATAGGATATTGCGTTCAATCGTCGGTGCGCCATGGTTCGTGCGCAATGATGATATACGAAAGGATTTGGAAATACAATCAATCAAAGAAGTGATCAGCAGTCATAAGGAACGATACATACAACGGCTAGACAAACACATTAACCACCTGTCCCATAATCTGATTGTAAACCGGTCCAGATTCGTACGCTTTATTAACTAGCATATCGTACAACACTGCGCCTAGGCCTTGGTACCGTTTGGAAAATAGTCCAGTCATAAGATATAAGATAAGGAGCTGTGCCACTGGGACACGCTCCATTAAATACATTTATTTTTAAAAGTTATCTTCGCCGCTTATTGCCTCAAATAAACAGATTGCGAGCATTAAAAAAAAATCACAAAAATCAGCAAAATGAATAGCAGTATTAATAAAACAGTCCGATCAAAAATTGATTTCTATCAACGAATCTGATCAAAAATTGCTTTCCATCAACTGTTGACGGGAAAAGTTACAAACAGTTAACCTGTTGATATTTTACCTTCAGCGTTCTTACTTTACTCTCCAGTAATATTTTCAATTATTTTGTTAATACTGTTATTCATTTTGCTGATTTTTGTGTATTGTAATCTTAAATTAATATTTTTCATTTTTTATCTTTTTATTAAATATTCACTTGATAATGGCCTAACAGCCGAAAGCCTTTGTGATTTTTCCATAAAGAAAAATTGTAGTGATTTTAACTTATTTTTTGTTATTTGTTTTAATAAAAATCACTACATTCCACATTTTTCAAAATAATCGTTTTAACTTTATAAAAAATAACGTACGTGCTCTTGAAATAACGTCGATTGTTAAAGTAAAACACGATTTTAGTCGCTTATTAAATATTTTGAATTATCAAAATAAAAATTTATTTCGTTTAAATACATAACAGAGCGTTCATGTCTACCAGTGAACACGTTATTGTAATTAGATACAATAATTTCGGAATACTCGGGTTTGTTAATATATCGTTTTACCTTTATTAATAAATCGTATTTTTCTTTTTTTTTTTTGTACGCGGTTATTCCGAAATTATTGTATCTAATTATGAATATCGACCGGGAAAATAGTTTTAAAAATTATATACGTTATTGTAGTTTGAAATGTGTTTTACTATCTTTTTTTATTCGCGAACAATTAATTAGGTACAAAATACTAATTGTATTATTTTTCTCTTTAGAACGCAAAAAGAAACGTTAAAACAAATCGAAGCTCAAGAAGAACAGATATTAATGCGAGGTCAAAAAAATTACTTGGAAATAGAAGTTAGAAAATTTAAACGAAAGAAATTGCTCATGTTTCAAGCTTTCGAACAGGAACTTTTACGGGAGGTATTGATATGGAGTAATTTATACCTACATATCCGCTTACGCACACACACACATATATATATATTAATTTCTTCATCTGCTGTCTTCGTCTCGAAGATTGGCGATTAAAAATTTAAATTGATTTTCATGAACGGTTGACCGGAAAAGTTGAAACAGTTGATTTGAGATTGTTCAACCGTAAAATTTGATATTTTACCTTCAGCGCTGTTACTTTACTTTTAGAATATTCCAATCTTGTCACGATATGTTGCAGTTTCCATTTTTTAGATGACTTGTAATATAGTTCAATATTTCAGCATTTCTGCGTGGATATCTTCGGGTTTGACTGTTTTTCCATTTTCTGACGTTTTGTGGCATTCAATTTTAGTTGGTTCCTCATCAGAATAATTATGAACGATTATTTATGTTGTCATTAAAAAACTTTTTATTATATATGTTCTAAATTTTTAGCTTATCTTCTTTACCAATCACAGTTTTTTCATTGGTGCCCAACAAAATTATGAATTTACTTACGGTATGACCCTATGATTTATTTAATTAATTTGTGAATATTATATACGTCAGGTTTGTTCTGACAACCTTCAATGTTTTTGGACATCCACTGCAGTATATTTCATTTGCTTCACGACAAGATCTCCTGATTACATCGCTCAGACTCCTATATCATGTGGATTATCTTTAACACTTCCTCGCTTTTCTTTCAGTTTCAAGATTTCACGCGTCTTTCATTTCTGTTCTTTCGTGTACTTAGCATATCCAATATTTTTCTTTTACACCTTTAATATCAATTTGCTGATTGTTTTTATTTTAGAGTTCAATTTTTTTTTATCTATTATGTTTCCTATATTAGACTTTTCCACTAATTCTTGATCTTAACGAATTTTCGCCCCATTTGAGTTTCATAACGATTGAGTTACGATCAGAGCTACAGGGTATGTTTTAAATGAACGCTTCTATTTCCAAAATGGTTAGTGTAATAGAATATAATGAATTTGATGACGGACACTCTTACCCTGATTATTGGCTGGAAATTTCCATATATATATAAAAAATAATAATAATAATCTAGCTCACTCGATTACGAGTATGAGTGTCATTTATCATGCTCTTCATGTTATTTAATGCTTGTGTCGCATATGCGAGATCAGACCAATTTTAAAATAAGTTGTGAAATCGCAAAGCGAGCATTTCTGTTCTGCCGGCAACGGCGTCAATATGATGTTTATTCTTTTTCTTTGGTTTCCGGTATACAAGCCGCTGGTTCACGATGTCATCTGTGAACAATCTCCATTCGATCCGATCCCAAGTAATGTCTTTTCGCGGATTCATTCCTGCTTTCTTAATTGTCCTTGTAATCATATCTTTATATCGAAATTTTGGACGGCCACATTGTATTTTACCATTACTTATTACTCCGTAAAATATACGTTTCGGAATACGTTCTTCATCCATTCGCACTAGTTGGCCAATCCATCTTAGGTGAGACTTCGCTAGTTGCTGTTCAATCGAACAACAGCTGGCCATTTGTAGTACCTTTTCATTCGATATGTGATCTTTCCAGTTAATTCGCAGAATTCGTCTTAGTAATCTAAAATGGCAGATTTCTAACTTTTTAAATGGATTAATTTTTATTGGCCCGGTTTCTCCGCCATATAACATGGTTGGCATTACTACAGTTTTATAGACGGTCATTTTAGTAGGCGTTGTTAAACTTTTATTATTAAAAACTCGTCTAGAAATCATTTTATATCATATCATTGCATTTCTAATTCTATATGAAATTTCCTCATCTAGACTGCCGACATTGCTAATAATATTTCCCAGATACTTAAATTCTTTCATTTTGTTTAATATATTTCCATCGATAATATATTCTGTGTTAGTCGTAGGTATTCCTATAACATCTGTCTTGTTATAGTTAATAGATAGACCAAAATCTTTATAGGTTTCGTATAATAATTTTACTGCATATTGTAGCATAAGATGACTGCGTCATCCGCATATTGTAAATTCTGAATGGTGAACGTGTTTGTCTTGCTTTTAGTTATAAATGTTGATAGATTATATAATCCTCCATCGAACCGGTATTCTATCTTAATTCCGGACGTTAAAATCTTTTGTTTATATACTATATAAACCATACTCATATAAAGGTTAAATAATTTAGGCGCAAGTACACAACCTTGTTTAACTACAGTCGATATTTTAAAAGGATCTGTAAATCCATTTTCGCAAATGACCACACCTTCCATATCATCATGTAGCTGTTGTAGAAGTGACAGCAGTTTCGGTGGGCATCCAATTATTTTTAGAAATTTCCAAAGCGCATCTCTGTTTACCATATCAAAGGCCTTTTGTACGCCAATGAATGCCATATAGAATTTTTCATTTTGTTCTCTAGTTTTTTCAAGTAGCCGGCGTAGAGTAAATATCATATCTATGGTACTTCGTTCTGCCGGAAGCCACATTGCTCTTTAGGAAGATACTTATCTATTAATATTTGTAATCGCGTTAGAAGTACTCTGCTCAAAATTTTACTAGCAGTTGGTAGTAGAGATATACCTCGATAACTAAAACAGTTCGTTTTATCCCCTTTATTTTTATATATACAAACAATGGCTGCATTTTAAAAATCTTTCGGTAGTAAATTTTCTTCCCAGAATCGTTTATATAATTCAAGCAATTGTGACGTTAATTCTTTTCCACCAAATTTATATATTTCATTTGGTATACCGTCTAGTCCGGCCGCTTTATTAAACTTCAGGTTTTTTATCGCAAATAAAACCTCTTCTTCAGATGGTGGAATATCCAGTTGATAATTTATATTTTCCTGCGGTATTAACCGAAAAATGTCCTCATTAACCGTGGTTTTATTATTTAGCAACGTTTGAAAATACTCCTTCCATCTGCGTTTAATTTCCTTTCTATTTCGAAGTAATATTCCCGATGAACTTTGTATGGCAGTTTCACGCCTAGATACAGGACCATATACAGTATTAATAGCAGTAAAGAATGCACGCATATCATGCCTATCATGTAGCAATTGAATATCTGCCATTTTATTAGTCCACCACTGATTTTGTAATTTTCTGGTTTCACGTTGCACTTTAGATTTTATCAAAGCGTAACTATTTCTTTTCGCTACATTAAATTTATCATTTTGCCATGCAATGAAACATTTCCGTTTTTCATCAATTTGATCTTGTAACTCTTTTGAGCTATCAGCGAACCAATCTTGGGATCTTTTTACTTTACAGCCGAGGACGTTTTTACACGCCATCGTTATCTCATTTTTTATATATACAGCCCCACTGTTTTTCTACAGTTGACATGGAAAGAGATAATGAATTTTGAAGTCCGGTGGTTAATACTGACGTAAAATCATTTAAGATCTTTTTATCTCTTAATCGATCTATGTTATAATTCCCTTGCTTATATTTTTGTAACCTTGGATGATATTTAATAGTGGGGAATGTAAATTTTGTTCTAATTAATACATGATCCGTGTCTCCATTTGCACTCCTCATTGCACGAGTAATCAGGCATTCATTTCTGCTTTGACGTTTTGTAATAACATAATCTATTAGATGCAGATGCCCAGACCTAGGATGCGTCCACGATCCTTTATGGATATATTTTAGCTTGAAAAGAGTGTTCGTAATAACAAGACCATTTTGCGCGCAAAACTGTAATAAGCGTTCCCCTTTTCCAGTTCTATGGACTTCAATGGTGCTATTCCAAATATTTATATTTTTTCCAACTCGCGCATTAAAATCACCAAGTATAACAAGTCGTTCGCTAGTTTTAATTTTATTTAATGCTTCTTGAAGGTCGTTGTAGAAAAAATCGTTTATATCTTCAGAGCTATCTAAGGTTGGCGCGTATGCGCAGATTATTACTAATGTAGGATTTTTTGTAAATTTTAGTTTCATTATCATGAGTCGATCGCTGATACCTTGCGGCTCCTCAGATACATATTGTATTAATTTTGTATCAATGGCTAATCCTACACCTTTCAAACGTTTATTTCCTGGTTTAACACCTTTATAGTATATTGTGTAACCCGTAATTTCTTCAGTAACTTGTCTTTCATCGGCAAATCTTGTCTCACATAATACAGCTATGTCTATTTTATACTTTCTTAATTCGTGCGTAATTAAGGCCGTTCTTCTTATAGGTAAGTTTTTATTATCTAATAATGTTCTAACGTTCCAAACTCCAAATACCCAGTCTCTTTTTTGATTATTATTTTCATTTTTGTTTTTACCGCACAGTGTGAGTACCCATCAGTCGCGGCAAATGTAAAAAAGGGATGAATATTTAGGACACCTTTTCTAGTCCCTTCCACATTTGTGGCAGGCAGAGCGGTCCTAAAGAGGGTTGCCTGGTCATATGATCTGCTGCCGAACTCTGGCATCATCTTATCCTGCCCGAAAGCGACCACTTAGATCATACCGCCTTCCGTTAGAATCATTAGCTAAAAGCTCCCAGTTGAATCTAACGGCATGGATTTACCAATACAGTCAGACTAGCATAGCTGATGCATTTCTGCAAGCAAGGAAATACAGCGAATGCTGAAGGAATTAAGAGAGGCAAGGAGGACAAGAAAATAAAAGGAAATAGATGATAGGAAAACAGGAATAAGGAAGGAAGGAAGGAAACCGCTATTTCGGGGCGGCACCCTAGCCTTTGGATAAGATCCAGACCGCAAGGCAGCGGTTTGCTACTGAGGAGGTAGCGGTGTAGGGTTTTTACGACGCGTCCCAAACTCGCCGAGGGGAGACAGTCATAGGATTTATGCAGACTTTTAGTGGACAGGTCCTCAGGCTGTCCATCGGCATCCTCGTGTCTCCTTACCCTGTCACTACTGGAATCGTCTGCCAGAGACTTTCCGGCAGTAGCCGCTCTTGGTTCGCGACTGCTTATTCGACTAACGTTTTATTCACAGCTAACCTACATATCTGTAGGCCGTTGCACTATCCACCACCTGTGGACGCGTCCCTTACCGGTTCGAGCTCCGGTCCCCGAAAGATGCAAAGTACCCCCCGGGGATATATATATACAATCGACGTGGATGGTGCTTTATGAAGGTATTGGCATTAATTTTACATTCGGTACAGAATTGCGATTGTTCCTGTTACCGAGACTGCACTTTCCAATGAAATATTCTTCGTCTCCAATTTTGGCATTAAAATGTCTAACGCAACTTACAGGTTGTTTTAAACATTTTTTGGGCCATAAACTTGGATGATGCTCATCTTGTGGTACAAATCGCCTTTGCTAATTTTTTTGAGTTTTGAACTGCGACTCTAATTTTACTTGAACCGTCGACACACAAAACATTATAGTTGATATATGATGAGATGTACTTAGAGTAAAATCGTATTGCCTTAAACTATTTACGTTTTATTACACGTTTTTGTTAGGTTCACATAATTGTCAGTCCGTGTTCATGTTACCGGATAAAAATACGCAGCGATTCTTCATTTACGGTGTAATTTTGTTTCACATCGTTAAAATTAATGAAAGTTTAAAAATAATTTTATATACCTGAAGCAATTATTAATAATTTACGAACAGGAATAAATCAAATCTTACGTTATTATAAAAAATGGCAAATTGAGTTAAACTGCGATAAAACTGAGGTTATATTTTTCCCCCACAGGCGTCCCACATTACCTGCTGAAATTAGGTTTAATTTTACCGTAATGAGCTGGTCAAAAAGTGTTCTTTACCTTGGGATCTTGGATAACAGAATAAATTTTTCCGAACACGTTAATCATGCTACCGTGAAAGCTAACAAAAGCATATCTACCACATATTCGTTAATTAACGGAAGATCATTTCTTAATGTTAATAATAAATGAATTCCATATAAAGTATTCGTTCCGTCAAATTACAATTATTACAAAACAGGCGCCTCACATGTGTACTAAATGTGCCTAGATATTTCAGAATCGTTGACGTGCATAGTACCTTAATTAAGGATCGTATACTAAATTTAACCCGTAATTTCTGCGATGACTGCTTAATCCACGATAATCATTTAATTTCTACCATAGGTAATTACGATTCTAGGATTTATTTAGTAAATATAAACATAGTAGGCTTAAACGTGTAATAGCCTTTTCTGACGTTATATGGACTTATTTTACGATTTATTATTTCTTCTATATGTACTTACTGTGTAATGTGTCATTCTTTTGTTTTATTATTATTATAATAACTTTTTCTTTTTTACTGTACAGTTTTTTATAATTTTTTTTACTGTCATTACATTATAAGTATAATTTATATTAATGTTGGACGTTACGTAATTATTGTTTAAAATTTTTGTTTTTATATAAATTATGTTGAAATACACGTTGTTTTTGTCCCACATCGTTGTTATCGTTTAATTTCACGCTGTTTTTATGTTGTTATTTTTCATGTAATTTTATCATTCATTGCCCGCAATACCCGTTTAGTCTGATAGACGCCATATAAATATCGGTAATAGTGCACGATACTAATAATGCGATTTTGTACTGTTTCAAGTAAACGCGTTTTTAATTTGAATTTTATGTTTCATCGAAATTATTTATTACATTTTGTAATTGTTTTGAATTCTTTGTTTAAATCTTCGTGTTGACATAAAGAGTCCCGGTAAGCGTGTTCATATTTTGAAATTTTAAAAGGGCCGTGCACGGTTATAAGTTACGAATAAAACTATTTTATTTGAAATAAGAGAAATAAATCAAATTCGAAATTAGTTTTTAATTTGAAGAAAATTTGCCAGATATTAAAGACGATATTTTATTTCGTTCATGATTTTGCCGGTGTTGGTGACCCAGAGAAGACGGACTGTTTTGTTTTTTGAATAATTCAAAAACTACTCTGCCGAAACTTGTATATGAAATTTTATTTTAAAATAGAAAAACGAGATTCTTCAGAAATCCGAGTTTTTAGGTTTTGCAGATCTCGTGGAGGTGTTTCGTAAATGCGGCTCTGAAAGTATTCCCCGCACTAAAAAAACTGGAACGGTCGAATCTGCCGATCGAGGCGGCCAAGCGAAATTCGTGCGACGAGACAATACACGGTTACTAAATGTCTCAGTACTGCGACCATTCTCTGCGAACAGTGACACGTCGCACCATCTTGTTGAAACCATCCCAGACGACGACGACGACGACAACGACCAAGTGAGGGAAGCAAAAACGAGTTCATCATCTCGATATACCGCGTTCCGTTGACAGTACCAGTGAAAAAATAAGGCCCCGCTATTCACGACTCCAGCCCAGACGGTTACTCGCTCGATGTGTGACGGCTTCAGTTAGATTGAAATCGGATTAGATTTGGATCAGTAGCGGAAGTTCTGTTTACGAATCCGGATAGCTGCAAATGAGCCTGTTCATCGCTTATCAAAAGATTGTTTAAATCGATCTCTTTTCGTCTTCCGATTTTTTCAGCATCGTTTCAGCAAAAAGTATTGTGCGTAGTCGGTACTTTTTAATTCCTCAATTATTACCAGTTTATAAGGATGAAATTTCAATCCAGCAATACACGGTGAACAGATTCTCCCGATAGGTTTAAAGAAGCAACATGTTCTGCTCGAATCTATGTTTGTGGTGGTACGAACCGTTTTTTTTCTTTTGTCCAGGACGTTTTTTTATCCGGGGTTGCAGAAGCTGTCTCTCGAAAGTTTTCAATCTACCTTCAAATTGAATTGCGAGATGGTACAGGTTTATATCGCGTAACTTTTCGAATCTCTCTTTGCACTGTCGTGATTTCGCGTCGAAAATAACATTCCGCGCAAAACGTACGCTCCTCGTTATAAGACACCGTGATAGACAAAAAAGAAATTCTCGCGGGTACACTACGGTGCACGCGGTTTGCGTTGTAGTAACGTTTCCAACTGCGCTATTCAAAAAACGTCCCTCTTCTCTGGGCCACCCTTTATTTAATTTATCCGACGAATTTTTATAAATAATTTATTAGACAGTCTAATTGCTAGGCGCGTCCTCATTTTCGTCGTTAATAAACACATCTATTATGTCGATACCTCGGAAGTTTTATGTCATATTTAACGCGTTTCTTCGATTTTTTTTTTTTAAATTTATTTCAGGAATTGAACAAACGACAGCATCAATTAGAACAGGCTCACAGTATGTTGCTGCGACATCACGAGAAAACGCAAGAGCTGGAATATCGTCAACAAAAAGCGGTTCATCTGTTACGGGAGGAACAAGTTCAAAGACAGCACGATACGGAATTAAATAATCAGGACGATTACATGCAACGCTCTCAACGAGAGTTACGTAAAAAGCACGCGTTACAACTTAAACAACAACCTAAAAGTTTAAAAGTTAGTAGATTAACTTAGAATATTTTAAAAAGGGGAATCGTTTCATTTTTACGTTCGTATAATATACGCAGTGTTAGTTACGTAACACGGTAGTTTTGTAACATCTTAAAACAACGTTGAAAGTGCAGTAATATTCGATATTTATAATGATTGCGTCTTAAATTTGGGGCAATTTTTTTTTTTGGCTTTAGATTAAATTGGTTCTGCAACTTCTATTTATAATATAGGTATTATAGAGAAATCATTCGGATAGTCGATATCTTTTATCGATCATGTTAAATCTTAATCATATGAAATGCTTGGGTACTAGGAAATTGTAGATAGCTGAACCCGGGCTCTTAATGTTCTTTAGTTTGCGCACACCATATGTTCTATACAGTCGGAACATAGGAAACTTTAGGAACAGACGTATGTGCAGAATATACAGCAGTCACTATCAATTATATTTTCTAAATTTCCGTGATTCTAAAAATATTAAACGTAAAGGAATATTAGCAGATTTGCTATTCGGGCATTACTTATTAGCGGACCGCTTTTTCCTTATTGCAGTTTAAAGAAAACTCCTTACTGCCCTCTCCATACTGGACGTGCGATATCTTGTTCGAGTGTCCTTCTTTAATAACATTACGTTCTGAACTATACTCTAAATTACCGCTTTTATCAGTGTCTCGTCTTCATCTTGAGAATTTTCCAGACAGCGATATAAAGAAGTTGTATATACATTTATAGAAATATGAGTTAGTTCGTACGTATAAGGCATCCCAAAAATTATTTATCAAATAACAGTATCATAGATTCGTGTCAGTATGGATACCAAGAGAATAAATCTACGACAACATTGCTGATAAATTTTTCTGAATTAATAAATAAAAACGTTGGTTCAGGCAAGCAATGTTTAGTAGTATTTATAGATTTTACAAAGGCATTCGACACAGTAAGATATGACATATTAGTCTTAGAAATGATAGGAGTAAAGAAAAATTATTTAGAATGATTTAAAAATTTCCGAAACAACAGGCAAAATGTAGTAAAAGTTTGTGATAATATGAGCAGTAAGAGAATAATGGAAACAGGAGTACCGCAAGGTTACTGTCACCGATATTATACTTGATATATACGAATGAAATATATAAAGTACTTAAATATTCAACAGCATCTGGATATGCAGATGATATAGCTATAGTAATACCACACAACGATATAATAGAAGCTGCTAACTTATTAGAAAAAGATATAAACGAAATGAACAAGTGGGCTCACAATAGAGAATTAAAAATTAATATAGGAAAGACAAAAATAGTAAGATTATAAGAGAGCCTGAGGTGATAATATATACTGAAAAATGTATACATAAAATATTGAAAGGTGTATATGCATAAAGATTGAAAGAGTAAAAACGTTCAAATATCTCGGAATAACAATAGACGAAAACTTCAGGTGGAATGAACATATACTTCACATATCAAAAAATTAAGATTTGTGATCCCGATAATGTATAAGTTAAAACGTTATCTGAGGGAACAAACACTGAAAGTAGCATATAACGCGCTATGGCAATCACATGTAGAATATGGTATATTAGTTTGGGGCGGCCAAGCGGAAAGAAGTAAGTTTAAAGGAATAAACTACTTACAAAAAGGTGCTTGAAAATCATACGTAATAGTAATAAGAATGAAGAAATACCTATAAAAGATCTTCTGGTAAAGTTAAATACATTATTACCAAAAATTCTATATTTTTACAGAAAACTGTTGTATTGTAAAGTTAAAGAAATAGAAATAAATAGTAAACAGAAAAACTATAATATCAGAAAAAGTAGAAGATATGAAGAACAATGCTGGACAAAGGGGAATAACTTTATATACAGAACAGAGGAGTATGTATTGCCTATATTATATAGTAAAATACCAGCCGAAATCATGAACGAAAGGAAACTAGGAATTTGGAAAAAAGAAATTAAAACATGGTTGATAAATAATGAGGGGATAACAATACCTTAAGATGAAGAAAAATTTGTTTTTAGTAAAAAAAGAAAGTAAATCGCCGAATGAGGAGAAAGGAAAGAGAAAACGAAAAAGAACACTGATAGCCGATTATAAAACGTTTATTAATTTTTTTCCTTTTTTTTTATTTTTTTGTCGGAAATGGAGAATTAAAAGAACGGGGGATGATATCGGATTAATAGATGTATGGAAAGGGTGAACAAAAGAGGAAAAGGAGAAAAGAGAGGAGAGAAGAAACAAGAAGCGTAATAATTGAAACAAGATAGCTTTATTTATTTAGGTTGTATAATTACATATTTCGAATATGCGTGTATGTATAAATTAAATTTATATGTAATATGCTCGTAGTATAAGGAATTATTGTAAAATTTAAAAAATTGCAATAAACGAAAACACCCTTTATATGTCGGTCTACCCGTTCGCGGCAATAAAATAGTAGTAGTACATAAACACATTTCACACAATAAGAACACAAACCTTGGTAATACACACAAGAGGTCACATAACATATCTACATTTTCACAACACTACAGTAACATAAACATAACAACACAATCATAACACACAAATGAGTAGAGTAGTTGAGAAGTAATGAGAATATTCATTTTAATAACATAACATATTTCACGCACACCATGGTAGTACACACACATGAAGAAGAGGGAAAAATAATTAATAAATATAACAAAGGGTTGTCCGCCGACGGGTAAAACCGGCGGAAACCCATAATGGGAAAGGGATTGTTTAAAAAAAATCCCTTTTTATTTTGTTTAGATCAGACGAAAGTGATTATTTATTTACTTCTTTGTTTTTCATAAAAAAAAAAAATACATTTTTCCCGATTATATTCCGTAAATCTGTAATTGGTAGTCGTTTGCGCGGTAACTACTCTCACCGTAAACTTTATTTTAATACGTTGTGTATGTTCAAAACTTTAATTTAGGGTTGGTTTTCATCGTTGTGGTTCAAATTTGATCGATCAGTGTTTGTTATTGTGTCCATTCTTTCCCGTTGTTTCTTCTATTAATTCGATTAGAATGTATTTTTCTAGATTTTCTTACAACTTGTCTGCAGTATCTTCGGATTTTTCATCGAAAAATATAGTCGTTCAACGCTCGATTTAGAATCGAATTTTGTAATTCGCAACATCTTTCCTCAAGCCAGCATAATATCGACTGCGTGAATTTTTCGTTTATTGGTCGATCTTTCTAAATTTTATTTAATATTTTTATTGCTGATTTGGCCGATATAATTGCGCGTTTAATTTTTGTAAATATCGTTAATTAGTCATACGAGACGTACAAACTTATCCGGAGATAACGTCTTCAGATTTTCCGGTTTTGTTATTTCCTCTTGATATCTGTTATCTTAACTAGTACACCTAATTTACAGTATCCTCATTCTAATCTGTTAGATAAATAATTTCATCCCGCGATTCGATTATACGCGTGTTTTCCGTCAATTTTGACTACACCTCTAACTAATTATAAATTCTTCGTACATATTAAAAAGTTCGAACACTATGCAACCTTGTCGTATATCTTTTATACCGTTTCGGTGTGTGTGTGTGTGTGTGTGTGGATGTGTGCGTGAAAAATTTCTGATAATACGCGTATTTATTAACGATATCAGATGTTCCGGTGCGCCCATACTGATTTATTATTTCCACATTTGTTCTTATTTAAACAAAATTAAATTTTTTATGGTAATTTGGGGAAGCGCACGAGTATAGATTTATTATATCTGTCTATTTATCTATTATCTATTGTGTTCGTTCATCCACGCATGAATGATCCGTACCCTTTCATTTGTACCCCACATATACATAACGATATTTCGGTAGCGTGTGTTTTATTTGACAGACAGCAGTAGAATGATTTGATACTGTTGCATCGGGATCATTAAAGTATAACCGTTGTTTAATTTAAATCAGAACATTAATTCTTCCGCGTAAAAATCAGATATGTATATAATATGCGTGTGTACAAAATATTTTAATTTTTTATAATGTGGAATGTAGTGATTTTTTATTAAAAACCAATTGAAAATTAGTTAAATCACTAATATTTATTTTCTTATGGAAAAACACAAAGCTTTTCGGTATTTACGCCATTATCAAGTGAACAAAAAAAGTTAAAAAATCATAATTTTAAAAGTATAAATTCAAAAATAATTACTTAAAAATATGTGATGGTGAAAATATATTCCATAAAATGTTGTTCTGCTTCTGTTCTGTTTATTTTTTGAATTGTTGAAATTTAACATCAATATATTTGTTTACTGATTTTGTTTTTTTATATTTATTTTTTCTTCAACATTATTTTCTGGAAAAAGTTGTATACTGTGGAATTTTAAATTTTCATTTACTGTTGCGATGTATGATGTCAAAAAGTAAAATATAAAATATAAAAAAATATACGAACACAAAATTTTTTTTAAAAAAACACAATTTTACAAGTAAAATAAAAATAAGTATTTGAAAAATCAAATAGTAAATGAAAATTTAAAATTCCACCAGTATACAACTTTTTCCAGAAAATAATATTGAAGAAAAAATAAATATAAAAAAACAAAATCAGTAAACAAATATATTGATGTTAAATTTCAACAATTCAAAATAAACAGACAAACAGAATAACATTTTATGGAATATATTTTCACCATCACCATCAAATATTTTTAAGTAATTAATTTTTAATTTATACTTTTAAAATTATGATTTTTTCAATTTTTTTTTTCACTTGATAGTAAATGCCGAAAAGCTTTGTGTTTTTCCATAAGAAAATAAATATTAGTGATTTAACTAATTTTCAATTGGTTTTTTATAAAATATTTGCATATATCGCGATGACTTTTTTTTCTTTTTCGTGAAACTATCATATTGATTCGTGTGCGATGTTTGTATGTGTCGATATTGATCGTGATATACCTTCATTATTGTTTCACTTTAAATTTCAACACACACACACACACACAAAATAACACAGCTTTCGCTCATTTCGATTTTGTTTTTAATCGTTCAATGTTATTCAGCAAAAGGAAATGCAGATACGTAAGCAATTCCGCGAAACTTGTAAGATACAAACCAGACAATATAAAGCTTTTAAAGCTCAAATATTATCTAGTACGTGTAAAGAAGATCAGAAGGCTGTTATTAAAAAGCTCAAAGAAGAACAACGGAGAAAATTGGCTTTGTTAGGTGATCAATACGAACAAAGTATAGCGGAAATGTTACAAAAGCAATCGGTAAGTTGTTATAAACAATATTGTTTCTATACTATTTTGTGTGTTTATTTTTTTTTAGCTTTTTGCGCACACTTTTCTCTTTCTATACGTTCCTTTTAATTACATATATATATATATATATATATATATATATATATATATATATATATATATATATATATAATAAGGATAATAGATACTGTTCGTTTAGTGTGTATTTGATTATGTTTATGTACGCGCATATTTTATAACTATAAGTTACCCACGGCTTCGTCTAGGTAACTATTTTTTTAAATACAATATCGCCGTCTCTTTAACAGGTTTATATATTAGTATAGTATAATTGGGAGAGACCTTCGCTCGAAAGATGACTATATTGAAAATTAATTTTAGAAATTGATTTTAGCTGTAACAGATATTTATAAATTGCTAATTTAGTTATGCTTAATAAAGGTTATTATTATTACTATTATATATATATATATATATATATATATATATATATATATATATATATATATATTCGTTAGTTATTTTAGCCACGCCCCTAACGTAACAAAACGTGGTTTGTATTGCGTGTGTTGGTAGTGAAGGTACATTCGAACCGGAAAACGCGTTAAATTCTAAACGATTTAGCAGTGATATTGCTGGTTTCTACTTTTTAAAACTTTAAATTATTGTAATTTCTATCCTATTTATCATGCCAATGTAAAATAAAGCTTAGAACGAATCCAATAATATAGGCTATAAGCTGCTCGAATTTAATCATTATTGCTTTAACAGTTTTTGAGTTAAATCGGGACAGACAAACAAAAATTAAAAAAAATAGATTTTCCGTTTAGGTGTGATAAAAATAGCCCAATGCAGTGATAATGAAAATATTCGCAAATCACAGACAGACACTACAGTTTTATATATTAGTATAGATACATATGTGTAATGAGGTTCTTTTTGTGCGTGTTTTGTCTAATTTAGGTTGAAATAATATTTTAAAAATATTTTTTACATTTTGAGCATCGTCGTTCGGTGGTAACACTGTTACACCTTAAAAGGTAGTTGTCAGAGCATTTCCATATCGTGTAATATAAATACAAATGAAAACATATATATACTTTAAAATATTTTTGTTCTATTATATATATATGTATGTATGTATGTATGTAAAATATACATATGTTACGGTGAAATAGTTGCTAAAGTGTGTGACTGTTAAGTTGACGGTTGAGGGTTCGAAACCAACTTCCGACATAGAAATGTTTATAAAGTGTTTCATCTTTACCTAAATGTTAATTATCGTGGAGATGGCAGTGGCACGCCACTCCGTGTAATATCTTGTGAAAGAAAGAAAGCAAGAAAGAAAAATGTATTGTTAAAGTAATTATACACGGAAAAAAACAGTCCAATAATACAGATGTTGTTTTATCGTTCCGAAAATGATGAATTTTAGAACAGATAAACTTAATAATAACTTAAATGTACGCAAAACTAAGAAATAAACTTATTAGTTAGCTGTTATAAAAAAGTTCACAAAGACAAAATTTTAATGAATAACTTCAGAAATAATTAAAGTATACAATGTTGTATAGAGTTATAAATATTAGCACGTATTAAAATAAATAAATTGCTTTACGTAAAAATTATATTTTATCGTATCAAAGTAAAATATGTTTTATTCGTCTATGCTTGTATTTTTTGTGCGTTTGTCGTAGCGATTCATTAATCACCGATTTCATTAAGGTTTTCATCAGTGGAAAAGTGCCGATCTTAATTGTTTCTTGTACATAAGGATAATTTAATATGTCGCGTGCATAGTTTTAATGCGCATATGTCTAGTTTTATTCAGTATAATTCTGAGGCAGTGATTTTGCAATCGCTGTAATTTATTTATATTACTCAGGCTGGTATTCTAAACAGGGCAAGCGTATAACATTTTAGGTGCGATTACTTGTTTGTATATATTAATAATTTATTTACGGGTTCCAAAGTTTGAATATTGGAAATAGCACGTTCATTTTTTTGTGTGTACTCTAGAGATACATTCATTTATATGCTTTGTAAAAGTTTGTTATCTAACGTCTCGAGCTTTCAGTCAAGGTGCTCATTTTTGATTTTAATATAGTTATTTAAAGCAGGTTTTGTGAATATTATGGTTTCAGTTTTACTATCGTCAATTCTGATTTTCCATTTATAACAGAATTTGAACAGCTTTATGATTGCATCAGTCTGTTACTAATGGTATCTATGCGATATGATGATGTTAATAAGACGGTATCATCCGCATATAAGTGATAGTGGACACTGTCTATAGTGGGACTGTCGTTTATGTATATAATAAACAGAAGTGGTCCAAGAATGCTTCGCTGTGGTACTTCTGCTGTGGCATAACTAATTTTAGATTAATAAGTTTTAATTTTAACATAAAATTCCCTGTTTGATATGCGCTGGAATCTGCGTTGCGTTAATTAGTGCATTGAATACTAGCTTATTTTGTACATAAAAATAAACGTACAACGATTAGTCACGATGTTCGGCGATGAAAAATATGACAATGATGAGACTGATTAATATTTATGTATATATTACTTTACATAAAAAAAAAAATAATAATAAAATCGTACTTTTTCCTTTTGCTTTTTAGATTCGTTTGGATGAATCCCAAGAGTTGGAATGTCATCATTTGACAGAGAGGCTGCGCTACGAATTAGAAATATTAATGGCTTACCAGTCGAAAAATAAAATGCAAGCCGAAGCTCAGCGAAATAGAGAAAGGAAAGAATTAGAGGATAGAGTCTCCGTACGGAGAGCCCTTCTCGAACAGAAAGTACGTTCTAGTTTGTATTTATTACACCAGATATTACGTTACTAATACATAAATTATTTTCGTTATTCGAGGTTAAAATAGAGTTATAAATTAGTTGATGCGATCAATTCAATTAAATTTTTTTGCGTCCATATTTGTTTAGTTAAAAATTTCGAAAATGAATGTGCAATATTTTATAATTCTCCTAATCGATTATCGGTTAGAGGTTTTTGATCTCATTAAATCCAAACGAAAAAATTTCAATACTTTCATTTTTTTTTTTGTATTTCGAGACATTGGTTCAGTCGCAAATTATCAGTGTTACAAAATTATAAATTTTGGTACGTGAAGTAATTGAAGACGTTAAAAAATAATATAGTATACGTCTTAACTAAATATACCGGAAACCGATTTTTAACTTATATTCCGCGTAGATTCGTCATCAGAGTGAGTATAAATTTCATTAAAAATCGATTAAACGAAAATACGAAAACCAAAGAAATTGATACAATAACCGACAATTTGAAAAACGAAAAATTTTTTACGAAGAAATAAATAAAGAAGAAAAGTAAAAAAAAATAGTACATTTAAAAAAAAAATTACGACAAAATAAAAATTATGTAACTAACTTTAAACTTTAATAAATCATTTTATATCCGAAAGGCTCATCACGGGCAACCGGGATTGTGGTAGACGGTAACCATCCTTTCTACTGAAATTTTGTTGTGTGGTTTCAATATTTCAATACAGCCACGGATAATCCGTTGTTTACATCTATGTTTCATTGCGATAATATGGACAAATGTTAGCTGATGTTTAATATGTGCTATATTTAACATTCGCCAAATGTTCTTTAATTCTAGTTGACAACTTTCTCCCTGTTTCCCTGATATAAACTGAACCATATATTGTTTATTGATTTATTTATTTATTTGTTTAATAGCAGTACTTATTGCCTTTCGGCTATGACCACTTAATTTACATTAATTATATATAAAACATTAAATTCGTACAAATAAGAATATTGTTTGATCTTCCATATTGTCGATAGTTATTTCGTTGTTTTTTGCACTTGTCACTTTTGTTTAGTTAAAAATGCGGAAATCCATGTTTATAATTCTACTAGATATCGATTCGACTTTTGACCTAATTAAAATCCGAACGAGAAAATAAGTTTTTTTTTTTGTTTGATTTTGAGACATTAACATGTAAAATTACAGTTTAATTCGTTCAGTCGCGTAATAATAAATTTTACGAAATTATAAATTTTGGTACATGAAGTAATTGAAGATACCTAAATAATATACCGTTAGCTCATCTAAGTTAACATAAAATTACACTTTGTGTACAACAGTGCTTTTAGACGATTGTGAATAACTTTTAATCTGATCTCATATAAACATTTTCAGAATTTGGACATTTCAGGTCAGTTAAATGACTATTATTGTGAAAAATAGATAATTTTATTTAAATGTTCATATAACGTAACATTGTGAATGAAAGAGTTTATATATATATATATATATATTTAATAAAAAAATATAAGTGACGTTTAATTTTTGAAGAAAAGTTATCGCTGACGTTTATTTTTTTGAAGAAAAGTTATCGCTGATATTTAGTTTTTTCAAAAACTTTGATGGAACATGGTGATTGTTTTCTTAATAAAAGACAGTTTTGCGTAGTTTGCTCGAATGACTATTTCTGGCTTAATTTGTCAAGAAAAACATCAATGTCGTTTTTTTTTTAAAATAGATTAAATATCACTTATAATATTATTATTTTTTTAAAATTACAGTATAGTTTAACTAGATAAAAATGTGTAAAATTATATAAACAAATAAGTTGTCTAAAAAAATAATTTTCCGATAAACTAGAGATTATGCCGATTATACAATAATATTGGAATGTTTCGGACAAATAAAACCTTCTTGCAAACAAAATTAATTATATTTTTAAGATTCTTATTTTGTACGTTGGTATTATTATTACGCATATTACGTTTGATTTGATGTCGATTAATATTGACGAATATATGTCGCGGTAGCATAGTTTCTAGAAACCTGTCAATACGATGGTCGAATGTTCGAAACCAATTCGCGACATAAAAAATTTATAAAAGTTTTTCAATAATTACATAATTCTTAATTATCACGGACAAGGCGGAACATTGCATATAATTAGTGCTTTGAATGCGGAAAACAAAACATTAACTAACAATACGGCGTGATGCTGAATATCGACGAAATATCGTTTAATATTTAATATGGTCGTTGTTGTTGTTTCGGTAGATGGATTTGGAAAGTCAACAGTTTATGCAGGAAAGAGCTGAACGCGTTCGTTTGATGCATGAAAAACATCAACGTGAATTGGATCAATTCGACGAAGAATCGACAAGTTTAGGCTTTAGGTGAGTAATGATTTTGCTAATTGTATTTTTATTCATTTTTAACGTACCTAATAATTGTATTATCAACTAATATAGTCCTACCGCATCGTTTTCATTACGAAATTTAAATGCGGATATTTAAGCCATCCGTAGACATACGACGTCATGATCATCATCAGAATGACATTTTATCGTTAGAGAAAAATTATATATTATATGTTTATATATATATCGCGTGGAAGGTAATGGCAAACCACCACGCACAACACTATATGCGCGCTAATAACAATATATTATACTATAAAAACACGCGGGGTTTCATTGTGTCTGATTAAACGATTACAATCAGTTCTTCCGGGTTTGTGTGTCAAACTGTGCTAATGCCATATTATTACGCTACTTGTACTGCACAACAAATTATGTACAGGTAAGTAGTCGCCTTTAATGACGATGATATACATATTGTTAGTCAACGGCATCTGCTGCCACTGTAATTTACATTCGGATAATAAGCACGAATCGATGTGCGTACTAAAATCCCTACTTGAAGTAGGTAATTATGAAACTGGAAACATTGTGCTATTGCTTAGCCGCCAGATCTGCTAGTTCATTACCTTTTAATCCAGAATGACTCGGGATCCAAGTTAAAATTGGTTTATGGTTGCAACCTAGTTTTTTAAAGAGGAGTAACGCGATCTCTTTAGTAATGAAGATGTTGCTTGATGTTTGCGCCACTACTTAATGAGTCAGTAAGGATATGACTGGTCGCATTAAGGTATTATTTGTATCCTCCAATATGTACTGTGGTTTTATTTTTGTATACTGTTTTTTCGTATGCAAAATTTTTATAATTTCGGTTAATTTCGCGTTTTCTTTACAATGTTTTCCATATAACGGTGTTGTTTTTTAAAACAAAAATTATTACATTTCGCACCAGTTAAAAAAAAAAAATTATAAAATAATTCGGCTATCGTATCGTTCAACTTATCGTTTATCCAGTGTAGCCACTTCTATACACTGTACAGTAATATATATATATACACGATAGATGCAATGTAATTTACTAGTTATAAGCGATAATATCAATATATTGTACAGTGATATATATGTTAGACGTCTAATTTACTAGCGATGAACAATAATATCGATAAACTGTATAGCTATAATATATATATATTTATCCACTCGTATCCGAGCATCCGTTATTGAATTAAATCAAGACAACCAGCTATAACTGTTGCTAACGCAGCCAGGTAAAATGTGAAAAAATGGGATGGGGTTATGATAGAGGAAAGGATAATAAGGAAGAAAGGAAGGAAACGCCAGTTATTCAGGATGGCATCCTAGTCTTTGGATAAAGATCTTGACCACAAGGCAGTGGTTTGCTATTTAGGAAATAGCGGTGTAAGGTTTTTACAGCGACCAAACCTCGCTGAGAGTGAGACAGTCGTAGGGTTTTGTGGACTTTTAACGAGCAGTTTCTCAAGCTGCCCATCCACATCTTCTTGTCTGTCACTACTTGAATCGTCTACTTGAGACTTTCCACCAGTATTGTTTCGCGACTGCTTATTGATTATTCGCAGCTGGCCAGTATATCTACTGGTCGTTCCACTATCCACCACCTGTGGACGCACCCTGTTCCGGTTAGAGCTCCAGATCCCAGAAGATGCATAGTACCCCTTGGGGATATATATGTGTGTGTATGATAGATGTACTCTAATTTACTAGCGATAAACTATAATTTCGATAAATCTTTTTCGATTTTAGCGCTCTGGCTATAGCGGAAGCGTCTAAAGAACCGTATTTAGACGAAGAAAGTCTTTCCGGTAGCGTATTAAGCTTAGCTCGTAGTAATAGTTCGTGTTCATTTCCGGACGGTAATATTTAAATACGTTTTTTATAATGTATTATTTACTATAAATTCGTGGTCGAATTTTTTAACCGTTTAATTTAAAATGACCGTTACTATTTCTACTGTTACTGCGAGATTCCAAGTGATATCTATATAAAAACTAACACACACAAACATAAATACATATGAGCGCGCAAATATAGGTGCACCTACAAATTTAAATTTAAAAAATAACTTGACGAAATTCTCCTACTAGCTTACATATATGCGTGTTTAGGTTTTTTTTTTTTTTTTTTAGTTTTGCTTACTAACTAAACAACGTAAGAGATGATAAAAAGTTTAATACGCATAACGTTTACCGTAATTAAAGTCATTTATATCTAATTAATTAATCGTCCTTTGGTTTAAATTTATATTTTTCGATAATTAGCTTAATTGCAGCTTCGTAATTTGATACTGTAATTTCATCCGTTATAATTATTAATTGCGTCAATTGTTTAATCTATCTACATGTCTTTTTTTGTGTATATATATAATTATATATACATATTCACTTTTGAATTGCTCATACGCGCTTTTGTTACTAGTTACCGTCAATTTTCATATCACAATTTTGATTATATATATATATATATAACGTGTATATAAATAAAGCGGACGACGATTTTATTTATTTAATGTTGTTATGTTATGAACGTCTTTATTAATTAAATCGTATCTCTAATGTTATCAATCTCTGATTGTTACAATTTTTTTTACAATAATAATAAATATATATATATATATATATATATATACATTTATATATGTTATAATTTAAAAAAAAATATTTTTTACCCAAAAGTTTATACTGTTAAATAGATTTGAATGTTTAAAATTATAGTTTTATTCGCGGTAAATGAACGAAATTTATTACACGGCATAAAAGCTGGTATTTTGCCCGAGGGAGGCGTTTAATCGCGGTAATTTTCAATTGTGGAAAATATTTGTAGAAATTTTATTAAACGTAGAAAAAAAGTAATGGCGGTAATTGAACGTATGGACTATTAATTTTAAGTTTTAAAGGGAAATTAAAAATTTTAATCGCAACTTATCGGTAATAAAGTTCTCCGAATTATCTATTCAGCTAAGTCGTTCTCAAATTTCATTCCCTATCTCACTTTTTTTTTTAAAGTCAAATTTCTATTGGCGCGTTATATATGGGAAGTTAAAACACAAAACGAGTAAGCGAGCCAAATGTTTGAAAAACGGGTTTTGGTAGTGGAGGTACATTTAAACACGAACGGGATATATATATATATATATATATATATATATATATTGCGTTAGGCTCGTTGTTCCATGTTTAGTGTACACACGAGAGATTCGTTTTTGTCCATTATCAGTTGTCGTGGCAATACTATAACGAGAATATTATTTTCTGCATGAATCGATCGCGACAGCATAAAGTTTAGAAAAAAATTCAAAGTTACGCGATTTTTTGGGGGGTATACCTTAAGAGCCGCTTTTACGAAACATGTCCACGAGACCTGGAAGACCTGAAAACTCTGATTTTTCGTTGAAATTACAAAAATTCAGCAACCAAAAAAAGTCTTCGATAATTTTTTAAAGACTGAACGAATGTATTGTTGCAAATGGCGTTCATCCGAACGATATTGTGTTCTACAAATGATTGTAAGTTAATCTCTCGTTTTCCTATTTGTACATAAAATTTCATTCGAGTATTTTTTACTTATTAAAAAAAATAAAATAAACGGCCGTCTTCTTCGAGTCTACATTTTTGTATAAATCGAAATTTATCGACAGTTCGCCCGAGAAGCGATATATTGTTGTATAATAAACGTATTTCGAAATTTATAATTTCGCGTCAAAATTCGATAATTCAGGACTAAAAACTTCGGCGCCAAGTACGCTATTTTTAATATTGCACGTTGTAACATTTTCGAACGACCGGAAATAGTAAAAACCGTCGTATGTTGTTAGAAATGTTTTTAATCGTCGTTTGCGTTATACCTCATATTCGCTATACTTTATTTCGCCGTAACAGTAAATGGCAATTCAGGTTTTTTTTTCATTCGCAATTCTGTTTTAAATTCCGAAAAATAAAATAAAGACTATTTTTATTTTTGAGAATTTTCCGATCGAACTCTATAGATTTTATTTTATTTGTCTATTTTCTCGCGATAGAATATAATTTTTCGGACGTTCGCACGATGTTACGTAGTATATAATAATGTGAATTTTGTCTTGCAACGCGTTCGTCGGTTATTTAAATTTTTTATATTTTTTAACGTCGTTTATAAATGCGATAAAAAAATTTAGATTTTTTTTCAAACGGCATTTGCGCGATGCCTTTTATTATTTTTTTCTCGCGAAATTCGCTTAAAATACTTCAGTTATACTTTTCGAGGATAACGATTATGGCGGAGGAGTTTTATAAATATGCGCGGACAATAATTAGAGCGATTAACGAGAAATGAAATAAAATCGATTGTTAAATACAAAGTTATACTATATATATATATATATATTAATTATAACCTTTTTCAGTCGCGATATCGTTTTTTAACGCTAGGAAAATTTTTTATTTTCCGGTCCATGTAAAATGTCTTCAAATGTTTGAAATTTTGTGTAGAAATTTTCTAATGTACGTCTGAAAGGGGGGCTTATAAGAAAGCGATAAAAGTGCAATGAGATCTGTTGTTGTTATCGTTGATACGAAATTATATTTCGTAAACGCACGTATGTTATTCGATGTAGGCTTTAATTTTAATTATTTATATTTCTGTTACCAACCTTATTATGTATTTGTATTGCGCTTATTTTAGCAGCGTATGTTATTAGTTACTTTAAAAAAAAGGAAATAGCTTTTTTAAATTATACACCTATATATACCTCTAAAGGAGTGCATTAAACGTACAAATGTTTTTTATATATATATATATATATATATATATATAATTCGAGGATAGCGATATTAGACTTACGTTTCACACGTTTTGATAGCCTTCCAATGTGTAAAGTAAGATCGAACGCTATTTTATTAATATTAATATTAATATTTACGGGATGAGCGTCTCTCTAATTGTAATTAACCTCGTTACTAAATAAATAATCTGTATATAATTATTTTAAATTGTAACACGTTTCTCTGTTTTTTTTTTTTATCTATAATTGCGTTCTAATATAGTCTGATGAAATATATGCAATTTTTCTAGTCCCGATCTTGTACTTTTCAAATTTAACGATGATAATATCAACAATAATAATGATAAATCCAAAATTTATTTCCAATAAACCAATTACAGAATAAACATGGTAATGAAACATCGAGTAATCTTACAAATTAAACATGTTTTAGAAATACATTAAAGTTTCATTACCGACGAAACATTTGAAATCCACCAAAGCGCATATGTTGCGCGAATAGTGGAATTCCTTTTGCGAGAAAAAAACTATACACACACACACGTACAACGTACATAGAATCGTACACCTACATGCACGTATTGTACAACTAACTCTTCACACACACACACACAATCAAACACAACATGCACATACAGTCGATTATTAACCGTATATAAGCTATTATTAGCATAGTCGTGTACATTTTAAATTATAAAACGATAAAGCGATTAGAAATGCAACGTATAAACCGTCGAGTTTTAAATGGAACTAAACATTAATTGATGAAACTCTACAATTACACGGAACGTATAATAAGAGCTTTCATCGTCGTTTGTAATAATCGAGTCCCCTTCAGTACTGTAGTGAATTATAAAGTACGGCTAATTATACAGCCTGCATTATGAAATGATATTTACTAAAACGCGGAATCTTTCGTCCAGAGCTAATCTAGTTATACCGCTGCCCATCGATATATTAAACGTCTTAATAATAATATTCGAAATGTTATTTAATCGTTCGGTTTTTTTTTTTTTTAAACTCTGAATAATATTAAAAATTTTCTCTTAAATATTAAAAATTAAAGTAAATATTTTTTTGGTACTTTGTCGTTTGACGATAGTACGCCGTTTTTTTTCTTTCTTTAAAAATAGTGATATTCGATTAAATTTCAATTTATTTCATATTACTCATCACTGTAATAAAATAACGTAAGGCATTTTGTAAATTAAAAACAAGAATCGAAAAAAAAATTATAACAGTATAGTAAAAATAAATAATTCCCAGATTACGTGTGCAAACTGCACGAGCGCCGGTTTAAATACGCGAAAATCGCAAAAAAATAAATATTTATCGTTACAGCTTCGTCGAATGTAATCGCGTGTAATTAAAATTGCACGTCTATAAATAAATCGAGCGGAAAGAAAATTAATGCGTTTAGATTATTATACAAAAATGAATAAACAGTTCAGACTCGCTAGCATTATAATGATATTGAAATAATTAACAGTTAACAAATAAAATAATTAACAATTAATAAGTATGACGTATATGTTATTGAAATATAATGTACTCAACATTACATAACGTATACCGATTTACGTAAATGTACGTATAAATCAGTAATGAATTCGGTAAGTTGTTACATAATTCCGGGTCCTAAATAATAATAATAATAATAATTAATAATTAATAATTAATAATTAATAATTAATAATTAATAATAATGCGCACAAATCAGAGTTGTGTCGGACGAGATATTTGATTTATATAATTCTCTTTTTAGCGCTGAAATGAAAACTTGTTTTTGAAAAGTACAGACTCGTGACTCGTTACGTATCTGCATAAATATTCTATTCTCGTGTCTAATATAATAACGGGTTATTTAAAAAATAATAATTTTCGTTTATTTTACACGTGACGCATTTTTGATTATATAGATGTTAATGAGAGAAGTGAGTACAGTTCTCTCTTTAAAATTAATCTATTTTTATATATATATATATATACATTTAACCTAATTATTATTATTATAGTTTACACGTTGATATTTTGTATTATTCTTTCGTTGTAGTAACTAAAAACCACAGTACGTTTTAAAAGTATTGAAAGCGGTTTGACCTCTCTTAATTTATTGTTTTATTATTATTATTATTATTATTATTATTTTGTACCTAGTTTTCGGAGTAATAATAATATACCCGTTTATAATCTCTATCGCTAATAGTTATTATTTGTATATATAACAAACAAAAAGTGTAAACTACGTTTAGACTAATATAAAAATGACATGATTTTTTTTAGATAAATATTGGTCTTATTTCTTTATCGGACCTAAGAACGAAACAATTACGCGTCTTGTTATTATTTAATCGCAATATTTCACACCGGAAGTTATAATTTAGGTCGTGTTCAGGCGGTAACGCTGGAGAATGCTATGAGGTAGGCGTTGTATTAAGATGTATGATGGCGTAGTTTTGCCGTCATATCGGGGATAAAACCTAGGCTAAAAAAATTACGTAAGCGATTGTTGAAGACTAGTTGGTTACTTTGTAGAGTGGGTGGAGAAGGTTGGTCTGTCATCAAAAAGAATGAACGAGCTATCCAACGCGTGTTGGAAATGCGTACGCTACGATGGATATCTGATCTAATCAGAAACGATAAGCGCGACGATGGGCGTAACACTCCCATTTACTGGTGCATTATTCCATAACCTGAGAGAGTAGGTTGATACAAAGTGAAATATAAACGTTTAAAATGCTCGGAAGTGAAGTATTGTTTTAGATAATAAAAATTCAGTTTCCTTAATTTTCTAACCGGGTATAAACGAGTTTATCCCATGTTTCAGTCAAACTATGTTCCTAAATATTTCAGCTCATAAGATTTTTTTTTTTATCTTAGGTACATTATTAAGTGTAAGTTTTGTTTCATCCAACAAAGTGGGAGACCAATAACCATATATTATAGATACCCAATTTTCTTTTCATCTACGATTAGTCGATTTTTCCTCGACCATTCTGCAATTATATTAATATCAGCGTGCGCCAGATTGTGCAGTATATTCGACTGGTGTCATCGGCATAGCTGAATATTCTCCCATTAATTTCGGCATCCCACGAGTCATTTATGTATATTAAAAATAACACGCTTCCCTGTGGGGTACCTTGAAAGTTTTTCACTCTGAATATGTTTCGCTTTTGTGATATAACGCCTATTTACTAAAGTTACGAACCAGTTGTATGTATTTCTTCTTATTCCACAAGCATACAATTTCTTCATGATGATTTGAAGTATCAAAAAAGCTTTACAGAAGTCGAAATAAACAGAACGTTTTCACTGATATACATGTTGAAAAATTGCGTTATCAGTTAGAGCCCATATTGATTTACATTTTAGAGTAATTTAAAGGATTGAAAAATAAGAGCGCGATTAATTAACAGATTACGAAGGAAAACCGCAAGGGGTTTAGGAATACCGATCTGAATAATTCGATTAAAAATAGTCGGAAAATGGACATTATCATAAGCTGACTCACTATGTAGAAAACATGCAGTATAAGATAAGCTCTGCTGTTAAAGGGGTCATATACATCAGCAGAAGAGTCCATTGTAGAGTATGCTGGGCGGAAACCGTAGATAGATTTTGGGAATTTACAATTAGACCCCATCCACAATCTTAGACAATTATTTAGTATCGTTTCCACGATCTTTCTCAATTGGTCTATGTGTGTTAAAGTCATAGGGCGGTGTATATCTAATTTTTTGTTTTTTAAGCTATAACAAGTAATTTGTGCCAATCTTCAGGGACAATATTATTAGTCCATTATATATATATATATATCAGATAATATGGAATGAGCGAAATTAGAACACTGTTGGCAAAGTACGTGATCAAATCTAAACCGATAGAAGTGTCTGCTTTACTACATATATCAGTTGATAGTTCTGTATAATAATTTCTGCTGTTAATATCTGAGATACAAGCAGGATTTGGTTCTTTTGCATATAGTTCCTCCTGTGTGGGAATGTACGATGGAAAAATTTTTATCAATAAACTGACGAAAGCTTGGAGAATTTTTACAAAAAGGGGATCCATCATTCAATTTGTGATTACTGAAAGATTTACATTTTTTTCAAATATCATGGAGAATTGTATTTTGATTGAGGCATGTGCAGAATTTGTGCAATGTTAGTCGCTTAGTGGTCTTAAGGAATGCCCCAGAATCGGCTCTGTACATAAGATAAAATTAGTCATGGTTTTATTTTCACGAAAAATTTTAGTACAATTATTTCTCCTAATGACATAATCCGTACATTCAGGATTCCACCAAGGGGGAGATAGTTTTGACGTAAGAACCCGCCTTGCAGGTACACTAGCTAACATTGCTTTATGGGAATCGTACTGTTCAGAAGGATCGACATTATGATTGAAGTCGGCCAGAAGATCATCGAGTACTTTGGAAGAAAACATATCCCATTTAGAACATTCCAAGTCCTAGTAGAAAAAATTATTGATGGTTGTGAAAGCTTATTAGAATAGGCCAATGAGTACCCCTTGGAATTCCTGTCACATCCAATGCGGCTTTAATGATAACGATGGAGATGTAAATGTAAGATCAATAGTTGAAGATTTTAGAGCCGAAGGGAGTGCGGTATACTTTTGTTTTCTTAGCGTTCATTTTCACGGTTATATTTTAAAACGGCTGCGCCTCTATCTCTGTTTCCGCGATTAATCATCCGCAGAGCTTATTGCATTTGTTATTTCTCCATTTATCTTCGGGCCTATTTTATTAATTCGCGTCTCTTTCACCACCGCATACATGTTATATAATCTTGGAGACAGGGGACATCCTCGTCCTACCTCTTTTTCACTGCAACATTTGTCTTTCGAATATTTCGTTCCAAATTTTATTGACGCGTTGGGTTCGGTATAAGTTTTTCATTATTCTTATCTCTTGTCTATATTGTATTTCTTTAGAATTTCAATCATTTTCTCATGGCTAACACCATCGAATGCTTTTCCGACTATATCCTTATTTGCATCAGGCGTTCTTTGAATGATGACCAACGATCACCTCTTTAATAAATCGATCGCGTCTCGGGTTCCTATTTAAAGTCATATTCTCGCTTAGGTTTTTTTTTTGATCCAGTTTCCGTTCGATTTCAATAATCAACAACAATTAAAGGCGTGACTCATTAGAACGATGGTCCTGTATTAAAAGCATATTTGGAAATAATACTTCTTTTCGGTATAAAATTTACATTTATTTGTTGATACTGCTCTTGTTCACATCTTGGTCTAATAGTCGAATCCGCTGAGAATAGTCATTACTAATAGATAATGTTTTCACAAGTTTTAAATTTTACAGGTGGTCGAATTATATCCTTCTTGTTGTATCGTAATCCTTGTCGATTGTTGGTTCTCATATTGGTATTGAATTTCCAATCTTTGTCGTATTAGTTGTAGCGTGTGAAATAAGCCTGTTGTTTTATCAAACTAGTGGACAAGGTTTTCGTTACTAGTAACTTCGACTTATTCTTGTACGCTGAGATGAATGCACGTTTAAAAATTCTCTATAAAACTTTATATATATATATATATATATATATGATTTAAACTAGCCTAGTCCGACTTACAGTTTCGAAATGTGGTGCTGGAGGAAACTTCCCCGCATATCATGGACCGCAAAACAAACAAATGCTGTCATAGCACAAGAACTAAACTTAACGCAGCGGTTAGGTAATATGGCTATCATTAAAGTGATAAAATATTTTGGCCATATCGTACGTAGTGAACGGAACTTGGAGCTATTAATTAGTACAGGGGAAGATTCAAGGAAAGGGCCGATTACCGCAGAGATGGACGGATATAATATGAAACTGGAGCGGATTTTAGCACATCAGTGCGTGCGACGGGCACACGACAGAGAAGCATGGCGCAAAATGACACAGTTACTGTATATGATCACGATGCCCCATTGGGGTAACCGATTAAGAATAATAATATATATATATATCAGTGTCGAATGTAATGTGTTTTAAAAAATAAATAAACAAAAAATTAGTTAAAAATCAATAAATTTTTATATAAAAAACCCCACAAAGCTTTTCAGCTATTAAGCCATTATCAAGCGCATATTCAAAAAATCTACTACAAATCTTTAACAAAATAGCCGTCATCATTCCTATTATCAAATCTAACAGGAATAAGAACTACCATCTATGTCATCTGTGCTCTTTAACGGGTTGTATACTACCGCTAAACCCTTTCATTGAAACTTTCTCAATTTTTATTCTAAAACTCTGAAATTTCTTATGTGACCTAATATAAACCTGATTACAAAAAAAAACTCGACCCCAGCATTACAGGACCACCGGGAGTGAATATATAGAGTGTCGCTGAGGAGCGACATTTCAAACTCGCGAATCAAAAACATAACAACACTTTTACCAATAGGTAAAATAGACATAACATCCGAATAAAATTTAATTTAAAAAACAAAATATATATAATAGGTAAAATAACAGTAAATAAAATTAAAATTAATAGAAATGACAAGAAATATACAAATAAGAAACGACAAAGAATGTTCGTGGTAAAATTGATATAGTATTCTTAAATAACCGTTAAAGTATTGTCGCTCTATAACGACATATCCAATGAAAGGGTTAAATTTAGCCTTCTTCAACGTTCTCAAAGTTATATTACCTTCAGATTGCTATATAGTTAAATTGACAGCTGGCTATCTTCATCTTCTTGTCGTCTTCTTTGATTTGTCAAAAGCGTTTGATAGAATCTTAGTTCACTAGGTATTGAACTAATTGATCTAATGGAATCTCACAAAGGAAACTCGACTTTCTTGATAAACAACCTTGGCTATCCACCTGTTGTAACGGCCTGTCTTTTTCAATAACTCCGATGGACAGTTTACTAACAGAAACATATGAATGACCACCAAAACTATCGTCACAATCATTTGCTGGCAAATTTATTTATTTGCATAATATCGATACAGCCCCGAGTTTATACGAATTATCGATTTGTTATGAAACGATTTATTACGAAAACGATACCGCGTCTTAAATATTTAATTTTTTGTGTATCGACTTTATTCATAAACAAGGCGATTTTAGGATTTTAGAATAGGGTATCGTGCGGTTGTAGAGACTGATTAATCGATGTAAATGGTGCGAGTGAAATTATTAGTGGGTTGGTCGGTTTTAGAAAGTCGGCATAATATATATAATGCATGTGTGTTTTAATGTGTATGTAGACATATATTTTTGATACGAATAACTGGTGAAATGGTTGGTGGGAAAAATTGGGCACAATGTAGTATATATATATATATATATATATATATATATATATATATATATATATATATATATATGTATAAATTAATGTAGGATTTCGTACACGTATATACATCATGTGATCAATTGATAGTTCATACTTGGGTCATCGTCCAGTTAATTATTAAATTTGATAAGAAGTAAATATGCGAGGCCATTAAAAACCGTCTTATTGAAAATTAAAATTAATAGTGAAAATAACTCACCACGCTATTTTTACTGCTGGCGTCGTTATTATGTACCTGTTTAAAAATGGGCAATTTTTAAAGAAATTATATATATTTAAATTGGAAATAATCTTAAAAACAAAATGTTGTTGTTTTAAAAGTTCAAAAATATAATATTACCATCATGTCCAAGCACAAAAAGGGATTTTTTCGGAAATACATACTTCGATATTGGTTGCATAGTTTGTTAGTTTTAGCCGGATTAAGTAGTTGCACGATTGCGCTAGTGAAAATATTACAGACGGTTGTCGCAAAATATTCGAACACACGATGGGCTTTGGAATTAGTCGGTGATCAAAGAGACGACGATTCATCGTCGGCGGTATTGGAAATTCTGCACAGTAACCACTACGGAACGCATAAATACGTGCAATTGAAGGTAAGTATGAAATTCGGAGAAGCACATCAATTTTTCGATAGTCTTAACGAATTCGATCATAAATTTTAATGAAAATTTGACTATATAGTATTATAACAGGATATTTAGAATAAATTTTTATATAGAATTCAGTCTGAAATTTGTAATAAAATGTCGAATATTGAACGTGTAAGATAGCTCGTAATGAATAAATATGTCGGTAGATTTTATTTAATAATTTTAAATTTTATGACGAATTTAGATCAGCGTTATTAATCGGTTTACAGAGTATTATGAATTATAAGTAAAATTATGTTTTGGTCGCTCGTTTAAACATTTCCTGCTCAGTCTACTACATTTTTGGATACTCTATTTTCTATCTTATTAAGACATGCAGACTGTAGGTGTCGACTATACCTTGATAATAAATCTATTCCGCGATCTGATTCGTCAAAATATCTCGGAATGCATTTGGACGCCAGAATTCCATGTACACGTAGAGATGAAAGTGTTACAAATCAAACGCAGAGTACAAGATTTGTATTGGCTCATCGGTTGGATGTACAATGCAAACTATTGCTCTAAAATCAGGTTATAAAGCCTATATGGATGTATGGGCTTTCATTGTGGGCATACGCTGCCAAGTCTAACAGGAATCTTGTACAGAAACGGCAGAACATCATTTTACGTGCAATTATGGATGCCTACCGGTATTCGCGAAATGAAGGCATACATCACGATTTTGTATATATGTAGTTTGTCGATGATGTTATACAAGAGTTTGTTGCAGCGCATGAAAAGCAACTGCTTAGCGTGTAAATGCAGAAGCTCGTCAAGTTTTAGATACCAAAAACGATGTTGTCATCAGACGACTTAAACATCGCCATCCAAGTGATCTTGTCTAGTAACAGCGTTACTAATTTAGTCATTCAAGGAGTTCTACACGCTGGTGTATAACCCCATACATGTTCACTTATATTTTTCTTTGCCTCCGTTACTAACATATGTATTTATTTTATAGTAGTATTAAGATCGTACATAACAATATATTCAAAAAAACCAATATATATATATATATATATATATATATATATATATATATATTTATATATATATATTTCGCGAGCTATATGTCTAAAAAAAATCAATTGAAAATTAGTTAAATCACTAGTATTTATTTTCTTATGGAAAAACACAAAGCTTTTCGGCATTTACGCCATTATCAAGTGAACAAACATTTTTTTAAAAATCATAATTTTAAAAGTATAAATTAAAAATAATTACTTAAAAATATTTGATGATGATGGTGAAAATATATTCCATAAAATGTTGTTCTGCTTCTGTTCTGTTTATTTTTTGAATTGTTGAAATTTAACATCAATATATTTGTTTAATGATTTTGTTTTTTTATATTTATTTTTTCTTCAATATTATTTTCTGGAAAAAGTTGTATACTGTGTGGAATTTTAAATTTTCATTTACTGTTGCGATGTATGATGTTCAAAAGTAAAATATAAAATATAAAAATATACAAACACAATTTTTTTTTAAATTTTACAATTAAAATGAAAATAAGTATTTGAAAAATCTGATACATGTCTAATATTGTCGATTAAAATTGTTTTTATAAATAATTTCTTTCGTATGTCTGTTAATTATATTTTTACGTATTAAGTCGAAAAAAAATTTAAAAAATATTTCAATTGAAACACTTTCGATCATGTAGAGCTTCAAAAAGAGTTATTTATCGTTGTAGGGTCTACGTGTGTGCGTGAAAGAGATAATTCGCGCGACTTCTTTATGTAATAGCCGGTCTGCCGCGAACTTAAAGATTTTTTATCATAAACTTTAATCGTGTCTAGTCGATCCGAAATTTTTACTCAATCACCATTCAGGGCGAATTAAAAATTTATAATTAAACGTACGATATTAGTAGGCGGTTAATTTGACGGTTTTACCGAGAGAAAAAAATTGTTCCACATCTATAGTATACACTAATATCGGGTTTATTATAATTTGGATGTTATTTTTGTATGGTAAAATTTATTAATTTGATAAATTTGTTTTTGTGTTATTTATCTACAATATTCGTAGTTTGTTTCGACATTTCTCCATCTATCTACTTACTTCGGAGATGCTAGGCAAATTAATATTTACGTTTCGATAAATAGGTTGTTTTTTTACGTTTCAAATGAAACGAGTTAATTTTAATTACGCGTCTACTGAATTTACTATTTTTTTTTTTATGTCCACTCGATAATGGCTTAATAGCCGAAAAGCTTTAATTTTTATATAAAAATTAAATGATTTTTGATATTTTTTATTGTTCGTTTATTTAAAAAAAAACCATCACTACATTGCGCGCTGTTCAAAATATGTTCTTAGACATTTATACGTCTTCTTTCTTCCTCGAGCCTTCTTCAAGGGGGTGTAGGTTGTTAAAATTATGTTACGCTATATATAACCTTATATTTAAAAATTACAGGACAAATTTAAAAAAAAAAAAAAAAAAACCGAAGATAAATAAAATATTGCCGAATTCGAGTTTAGCTTTTTACTACAATGTGCTATAGATAACGTAGATTACTTAATAATATAAACAACTCGATATTCAACGGTTGAATATATTGGAGAGTAGTGATTTTATTAATTAATTATAAACAAACAAAATATAACACCCATCGCTAAAAGTTTTTTAATCGCGAACCCTTTCGACAGTTACGTCATTTTCAAGCGCGAATTAAAATTATGACATCTTTTTTTTACATTTCTGGTTTTTCATATCTAAAAAAAGATGAAATAATTTTTGTTCGCGCTTGAAAATGACGTAACTGTCGGAAAGCTTCGCGATTAAAAAACTTTTAGCGATGGGTGTTATATTTTGTTTGTTTATAAACAACTCGATATTCAACGTTAGAATATAGATTAATTTAAATATCGGTGCTTCAGACTGCTTATAACGAGTACATCTATTTTGTAGGCTGGCCCTTAATACTGCGTGGGAAACTACGTTATAACTCGTTGTCTATCACTAAGTTTTATTTAAATCTCTAATTATTGCTCCGACATTAGAATGTCAGATTGCATTACGTCGAAAATGGCGATCGATCGAAACCGTTGATGATATTTGTTCACAGTTTTAGAGAATTTTGGCTATTTTGGAGGGACCAGTTGGTGCATTACGGACGGAATTTTTGGTAGGTTATGTCTATTTACTATTTACATTTTTTTTTTTTTTAATTTTTAATTTTTCTTTTTCATTTTCATTTTTTCCACTTTTTCAATTTTTTTTTTATTTTTCTTTCGTACGCCTTATCTGATAATCTCGAAGAATAGACGCACAAAATTTTGCACGATTATGTAATAATAGTAGTACTAGTTAATTCGGGAAATTAACCTCGAGGTTGGCTTATCGCGGTTAATATATATATATATACATATATTTAGTGTTGCAGCAGATAAAGTTCAAGCATTTAACCGTGTAGATAACTATTAAAGTATTCCGACTTGCAAAAGTCAAATATAATAAATTATAAAGAAATTCTTTCCTTCGCTATTAACTTCTGGGAAAACCTTTAAAAATGTCTTCTTCTTTAAAAATGTAAAAATAAATATATTTAAACAAGATCTGTAATATTAATATTTGTTTGTAACATTTAATTCGCATTCCCTATGAAATAATTGTTCACGCTTTCCGCATTTCATACGATCTAGTTTTTGTGACAAATACATCGAACGATATAGCAATTCAAGTTTGAAATAAATGATAAAAGTGTAAACTTTTTCTTTTAGATTTAAAAATTAATATAAATAATAACGTACTAGATATTAACATCTATAGAAAACAAACTGATACAATAATTAATGATTATTTTCATTTTAAATCACGGCTGTTATCGTAGCAGAGGTAAAAATTATTTTTATTGACGATAAGAGCAAATTAAATAAAGAAAATAATATATATATATTTTTAAATATTATCTTAACCATATTCCGTTTGTAACTACCAGGGTTATTACAGCATAAGGAGACATATGTCTAGTTTACATGTATGCTAGGAGTGCGCTTTCTCTGGAAAAAGTCAGAATTCTACTTATTGATTGAGGGTTGTTTGAGAGTATTTTGGGTATCGGGCGCTGAATTTTATGTTTTAACCTGCGTGGTGTGGTGTAAGTGTTTGGCGACTTTTGGTTATGTTAAATGTCCGCATATTTTGTTGGTGGACGGCTTTTGGTATACAGATAATTGTGTGATACGGCTGTATGATCCACACGTACACGGTTTAGGGTACCCAATTCTTTTCTGCTTGTGCCATCTGGAGGCCACCAGGGTTGTATGGTTGATTTTATGCTCCATATGAAGGTTGTTTGTGTGGTTCAGTCGGTGGTGGTCCATTCCTGTTTACTGTTGTTGTACGTGTACTAATGTTGATGGAGGTGGTGAGTGTTCTGGTACTGGCGAAAGTACAATAGACCGAGTTTCAAGGTCTACTTTATTGGTATCGTGTGCATCCCAATGTGTCCTGGGATCCATAGAAAGCAGATTTCCCATCCTTCCTTATGTAGTGTGTGTAGATTTGGATTTCTAATATTACGGTGTTTTTATTGTCTTGACGACATATTCGTTGTAGAGAGGAGAGGGAGTCTGTTATAAACTGATGCTTTTCGATGCGGAAGTACAGCTGGTCTGATGTACTGAATACAATACATAATTCCATACAACTCTGCATCCGGAGAAGTGCAGCCCTTAGTCGGATTGAGTGTAGTATATTACCAATTTGGCAAGAGCAAGCTGCTGGTGAGTAAGCGAAATAACGCGGATACGGAATTTGACGCGTAATTTTTAACTGCGGTCGATCAAACGTATTGGACGGACAAAGAATCGGATATAAAATGTTAGCGTTAACGTGGCATATGGTGATGATGCTTTTTAATGATTATTTAATTCTTTTATTTATTTAATTTACAAATGGTTTACAGATTTCTCGTGGTTTTTCCGACTAGTAATCGAACCATCTTAACAATATTCGCCGATGATATCGCTAGTTTTGCATCCAATTCAGAAGCAACGTATGCAAGCATTGCGGTTCAAAACTATCTGAATAGGTTGGTTCAGTGGGTACAAAGTTGGCGTATGTTTAATCCCAATGAGTGCCTACACGTTATATTTACAAATAAAAAAGTTAAGTGTCCGACTATAAGAATTGATAACGTAGAAATTCAATTCACTACGTTATCTTTACATGTACAGGAACAAGAGGGTTATATAGCGACTATAGCAGACACCAGAGGAGCCATCATTACTACTCGTTCGAAATCGTTACGTCCGTTATTGGGGCAGAAATCGATTCTAGATCTAGTGATTAAATGAACTGTCTATCTCGCGGCAATCGCTTCCATTTGGCGCTATGGATTAGGAAGAAAGAAAGAAAAAAATTTGTATTTGCTATTTGTAGGGTACAGTATAAACAAACATTAAAATTATATAATATCGTTCTGGAAAAAAAAAATGAAATTCCTCGATACACTTATTGTTAATTATAAATACAAACAAAGAATTAAACTAGAATTACAATGTTAAAGAAAATTACAGGAAAAAATTCCACAAAAACCGGCATCTTAAAAATTAAAAGGACAAATGAAATAGCTTAAACTAACGATGAGAGTAATATAAGCGATTAAAAATAAACAGCTGTGTGAATAATAATCGAAGTTAAAATGAGTTTAAGCACAAAATAGAGTTAATGTAAGTAGAATGCCGGGATTAACAACAGATATACTACTCAAGTAAAATATGTTTTATTCGTCTGTGTTTATATTTTTTGTACCTGTGCTGTAGAGACTGATAATCATAGTTACCAACTTGGTTTAACGTCAGTAGACCTGGAGCACGTGTTAAAAAATTTTCTTGTATTAACCTTTATTGTTTCTTCTATATAGGGATAATTTAGTATTTCGTGCATTGTTTTAATTAGGCTTGTTAAGAACTATTCTAAGGCAATGATTTTGTAATCGTTGAAGTCTGTTAATGTTACTTAAGCTGGTGCTAGACCAGACTGGGCTGGCGTATAAAATTGTGGGCGATATTACCTGCTTGTAAAGTAAGAGTTTATTAATTGGTAACAGTGTAGATTTCCTGTTAAATAATGGAAATAGTATGCTCATTTTTTTTGTGTCCTCTGCATATAGATTCGTTTACATGTTTTGTAAAGATCAGCTTACTATCTAATGTAATTCCCAAGTAACGAGTGCCTGATTTCCAATCTAGGTACTGATTTTTAATTTTAACGTAACTATTTATGTTGGGTTTCCGTGCCGTAAAAAGAATTGTTTCTGTTTTACTATCGTTTAATTTAATTTTCCACTTAAAGAAGAATTTGGATAGTTTTGCAACTGCAGCAGTTAGTCTAATCAATGCGATATGATGAAGTCATTATAGCAGTATCATCAGCATATAGGTTAATATTAACTTCCTTCATGCTGGGGATATCGTTTATGTAAATAATAAAGAGAAATGGTCCAAGGATGCTTCCCTGAGGTACTCCTGCTGTTGCATATCTAATTTTTGATTTGTGATCCTTAATTTTTACGTAAAATTTTCTATTCAAATAAGATTTAATTAAAGAGATCATATGGAAATTTGTATTTGATTAGCTTGTAGAGAATGCCATTATGCCAGGCGGTATCGAAGGCTTTTTCAATGTCTAATAATGCTAATCCACTATGTTTGCTTTTATTAAAATTATCAGTAATTTGGTCACATATTTTAACTAACTGTGTGTAACCTAAGTTAGGGCGAAAGCCATATTGGAAGTTGTTAAGGATTTCATTAGCATCGCTATGTTTTCTAAGTCTAATCAGCAACATTATTAGAGTTGTATGGTGGTACATGCAAATCTTCGAAAAATACAACCGATACTCGGTACTATGCTCCACGCTATGTTTCTAATTTGACGCTGCGTAATGATGTCAAGATTCCGTACGTCAGCGACACACACACACACACGTCGTGCAGTGTAAGAGATTATTCGATAAGTTCAAAGTCAGCAGCAATCCTGTGATGTTTGCAGAATGCACTCGTACAATTTTCCAGACAATCCTCCAAGGCGTCTACGAAGGAAGTGGTGTCGAGATGCAATAATTCCGATCTCTTAATTAATCTGGCTGTCCACCTTATTCAAAAGATAACACGTTGATTTCTTTCTAATTATCGTATTTGATCATTCCTATACTATTCCTATATGTACATTCTATTCTCAAGTTATTCCTTTCCCTTCCTCATATGTCTCGTTGGAGTAGACTAATACTAATATTACTAAAATTAATGATCGTGTTTTAGACGTCTATGTTTCTATTTTAGTAATCGTAATCAGGCCTAATGCGTGGATTAGTGTCAGATGGCGCCTGTTGGCTAACGTCGAAGTGTAATATCTTTTTATTGATATGACGAAAATTGTTGATTTCTAACGTTTCAGGACAGTTGCCGTTGATTTACGAGGTTATGGAAATTCCGAAAAATCAGCCGAATTATCATCGTACAAATTGAAATCGTTAACCAAAGATTTAAAACGACTTATCGAAGTTCTCAGTAAGTGATATAATTTATTTTGAAAGATCTACTTCGAGTTCGTTCATTTAAATTACATTTCTCGAATGTACCGCGCAAGTGATTGTTCGTTGTTGATTTAGTAAACAACATTTGACGATTGAATATTACGACGCGCAGGTTTTTCACGGAAATTATTTATTGAAATAATTTCTGTTTATTTAAAAAAAAAAATTAAATAAAAACCGATCGAAATAGTTACCTTGCAGGCACTTCTTTTTGCTATATATCATTGTCGCGCGTTTGCAGTACTAGCAGTTCTTCTTTCACATTTTGGAATGACGTATATCTGAAGGAAAGGACAACTTGTGGCTAGTCTTTTAAGCAGCAAGACACATCTGTAATAAGTGATAAAAGCCGGTTTATAATGTGTTTCATTTGCGCATGTGCTTTATTTGGAGATATTTTTAGCGGTTCTGTCTGGTATTAATTTTTTGATTCTTAGTTGTATTTATTTTTTTCAAATACTATCGTGATTTAGAATGATTAGTCTATAACTAGTCACACGCTGAAAATATCACTACGAATTGTGTGTGTGTGTGTAAGAAATGAGATACGAATTTAACTTGAAGCCGGAATAATTTAGTTTTAGATCGGGAAAAGGTATTCGAGAAGCAATTTTCAGCACGAACGTACTGCGACAATATCTTAGATTAGATTCCCGCTAAGGATTACCTAATATTACGAAAATTTATAAATGATGCGAAAATCAATTTATTTTTGTCGGACTCCTAGATAAATTAATTTACCGTTTACCTCGCTTGATATTGAAACATAAAATAATTTTTTTCGTTTTGGATAAATTGAAATTCGAAAAGCGTAAAGCAGTGGAATAAAGAAATAATATATGCGTATAATGACAGAAACACAGATGAAAAGGAGCGCTACCGATCTCTCATACATACTACTTCATTTACATAAACGTACATATATATATATATACATGCATCTTAATCATAAGTACCCTACGTACGTACACACAATACACACATATAAATAAGTACACGCACATATTTTTATGTATGTATATATACCTGATCCCGAGTGTCGAGAACTATCATCTGATTTTATGTATGATCCGTGTCTTATTACCACATCTCGTCCGTATCTTCATCCAGTTCATGTAACTGTTTGATCTGCGCTTTCCAACCGTTACTCGTCAACTACCCTTCCACCTTGTCTTGCCGCTGCCTTGTTGACCTTTATTTTGTTTCCCCGCAAATAGTAGACAGTCTGTCGTTATTTGTTCGAGACACGTGGCCAGCTCTCGTGTATTTTATTTCAGTAATTCGCTTCATGCATCCGTCTAGCTTAGTTTGTACGACGGATTTTTTTCTCTATTCAGTTATGTATATGCGATGACGATATTTTTTTTTTATGTAATCGTTTTTTAATTAATTAATTTTTTCTCCCTCGTTATAGTTCCGGCGGACGAGAACAGGAAAGTGATTTTGATCGGTCACGGATGGGGTGGAATTATAGTGCACAACTTTGTTAGGAAACATTCTGACATTGTTGAACGATACGTTACTTTTGGCGCTGTACCGTCTGACTGTTTTAATTTGAATGCGAAACAATTAACGAAGTTGTGGTACGTTCAAATTTGACAATTTAATTTTATTGGTAGATACTGTTTTGAATTAAAACGCATTCATTCGGTTTTGTACGTTTTATCAATTTTAGTTTAAAATTAAAAAAAAACCAACATCGTTCTTTATACCCAATTTTAAAACAGAATGAACACCGTTTCTACGGGGTTTGAAAATTTTTAATAGTGAAGATAGGTGAAAAACAAAATGAAATAAGAGTTTATTAAATGTGCGGAGTGAGCACTCAGTGTAGCGATTAATAATTGAGGGACAAATAGAAGAAACTGGTGTCCTCGAGGCGGAGTGCCCTCTAAGTAGACGGACATGATCAAAAACGTACAGTGGGACTTGTTTTTTTCGGACATTTTTAAACGACTAATTTTGTAATAGGTATCTTATTACATGTCCTAATATTTTTCATTTTTCGATATGATTTATTAAATTCCCCCTTCAGTAGTAAGACCTTTAGAACACTTTGACCTAACTAGTGGTATGGGCGTCACCTTGACAACACTTTGACCTATACATTTAACCTTCAAACTATACCTAAAGGTCAAAATGTGCTCGAGTGAAGATTTGACCTACAAGTTTGACCTGCAAACTATACCCCAAGGTTAAAGTGTGATCAAGGGACGCCGTTACTACTAGTATATTATAAATTTAATCAAATATTGGACAGAAAGTTGTTATTTTCCTGACTACTGTAATTGTTTATATATAAATTTTATATTGCCGATTTGTCGATGTTTACTATATTCACCCATCAAATTATTTTATATATGTTTTTTTAATTGCCATTTTTTGAAATATTGTACTCAAAAATTAAGTATTTATTACATTTTTTTTTTTTATATGTTGCATATATTTATAAAATTTATTTTTTATGTTGATAATGGATTAGTAGCCGAAAAGATTTATGGTTTTTAATGATTTTAAGTACGTTTTCGTTGCTTGTATTGTGTACGGTGTTTATGAAATATATTGCGATATGGTATAAAAGAGTTTTTTTTTAAGTGGAATTCCATTGGTTCGGTTTATATGGGGAGTTAACCCACAAAACGAGCGACCGAGCGGAAATAATAGACGGATATATATATGTGTGTGTGTGCGTATATATATATATATACACACCTGTAAAAATTAAAAAAAACTCTGTATCGAATTTAGCTAAAATATCTTTTCGCTTTTTCTGTGCAATTCGAGGCACAGATGTTTTTCATTTTTTTACTTCGTTTAATATAATTTATTTTGTAAATATAGTAATAACAATAACAATTTCATTTTTACAGTGTTACAACTACAAGTAAATTCATTAAGCTACCTTAGTAATAACGTTAACAAATTAAGAGTATAAAACAACTCGAACTTAAATTAAAATTTAATTTTTATATTATATATATTAAATATATTACGTAGGAAAAATTAAAACAAAAAACCTAAAAGAATGAAACGCTATAATTAAAAATTAGTCGTAATAATAACTTAAATCGCGTAATTGATTTTTAATTTAAATTAAATTAATTATAAAATTCTGTGCTTCGACGATGTTTATATTTAGTGTAACGCTCGCGTAGATATATCGTAACTGCCTATGCTTTTAATTAGCTCATTATCGTGCTTTTCATATACTTTTTATGAAATTTTTGCGATATTTTGCTAATATATGCAGTGCTATATATGGAAGTTTTAATTAATTATGTAAGTGTGATATTGTATCGTATCGTGTAGCATTCAGCGAAATTCTTCAACAATGATATTATCTGTAATTTTTTATAAGTACTATCAGATAGGTAAGACCACACAGGACACGCATCAATCTTGATTACGGTAGTATAGGTTAGTTTTTTATTTAATTAAGACCGGATCTTTTATTAAATATACAGAATGTGGATAGCTTAGCTCTATCAACAGCATACTGAAAGTGGTTATTAAACGTTAAACGACTACCCATTATCACTTATACTTAACCTGTTTAACAAACGGAATTTTCTTGGATTTCACCACAATGTCAGACAAGGGTGATGGTCTAATTCTTGAGATTAAGATGGCCTCTGTTTTCTCAGCATTAAAGTTTAGTTTCCACCGCTGGTAATATTTGGAAATTGAGTTTACAGCTTTCTGTAATCTCTTACGAATTGTATCACTTTTATAAAATAAGGCGAAATCAAGTAGCAAATCCTGTTCTGCCGGCGTACCTCAAGGTAGCGTATTGGGACCATTCTTATTTACATTTTTCACGCATGATTTCCCGCATATAAATAACATTGACGTTGCCTTATACGCTGATGACACAGCGTTGTTCTGCAGTTCTTACAGGCCAAGTGATATCAGCAATAGGTTACAATCAGGCGGTGTAATTAAGTATTTTTCTAAATGGCAAGTAGCTCTTAATCCTTCCAAAACGGAAGCAATTTTCTTCACTCGCCGAAGACCGTTTTTCCTGACCAGACTTTATGTCAGTGGCGCGTTGATATAGAATGGTCTGAACACATATACGTTGGTGTCATCTTAGACAAGAGGCTAACCTTTTCCAAGCATATTGACCATGCATCATTGAAGACAAATAGAGCAATCTGTTCAATCTACCCCATTTTCGATCGTAAATCTCACTTAAATATTAATAATAAACTAATAATCTACAGGTCAATCATTAGGCCTATTTTAACATATTCTTGTCCAGTTTGGTCTTCAGTCTGAAATGCTAGTTTCAATAGAGTGTAGTTAGTCCAAAATCGAAGTCTTAGATGTATCCTTAATGTCCCCGTATACACAAAAATTTCATATATGCATAGTGCTCTGCAGGTACCATATGTAAAAGACTATATCCTCAAACTATCCCAAAGATTTTTTCTCAGTTGTAGTGCGCACCGTAATAATTTACTTTCAGCAATAGGAAATTACGATTCCAGGGAACTAAGTATCACATATACTAAAAGCATCGGTGCATTAAACATAATGTATTATTCTCCTAACGTTACAATTTGTTTTGTTTACGTTTCCAAGTACTTATAAATGATCTTACATATTCGTTATATAAACTTATATTTATTATACCGCTTTTCATTTGTGATGGTATTTTTTGTCTGACCATCAATACTATTTTTATCTTGTATATTTATTATTTACCAGTTTATATTATTAGTTACTTTCATAAATGGAGAGAGCCTCCGGTACATTTATTAAATATTATTATAACTTTTTAATATAATGTCAAATATACGCGTTTTACACTTTTTTTTTTTTTTAATGAAGCGTAGTATAAAGCTAAGTCATCAGCATAGAATGCGGTAGGTACAAATAGTATCATCGGGATATCGTTTAATAATATTAGGAACAAGTATGGACCAACTTGCTTGTGACGCTCCCGAATAATACATTTCAGAGTAATTTGTTAAAATGTTCCGTTGTTTTAAATAAGATTTAATGAACTTAAAATAAGACGCGATTTGATCATTTTATATAATACACTATTATGTGTAAATACGATGTGCACGCGTTAACCAATCGAAAATAATATACAAAAATCGGATTTCGTTTTTGCGTACACTTAATCGTTATCATATGTTAGGATTGTTGATTTAAATAAATTTCATGAACTTGAAAATAATTTTTTTTCTCTTTTTATCGTAATATAGGTCGATATATTTCAGTCATCTTCCGTTGTTGTCGGAATTTTATTTCTCATCGCTCGATATGAATCTTTTCTTTACCGATGATTTTCTAAACGATCGTGATCCGGCTATTACAGAGGCTTACAAGTACACCTTTAGCAGACCTGGTAAGTTGTGTTAATCTTTCAACGTTATATAGTAAACTAGTAGGATTTGGTATTAATAAAAACATTTGTTCCCGGATATTTGAATACTTCAATAGGAGAAAATTAATAGTCAAATATAAAGGTAAAAAGTACAATTCGGTTTATTCGGGTAAAGGTTTAGCACAGGGAAGTATTTCGAGTTCATTTTTATATCTCCTATATACAATCGAAATAGAAAAAATTCAAAATAAATCTGTTAAAGTGTTTCAGTTTGCCGATGAGAGCTATTTGTGTCACCGCGGCTTCAGTTGAAACTGCAGTTAAAAAAAGCTCAAAAAGCTCTTCTTGACGTGGATGAGATTCTATACATTCTGCAGTAATTTCTACCCGATGTTTTTTATTTTATTTTTTTATTTTTTATAGTGCCGTGTTTGACTACCGAGGCTATTACTGGTGATTTAACAGTTAGATGTAGTAACTGAGTTTAGAAGAGGAAAGGAACTGTATAAAACTGAGGGAATAGTTGGAGAGGAAAGCGGATAGAGTACGCGGATGGATATCGGGCCGGTAAGGGAGGAGTGTAGGCCAGTACGATAAAATATGGCAGATAAAGAAAGGTGTTTGGGAGTAAACAAAAGGGACAAAAATGCGGTTGGTACGTTGGAGAAGATGGTCACGAGAGAATGATATGTGACCAAGGCGGAGCCTGCTGAATGCTATGTAGTTGGACCGGGTCCCAGGAGCCTACATTGGATTTTATGGGAAGAAGGAAGTTACGGTGGTATGAATTCCACTTCTGTTGCCAGTTGTGGTGGAAGAAGTATTTGAGAGCTGTGTATAGTACTGGGGACGGCGGGGCTTTATGGATTGTGGGGGAATATTTTATTTGCAGATAGTCATCGGGAAATGTAGTAGTTATAGGATTTCGATATGTTGGCAAGTAAAGTGTAAGTAGCATGTGCAATATAATAGGATCTAAAACACTCCCTTGAGGCACTATAGAGTTATGTTACCTCTGCTTCATATCGTACTCGAAAATGTATTTCGTGGAAATATGATTTTAAGAGAGTGTACATTTTTGATAAGGATCATAATAGTGATCTTTTATTTAGAAATGGAATATTGAAAACCACACACACACGTACATATATATATATATATGTAACATTAATTGTGTAGGAAATATTTTTACATTTTATTGTTAACAGGCGTTATGACGTGCGTTTTAAATCATTATCGAGCGAATGCTTGGAGAATAGCATTATCGGCTATTTACAAATTTCCGACGGTTGAAAATCCGTCTGGATATCCGACCGGATTGTTGATTCGTAGCGTAAAAGCGAATTCCATCGACGAATCCAGTTACGAGAAGGCTGGCAAAATTCCGAATTTAACGATCGTCAAAGTAGATGACTATTCGTATCGATACTTATTATCGAAACGATGGTCGCAATTTCATAATTTAGTGGATAAATTTCTAATTAAAGAAGATTACTGCGAGTCCAGAAGGGAATATCCGTTAATGGGGGATATTCGATAAGTGCAAAGAATGACCATGGTGTCGATCGTTTCACAGCCGGTGGTAGTAGTAGTAGTAGTAGTAGGAGTACTAGGAGTATAAAAATTTGTTTCTATTTCTAGAGGAGACACCCGGGAGCATAATTATGTTAAGAACTAATGAACACAACACAGCTGAGAAGTTTTTCCGCTGTTAGTATATCGTCGTATACATATATAATAATAATCATAGTAATAATAAAAGCCTTTATTAGATGTTTAGTATATAACAAAATTAAAAATAATTAAAAATGTTCTGAACAAAGAGCTCCCTCAACCTTGTCCATGTTGATCGTTTCACTGTCTGTAGTAGTAGGAGTACTAGGAGTATGAAAATTTGTTTCTATTTCTAGAGGAGAAACCCGGGAGCATAATTATGTTAAAAACTAATGAACACAACAAAGCTGAAAAGTTTTTTCACAGTCAGTATATCGTCGTGTATATATATAATAATAATAATAATAATCAAATCAAATCAAATCAAATCAAATCAAATTAAATCAAATCAAATATATTTGTTACTACACATGAAATAAAATAAAAAATCTTACTACGCTTAATTTCCGCTAATGAGCGTAGGTTGCGCGAATAGCGGTCTATATTAATCTATATACAAATGATCTTACACGTGCTTACAACAAACTTAAACGAAATAAATTAAAATCTTCCCACCACCAATAGCTCAATAGATTGCAAATGTAAACTTATAAATAAATAGTAAGTATGAATACACATGCCTACTGCTGTATACTTAAATATTTATCTACAATTTAATCGCACCTAAACGTATAGATTCACTCCCACTCGCATGGTCGCAATACACTGAGGAATAATCTTTTTCGTCTTTTGCATACATACACCCACATTGAAACAAATACACACACACACACACACCTACACCGGTATTCGCAGGCTCGCTAAACATACATACACATACACATGTGCCCGTAAACGTAGAGCGCATCAAGTGCCAACATTCCCAACTAATACATACATATATTCAAACTCATGTTTACACATTTACTTATTCGGAATGTACTTCGACATCCGTCGCCGCCTACGATTTATAAGGTCATGTTTTACTCCACTCCTTACGATCCTGCGAAATTCTCTCTTATTATATATAACATCCCATATCAAAATTGCCTACCTCTCGTTCTTCTTTTATTCCTAATATACCGACTTTTTTTTATCCTGTACGCCCATTATGTCTATCTCGCAACACGGGCCAATTACAAAATTTTATCCATTGAAGTTTATCGTCTTTTTAAATTGTCCTTCGATAAATATATTTCTGATCTTTTCCTCTCGTCGAACCTTTAAAACGTAGACCTTTAACACCCTGCTCTGACTACTCTCTTTATTTTTCTTTGTCCCATTTTAGTTGATACTTCGCTCTAATCCTGAATGTACCTTTAAATATATATTAATTACAGACCGATATATGTACCTTTAATCATAAATTATATTCTTCTACCTGAATAAACTATGTCATCTACGTATTCCATTTTTTGACCGTCTATTTTATCTATTATTAATTTTTCGTTCAGGCCTTTTTATTTTATTTTATATATTTATATTAAATATACGATTGCGATGTATTTTTGCGTTTTTTTAATCGCATATTATCAATGTCATTAGATTATAAATTTTTTGGCGCATCAAGTGGTTAAAAGAAATTACTCGAGATAACAATTTCTAATAGATAAGTTCTTCATGAGACAGAAAAATGACATATTAAATCAAATAAATTGATTATATCAACATAATAAAGACGATACATACTGAATTAATAAAATATTACCCTTAATCCTTACGTTTGAGTTGTACTAAATTATCGCCCGATCAAATGCAACATGGAGCTATTTCTACGAATGTAGAACTCGATAAAAATGTGTTTTTTTTTTATAAGCACCAACTGGCGGAAAATAATAACCTAAATAACATTCGATGCAATAAAACAAAAGACGGTTTCAGGACTTTATAATTATTTACACCGATGGTTTTCTAGATTTAAACATCGGTATGTCAGCAGCTTTAAAAAAAACACTCATAAAAAAATAAAACCAAGCAAAAATTCATCTTGTACAGTAGAACTTCTAGCTATATAGCATTAATATATATATTTAAAGATGTTACGAAGAAAAAATTATAACCGTCAGTGATTCAACGAGTGTATTACAACAACTACATGTAAGAAATGAAAAGATGTTGAATGTTATTAGGAAAACGATACATACAGCAAAGAGAAAACGAGATACGCTTCAAGTGGATAAGCATACAGGTGTATTTGAAAATGAAGTAAGAGGTCGGATATAGGAAATAGAAGACGAGCCGATGGAATGGACGGAATACGTTACTCGGATGACGCGTGGAATAAGAAATATAAATTGCTAACTACAACCGTAGGAATTAATTAAATTCCAAAATTACCCGATCTACAGATCATCTAGCTAGAATGCAAAATTATGTCAATTCTGCAGACAGGAAGAAGGATCTTTGATTTAATTCGGACCTGTTCAAGTTTTTTTTTTCAATGGAAGCCAATTGTAATTTGTAACATATTACTAGAACCGTGTTCACCTGCAGTAAAAATGTTATATATAATTTTATTAAAGAAAACCATATCTCTATTTAACATTATAAATCGACATATAATCGTGTAATAATTAAGAACCTAGAATTTAACTGGCCAAAGGGTGTTATAGCAGAACCAAAAAACAAAAAAAACAAAATTCGGAATATAAAGTCTAGATAAAATGCGTTTATAAATATTTCTGAATTGAAACACCCTAAGTTAACGATTATTCTTAGCGTTAACAGTTCGTTTGATTTGATTTTTTATTTTTATAACGGGTAGGTTTATACAATATCGTTGATTATTTTATTATAAATCGATCTACGTATGTGTGAAATTTTTTTGTAAAGTTTATTCGGGGGGGAAAAAATGTTTTCAGTTTTATTAAAAAAAAAAAAATTATTTCGACGTCATTACGAAATTATTAAATTTTCAAAACAAATTATCGACATGTTATACTATTATTGTTGTACGTACGTTTAACGATGTACGTTAGACAAGCGTGGTATACAGATTACGTAGGTATATACTACTTATATATACATACATATATATATATATATATATATATATATATATATATATATAATATATATATTACACACACATTTTCCAAATATATATAAATATTTAATATATCGATTCCAAAATACGTTACAGCGGAACGTTCGAATACCATGTAATATTATTTACATTGCGCTTTAACTTATTTAAAGTGTATTAAAATATTTTTATACTACACAAATTTTGTATGAAGAAGAAATTAGCTTTATTTCATAATGGGATATGTGTGACAAGATTCTTAAAAGTACATTTATACCTTAACAGTGTTAACTTATATAGTATTAAATCTGGAAAATTAATATAAACTTTAGGCTGCAGTAAAAAAAAAAATAAAACCGCAAAAAATACATAAAAAAACTAGTAAAAAGCAAAAAAAATTATGTAGATAAACGCATATTACACCAACACAATCTCCGTATGTACGCACATATTAACTACATAAAATAACCGCAGAGCATAAATAATTGGCACACAGACACCGAATTAAATGAGTAATCTACGCTTAATTCTCTACGGTGTTCGTACCTAGTATAATATTAAGTTTTAGCATATCGTAGCTACGACATTAATTAATATTTTTCCATTATTCTATTCCTACAGTAAAAAACTTTTTATATAATTTACAAGAAGTTAGGTATGTTTAATTCCTAGCGCATATCGGTAATTTTTGTATATCTTAATTTTGGAAACAGCGATTTTGAATCGGTTGTAGTTTTTTAAGTGCACTGTTCGAAAAATTATAGCCAAACAGGACATACGTAGATTAACAATATATATATATAATAATATCTTATTAACTACAGATAAATACGATAGTCGATTATTAAATATCGTCGAAAGTATACGAATTGTTTTCAATTATGCGATTAATATTATTATTATTAAAGGATAAACGAGCCTAACGAAATTGGCTTATACGGTGATTGCCACTAATCTTGATTTCCGCTGAAGGTAATTAAGCCTTGTGAAGGGTATATTTTTCAGTTTTGTCAGTATTTATTTTTAACTCACACACTTAAAAATAGAGCTAGCAGCTTTTTATAATCTGTTACTTACGTTATTTGGCCTGTAAGATTTACAACTACAACATAATATGATAACTTAGGTATATCATTTATTAAAATTAAAAATAGATACGGGTCTAATATACTGCGCAGCGGTACATCTAGACGATCAGTTTTGACAGAGAACTCATATAAAGTAATGTAGAACATTCTATCGCTTAAATAATATTTTATTAACTCTATTAAATGTAAGAGGAATTTAAATTAAAGGTATTTAAAAATGATATAATTATCAGAAGCCGAAATGTCGATTAGTGATAACCCTGTATAGATACTAAGATAATTGTTATCGGTTAGAAAAATAACCAACTCTATATCTAAACTGTTCGTATAGAATGTTGTTATTTTCTGAGTGTAACTGTAACCGACAATAACTCGTATTATTTTATTGAGAAAGTTTAATAGACCGATTGGACGAATATGATTTATATTAAAATAATACCTTGTCAGGTTTAGGTATAATTATAATTCTAGCAGTTTTAAAGTAATCTATTTTTTTTTTTTTTAAGTTAGATCGTCTGTTAACCCATTAAGGCCCAACCAACGAAATACATGAAATTTTTGGCATAAGATCATTTATAACTTACTAATATGCACATAAAATATTAAAAATTAAAAAAAAAATTTACCCTCCGCTTGCTTGTCCACAATAAAATGTTGCGTTTGGGCGTACGTAGGTTCTTTTTTTATTACACCGTATCTTATGTTTTTATTTTATAGACGAACATATGTTATAAAATATACAATCTAATGTTTATTTTAAAAAAATGATTTGTGAAATTCCTTAAAACAATTTATGTGCAGGTGAATATTACATTTATTATATCTATAAATAGTTGTGTTTCCACACATTCTACATCTCTTCCTTCTTTTATTTTCTTCCTCCTCGATTTAAATTGCCTATACGATCGCATCGAACTTCATTCGGTAACGAATTTTTCGATGGACGACCTTTAGTTAATTTTTTCTTCTTTATCACTACTTCGTCTTCAGTTTTGTTTTGAACTTTTTCGCGTTTTATTAAACTCATAGCTAGGTATGACCTCTGAATTGTAATTATGTCATATTATCTTCATTTGCTAGTTTATGTATTTTCCATGAATTTACGACTGCACTATCAATTAGATTCGTAAACAAGGGCCACCACCATTTTTTCCCTCTGACCCGAATTCTGTAGTTGGCAATTCCATTATCATGAAGGTCTACACCGCCCATATGTTGATTGTAATCTGCGATTACTCTTGGTTGATTTATCGACACATACTTTTTTTCCTTCCAATTATATCTTCTAGCTTTAACCAATGGTTTCACTGTACCATTGTTGGTAGCCACGGTTACTATAGAATTGTCATTCCATTTCACCATCATGACTTCCGCGCTGTTATCAAAATCAAGTGAACCCCTTTCTTTTTTCTTCATAATTTGGTTAGATTCTAGGGTACATTTTGCGGTACGGTTTTCGCGAATTGTTCCACCGGTAAAAAAATTACGCTGTTTTAGTAAGTAAAAAGTCTATAAGAAGAAAAAAAGTTATCGAAAAATACACGATGATTTTCTGGTTTTTCGACAACCGAAAGCAGTTTTGTAATCACATGTTCGCCTAAAGATAATTCCAAACTTTCGTCAACTCTTTTGCCACCATAAGGGATAAATTTATACAAATAGCCATTTGAACTACATAGACACCATAGTTTGAATCCAAATCTTATAGGTTTCCTCTAATAAACATTTTACAAGAGTGTCGTCCGAAATATGGCACCATTTCTTCATCGATTGAGAGGTTGTATGAAAAAATTCCAAATTAAAGATATTTTTTTGATTCACGATCACAAAAATAGGCCGGAATTTTGAAAACTTATCACTTTTATTTAATTCGCTGTTGTCGGACAAATGTATATTTTGTTTGATGGTCATGAACTGATTACGACTCATACAGCGTTGAACAAGTGGTAGTCCCTTGTCTTCATCTTTTTACCAATACAGTTTGGTATTGAGTAAAGTATGGTAACCAATTAGAATTAGTATACCAATAAACTGTTTTAGAGCAGCAATATCAAGATGAAATTGGTGTCGATTATTATCATTGGCATACTTATTAGAACAATTTTTGACAGAACCTCATTATCAAAATATGCGTTATTGTTACTAGCAATGATAGTTTAGAACTATGAAAAAGAACTACGCTATGCCCAAAGTTGCGTAAACGCAACTTTATAAACAACTGGAATTAAATGCCATTAACGTTATAACTTTTTGGTAAAATAAATTATATTATGATAGAAGACATTCTACATCCGATTTAAGAATAAAAAATATTGTTTGAAATAATTTTAAAAAAATAATAAAAATGACCATGAATTCCTGTCGATTTTCACTAAATATCCCATTTGGCTTCGTGCACATTCCAAGTTTTGGTAGAAAAAGAAGGAGGACGGGGTGAGATTTGTAGTAAATTAATTTATCTTCATTCGCCAAGAGGGAGATTCTAGTTTTATCGGTTAAAAAAATTATAATAATATCAGTCAAGCCAAGTGTTATTGTCACTGAAAAACTCTTATATATATATAGTAAATTTTGAGACCAGTTTGGATCTTGAAATAGAACTGTTGGGTTGTCCTAAACGAACATATGTAATTTCGAGGCGAACCCAGGGTACATGATTAGTGCAACCCCCCTGTAAAGATTTATATATTCCGTATGCACCTGGTATCGTCAAACAATATTCTATCCTTTTTGAATGTAGTTTTCTTTTCTATGAATATATGGTTACATCATTTTACATAAAGGTGAAGTAGATCATTGTGTAATCTGTTCCAGTTAGAGCAGGGGCTAAAGCCTTCACAATGAATATATATATATATATATATATATATATATATATATATATATATATATATATGTGTAGCCTACTGTCACATTAAGACGATTTTTTGTTAGGGTTTACTCCGTTAGCCTTTTGGTAAAATCCTATCTGTAAGCAGTGGTTTGCTACTGGGATAGCAGGTGAGACACGTTTATACAGGCGACCTCAACTTGTTAAATGTTAGTAAAGCGTTTTTGTAGAGACAGAGTTTTATAGACATTTCCTAACCTATATTTCTCACCCGCTCTATGCTTACTACTTTGTCACTACTGAAATCGTCTGCCTGAGACTTTTCGCCAATGGTTGCTTCGAATTCAGTAAATTTTTTTGAATAGAAAACAGGCTTACATATTGTCCTGATATCATGAGGATGTAGAAATCGAGGAAAATGTCCTTTTCGATGGACAAATGGAATAAAACAAAAAACTGACTAACACTGATTGCAGCCACGAGAAAGGCTGCATATCGGGGAGAGTGGACAAAAGTGATCCGTACGGTTTTATGTTGGTGCCACGTGATTCGTTAAATAATTGTTTCAAAATTGTGCATGCAGTACCTGAATGATTTTGATCATTTTCATACTTTACAAACTGGCGTTTCGACTAGGTGACATACATCCTTTTGGCTATCTTAAAATAAACCTTCTATTCCTAATTTTTATCAATGATATTGGAAAGAACCTTTGCTCAACATTTCTTTTATTTGCTGATGATCTAAAAATTTATGCTCCTATATCTTCACTAGCTGACTGTGAATCTTTACAAACAGATCTAGATAAGCTGGTTCTGTGGAGCAAAGAAAATCTCATTTACCTTTCAATTATGACAAATGCGTCCACATGAGTTTCTGTAGAAATAGAAATAGGTACTCGTTCACTTACACGATGAATGGTAAGCAGATAATTAAAAAATCTGTGGCGCGGGATAGTTAATATTGATGACAATTTAAAATTTTCAATACATGTAAGCGATAATCGCTCTTATAAAATGCTAGGTTTTATTATAAGAAATTAATATGTGTTTAGAGATCCGTGGACGTTACTGTCGCTTTATAATGCATTAGTAGTCCTTTAGAATACTGTTCAATTATTTGGGATCCGTATTATAATAAATACATTAGGTTAATTGACAAAGTTCAGTGTTTAAAATATCTATATTACCGTATATCAGGTATGTACCCTAAATATATGGATTACGATATATATTAAGAAATATAATGGATGTAAGGTCTTTATTACAGTACAGAAGGAAAATAGCCAAATTAAGGTTTCTTCATGATGTATGCAACGGTAGAGTTAATAGTGAGTATTTAACATCAACCGTTTCCTATATTATAGACCAAATAGGCGATCGAATGGTTTTTTTTGGTGAGCCGCGTGCACGAACAAACCTCGGTTTAAGTTCTCCGTTGCCGTCAGCTTTCCGCTTGTATAATTCTCTTTTGAACATATTTCCCTGTATGGATATGCATACTTTGATAACAGATATTTCTTTAATAAGTTGCTTCCCGAACATATTTTGCGATGAGGAGTTTCGCTGTTGTCTATTCCAATGGTTCTAGATTGTTATTATGTGGTGTGTGTTTGGTACATGTGTTCCTTTACTAAATGTAGTATATACGTTAAGGTTTATATTGTATTTATTAATTTGTTGAAGATTATTCGTCCGTTTATTTCGAGTAAGATTGTGCGAATGGGGTGTGAATGATGTATGTTTTAATGAGTGTGAGACTTGCGAATGCGTGTAGTTTTTCTGGTGTGTTTAATGGATGTGAGGCTGGTGAATGTGTTCAATGTATTTTTTTTTGTATATTCAGAGAAAATTATTCATTGTATTATTTTATTTATAAGCCTACACTGTAATTGGCTGTTAGCTGTTGTGTGGCTTCATTATATAAATAAATAAATAAATAAATAAACAATTTAAAACAGTAATCCGTTTATTCTTTCCACGATGAAATAAATTTTAATGTTACTAATGATGCTAGAAAGTCTTCCATTATAAAAGGTATTTATTAACACTTATCCGAATATTAACATTTTGAATTTTGTTTGTTCGGCTTATGAAGACATAATTTATTAATGAAGTTGAATTTTATGATATTTATTTCGCGGATAGCTTTATAAAATTGTTGAAATTGGATTTTAAAATCTGTCTCTTGTTACATTAATTTCGGTACACGATTTTTTTCATTGTAAACCACGTCAATTCTTTATTTACGTAAAGTTTCGAAAGCAGTTACAGTTTTCATTTGGATTTGAAAATGAAAACTGTACTTATTAACTGTGAAAGTTTAAAAGCGTATTCAAGTCACAGTATACTTTTAATTCTCTGCATTCGAGAAGGATTAAAATTTCGTTGTTATCATACGTGTATTATTTATGATTACTTACATAAAAATGCTGATCACTAGTGCAGTATTCAGTTTACTCGACAATGAAGCGGACTGTTAATTTTATTGGATTCAAATAAGTCGGCTGCATCATTTAATGGACATTAATACGCATTAAAAAAAAAAAAAGTTTCATATAGGGGGTGTTTAAAAATGATGATTTGTTTGGACACATTATTCGTTATGTAAAAATATTTGCTGAAAAAATGGGTTACAACGTAATTTTTTAAAAAATGGGTTACAACGTAATTTTTAAAAAAATGGGTTACAACGTAATTTTTTGGCATCATTTGACATTTTTCCTTTTTGTTTGTTAGAAAGTTAACCGGTCGCTTAAGTGTCTATATGTTTTATATGAAAACAATAATCCTCGTCAAAACTTTATAGTACTATTATATTTATTCTCTGTCTACACCATGCCGATTGAAAATGCTTCGCTTTAGGAGATTTCTGCTGATTGACCAGGTAGATATCTGACGGAAGAAATCTGTCCAACTCTCTGCCTGCACACTAATAATTTGATGATTTCGCTGGTTGAGTTTACTCGTCGGCAGGTACCTTCAGGCACATCTTCCACAAAACACGCTTAAAGATATTTTTAAAACCTATTTACAGTCTAATGATACTGCTACATTAACCATAGCAAAGTTAATGTTGTATATAGATATGTGTTGTCCAAATACCCAAGATGTATACAAAATTGCAGGCAATACCCAAGATGTATACAAAATTGCAGGCACATTTCACTTCTGAAATTACAGGCTTCATTCTTCAACTGAAACAATGCTACGAGTACATTCATCGTCGCAGAACAAAACCTAAAATCATAAAAATTATAAACATTTTCCAACACATTATCTCGACCCAATTATTTAGCGTTCTAAACTGTGCGGATATATTTATTTCGTATTGCACGATTCTTGTCTGAATATTAAAATAAGCTTCGATCGTTTAAACAAATATTTATTGTTTAATTTATACCGATCTTTAAAAAATATAGATGCGTAGTAAATATCCAACATACACAAATTACTGATAAATCCGTAAAAAGTGACGAAGAGTAATAAAATTATTTATTGGTATCCGGGTTTGGGTAGATCCGGTATTTTAGGTAAAGTCGTTATTTTGGGTAGAACCGGTATTTTGGGTAGATCCGGTAGTTTGGGTAAATCCGGTAATTTAGGTTTATCCGGTTTTTTCGGTTCGTCCGGTATTTTCGGTAGATCCGGTAGTTTGGGTAGATCCGGTATTTTGGGTAGATCCGGTAATTTAGGTTTATCCGGTTGTTTCTGTTCGTCCGGTACTTTCGGTTTCTCCGGTTGTTTCTGTTCGTCAGGTACTTTCGGTTTCTCCGGTTGTTTCTGTTCATCCGGTACTTTCGGTTTCTCCGGTTGTTTCTGTTCATCCGGTACTTTCGGTTTCTCCGGTTGTTTCTGTTCATCCGGTACTTTCGGTTTCTCCGGTTGTTTCTGTTCGTCAGGTACTTTCGGTTTCTCCGGTTGTTTCTGTTCGTCCGGTACTTTTGGTTTCTCCTGTTGTTTCTGTTCGTCAGGTACTTTCGGTTTCTCCGGTTGTTTCTGTTCATCCGGTACTTTCGGTTTCTCTGGTTGTTTCTGTTCGTCCGGTACTTTCGGTTTCTCCGGTTGTTTCTGTTCGTCCGGTACTTTCGGTTTATCTGGTTTTTTCTGTTCGTCACATGTACTCTTATCCGGAACTTTTTCTCCACCCGGTGATGTAGGTTCGGTCGGCGCTTCCTTCAGTCCGAGAAATTTATCTATGTACCCGTTGACGACATCCGCGTTTTGGCTATTTATGAAATGACCGGCACTGATTTCGTATACTTTCAAATTTGGCACGTTGGTCGCTTTGGCGTAGCTTTTTTTATTTATGTACTTGTCTTTATCGCCGTAAATTAGTATACCCGGCGGTAGAGTTCTATCCTTTATGTCGGGCACACTAAACAGAGCGTATTCCACGTATTTGCAGACATTCGCTCTATAATGGGCCAACATACTCGTCAGCATTCCTAAAAGAATAAAACAAAACTGAACGATTAAAAATTAACCAAATATTATTGTCATTCGATCGATTGTTTCTACGATGTAAGATCTAATACATTTTCGAGCTAGAGTTAAATTTCGTCATTTTATTTGTTAAACAACAAAAAAAAGTAGTTAAAATCAATAAATTTTTATACATTAAAAGCCCACAAAGCCTTTTGTCTATTAAGTCATTATCAAGTGGACATAAAAAAGATAAAATATAAAATACAATTTGTAAAAAACATAAAACGAAAAAACAAAAATAAAATAAAACACGAGAAAATACTTTAAAAAAAATGTAAAAAATTCGACAATAAATTTAAAAATCTCTCTATATAAAAATGAATTACATACGTTTCGAGAATGGCTCATGCGACTTTGCTGATTTCTTTTGTTGTGTTCATATTTGTAAGGGCAGTGCATATATATATATATATATTATACATATCCGCCGGAGGGTACTTTGTACCTTCCGGGCCGGAGCTGTAACCGGAACGGGGCGCGTCCATAGGTGGCGGATAATGGAATGGCCTACAGGATATGTAGGTTAGCTGCGAATAAGACAATAGTCGAATAAGCAGTCGCGGACCAACAGCGGCTACTAGTGAAAAGTCTGAAGCAGACGATTCCAGTAGTGACAGGGCAATGAGGCAAGAGTATGTGGATGGGCAGCTTGAGGAACTGCTTACTAAAAGTCCACATAAATCCTACGACTGTCTCACCCTCAGTGAGGATACACTATCCAAAGGCTCGGGTGTCGCCCCGAAATAGCAGCATTTGTTTCTCTTAATTATATTCTTACCTCTCTCTTTCCTTATCTTCCTTATCCTTCCTGATCCTCTCTGACATACTGTACATCCTTGCCTGCAGGAAACTGTGGCAAACACACTAGCCCGACCGTCTTGGTAAATCCATGCCGTCGGATATAACTGGTGTTGTTGTTTAGGCAGCATAGGAGCTATTAAAGCGCACTTTACTGTCACTTCCATTTGTCTCTCCTTGTTTATAAAAGTCGTACGGCGATGGGATCACGGTAACGGAAGCAGGTTCGGTCAACTGGGAGCTTCTAGCTAATGATTCTACACGGAAGCCGGTCGCTCTCGGATAGGGCGGGATGATGTTAGAGTTCGGCAGCAGATCATACGACCAGGCAGCCCTCTTTAGGATCCGCTCTGACTGCCACAAATGTGGAAGGGAACATATGTGGCATCTTAAATAACTTGTAATTTATTAAAGCACGTTTTTGATATTGAGCTTCAGGCAGGACAAACGTAGCAAAGTATTGGACGGATTAGTGCTTTATAGAGGATTATCTCGTTGTTAATGTTGAATGAGGACTTGCGATTAAGGATAGGGTACAGGAAACATTATCTTGATTGCGATATTATTTATGTGTTTAGTGAAAGTAAGTCTATTGTCGAGGATCACACCAAGATAACGAACCTTATCATACCACTCTGAAGTATTTCCATGTATTAATCACTATCCGATTGTCATTGTCAGGTAGAATAATTTGTTACAAAAAATGTGATAAATGAAGAACCGCTCGACGGATTTTGTGCAAACTTCACATAAACCATCTACTAAATAGTCCGAACAAAGCCTAAACATTTGGTTTGGATAGGTGAACCCGTTCTTAAGTTATGCGCTTACCAACGCATTTCATTTATATATATTATAGAAGATATAGTAGAATACAAAAATGAAGAAAACTTTATATTACCTGGTTTTGATAATACAAATTTATAAGCTTCGATTTCTTCATTAGAAGCACCGTCGTATAGATCGTTGACGTGACCTAATTCAAGGTCGTAGGCCTTCAAATAGAGTTCTGGCAGTAACGGTAATTGGAAGAAAATCGCGTACCTGCGTTAGACGTGAACATTTATATGAATAAAAAAACTGATAATAGTGATTTTTTTTCTAAATTCGCCTCTGTCGTTAATTTTATTTAATTTGACTTAATTTAATAAAAATAATTAATTAATTTAATTAATTGAAATCAACGTATTACAAATGAAAAAAGATCTACGAGTACGGGTAAAATGAAGAAAAGCGACATACTTATTTAGATAATATAATTAAAAGTAATAAATATCGATATTTTTTTCGAGAAATTATTGAAAATGTCATTCGTTTTTCATATTATATAAATTTACTCGATATTATTTCTAGACACGTAAATTCGTTTACACGTTTACAAATAGTCTTTAAATAACCGCGAGAGTGGGGGGCATATTCTTCATTCATTTTCATTTTGTGTATATAACCTTTTTTTTTTTGTTTTTCTTTAAATAGATAAATATTTGTTCATTCGTAAGTTAATTTCCGCAGGTATCTCTTACTAATGATGTAACGTATTAAAGGGCTTGTAACGTCATTTATAGTTGTTTAAATGAATTTTTAAATTGTGTGTGTGTGTGTATGTGTGACAAAAGATTAAACAATGTTGATTACACGCACGATGACGGACGATGATGCTTCTTAAATTTCGGCATTGTAAATAATTATAATAATTCAATTTCAAAAAGTTTACATTATTAAGATATTTTCTAATGTTACATACGAGATATAATATAGTAATAGCGATTAGATAATTATTTCGATAGATAAAATAAAACGCCTACATAATACGCGAACGATACAATCTTTACGTCACAAACCCACTATACACATTCATATACATATCCATACACACTTGAATACTTCATCTACACATAACACGATACTTTTATACAATGAACATATAAATACGATAAAACTAATAGTTGAACAAAAACATGTAAAAGCTACGAATAAGGCCGCGCTCACATTGGATACGAATTGCTATCGTACGTAAACGTACGACAACGATCGTACAAATTGAGTGCGCACACTGTACTCGTTCGTTCGTACGAACTGGGTGTTTTTCTCAGTTAGTAAGTCGATTGCAGTAGTGCTTTCGCGTTCTGTTTCTCACTGTTTCATAATGAATAATAATTTGTATCTCTTAGATAGTTCTCTCCTGAATCGAAGACTACGGCAGAACCGAATGGGTGCGTGAAATATATTTGAAAAGAGACGATTTCGGTGAATTTCATCATATTATGACAGATTTAAATAGCGACAACAATTTATTTTACGGTTATGTGCGTATGAAGACCTTTGAATATATAATTAATTTAATACGCCCTAATTTATCTAGATACAGTAATTTCCGCAAGACCATATCACCTGAAGAACGATTAATAGTACCCTTGAGGTAACAGAATAAAATACACTGTTTTTATTTACAACTTTTTATTATATATTTTTATTATATATATATATAATATATATTATATGTATATATATATATATGATATATATATATTATATATGTATATATCATATATATATATATATATAAATATATATATATAAAAAATATATATTATATGTATATATATATATATATATATATATATATATATATATATATATATATATATATGTATATATATATATATATATATATATATATATATATATATATATATATATATATATATATATATATATATATATATATATATATATATGTATATATATATATTATATATATATAAATATATATATTCTCGTATATATATATATAATATATATATATATATAATAATATATAATATATATATACATATAATATATATATACATATAATATATATATACATATAATATATATATATATATATACATACACACACAAAAAAAAAAACAACGATAAAAACCGCGAATAGAAATAATACACTAAATAATAAACAAGCTATGTGGATTTAAACAAGAAACAGCGGCATACAAAAATATCATTCAAACCTACGAATACGTACGAAATATCTCAACTTGTTGGGATCGAATTCGGATGTCGGATCTATACGCACGTATACGTACGACTAACTCGCATCCAGTGTGAGCGCTCTCAACCACTTCAAAGAATTGGGATCGTTCGTACGTATTCGTACGTATTTGTACGAGTGATTTTCGTACGAAAACGTATGCAATGTGAGCACGGCCTAAGGCTTATTATATAAACAGAGTGCACGTTCAATAAGTACTTAAAATTCGTAAGAAAAAGTAAATAATAATAATTAATAAGGTGTAGTAAACTTATTGCCATCGTTAACTAAACATTTACAAATACAGTGTCTGAAGTTAAATTAAAACCGTTTCAAATAAGAACAGGAATAACACGAGGAGATGGATTATGTACGACATTATTTTTAGATCGCGTATAAAGATAATTCGAGAACGCAGAATTAGAACAAACGAAGAAGGGTATTCGAAGAATTACGATTAGGTAGGAGTAAGAACGACGTAGAGATCGATAGACGATTTAGCGATTTTGTCGCAGATAACGTGGAAGATGCGATAAAACGAGTAGATATTTTAAATGAACGAAAAACAAAATATGTAACTAATATCACTTCGAAATATATAAAAACGAAATCCGGGAAAATTCGAAGAGTCGTATAAAGAAATAATGATACAACCGAATGTGTCGTCGCATAAGGACGAAAAAAGTGGAAACAGCATTTCGGTTAAGGAAAAATGTAAACAGAAAAATAAGACGTAATGGTACAGCGATTAAGAATGTCTTCACGCGTCGGAATAATGTCTTACGATGAATTCGGTAAACAAATACGGTCGAAAATATGATGAAAATCCTCCGATCAAGAAAATAACAGATACGGTCATCTTAAAAGGATTTCAGTTTTTCTATAAAAATCACGAGAATAAGCTGATTTGTAGAAGTTAAAGACTTATAGACGAAATGAAGATACAAAGCCGACAACTAACTAGAAAGGAAATTGAAAATTTCGAAGGTTTTAAACAGAAAAAACAGAAGAAAAAACTCGGCGCAATATGTATGGAAAGAAATGAACATATTGAGTATTGGCTGGAGAGAAAGAATCGCGCACGAATTATTTCACCTAGATGGCCTAATTTTAGAGAGAAAATGAATTAATTGATATTTATAAACCGGTTAATAAAAATGCAAAAAAAAAAAACCCACTATAACATATAGTATTATAGTATATTTCAATATAAAATTTTATAAATCATGCAGAATATTTATATGATACACATAAGTATCCTTAAAGTTACACATTAGTAGTTAAATACAACCAAATGACTTTACAAAAGTAAAGAAATAAATTAAGAAACAGTAAAATAACAATATTAGGAAAAATTAAGAAAATAAAACCTATTAGCACTTGTATATTTAATGTTTAAATCGTATATAAATAAATAAAAATAAAAAATCGTAATATCTGATCGTATACATTAGAAATCGGTGCTTAATTTATATCTAGTAGTAACGCATGCTGAGATCAGGGATAATCCCCGATTATCCGAATTAATTGTCACGATACGTTTATCCATAAAATTTCTTCGTCGATAATTTATAAATATGAGAAATATTTACCGTGAAATGCACTGTATTTTAGTCCATCCAGGAACATTAAATGATGTTCTGCAACAAACTTTTGCATTACCTGGAGTTTTTTGTAAGTACTAACGGACACCGAACAAGCATATAATGTCTTATAATGGTGTAGTGTAAATTAATTTCTTGTTTAGTGAAGAAATGTGAGAACGGTAACTGAAAATTGGTATTCGAACGGCTTGTCACCGATAGATTTATTAATGTGTGCGTTAGACGAAAGACGAGAGTCTCTATAATTGTTTCCCTTATACATATTGAACGAACGATAGAGTAAATCAAATAAAAGCGCTATCATTATCGGTGGACTACAAATTAACGAGTAGTAAAAATTCTTAGCAAATAAAAGAACTTTACTAGAACTTTAAAAGTGTAGGGTTTTTTTCGTTTATCGTTAAAGCTGTTTAAATTTTTAACCTTTAATCGTTTATCGTGATATGGAACCGATTTATTGCGTTTAATAAATTTCAAATAACCTCGATAGCGCTTGTAAAGAGGTATTTTTCGATTAGTACAAAAATAACGCCGAGCGAATAGGTATATTTACCAGGAGTCGTATATTTGCCGTAAATTAGGATTGATCGCGTATTGAGGCGGAACGCTTAGAGCGACGTATTTCTCTATATAATCGGGATAGGTCAGCAGCAAATCCCAAAGTACGGCTGCACCGAGATCGTGGCCTATTATTACGGCTGTATCGTCCTCGGCTGCGTGTGGAAAAAAAATTACGTACATCGTTAAAAGAACGAACTAGTGAACTAGTTCTAATTAAATTTTACTCATCTATAGGAAATTTTTTTAATTAGTTTAAAAACGTGAAATCGTTATTTTTTAGGGTTATACGTGCGCTTCTTTTCCGATAGTGCTTGTTAATTAGGTTTGCTATTTATTAAATCTGTACTTTTACATAGAAAGACTTGATCAAATTTTTCATCTAAACACGCGGAAGAAGTATATAAAAAGCGTACATTAAAATTTTTTAATCAATTTCGAATAAGTGAAAGGGCATAATTGTTATATTTAGATATTGAATTAAGTAAAAATCGTAACTACCGAAAGTTGCCCGATTGATTTCGTTAAAATCGAAATTTATTGGAAAGTTCGCCTTTTTTTAAAAAAGAAATCCGCCCGAAACGTGAACTATTAGTTTTCTACATACGTAGAAAATGCGGGCAGTTTGATCAATCAAAACCGCACGCATGTACGTATAAGATTTAAGTGTAATTATTAGATAAATTTAAGCTGTTCATTTGAAGCATTTTCTAAATCAAGTACAAAATCATAAATTGACGATTCACAGAAACGATATACACCGATTAATGACAGATATTCATTCTGATATTGACGTAATGTAATTTTAATTACGAACTATTAGTCTCTGGTATAAACGATAATCTCACTCGAGCGTTATTGTGTATCTCTATATTGCCCGTAAGAAAATTCTGATATTTGAAAGTCACTTCGTACGTGTAAATACGGTTCGGTTAAATTTATTAATAGAGCGCATTCCTCGAGAAATATTAAAAATTCATCCGAGTGTCTGTTGAAAATATTTAATATTTTAATTCGAAAAAAATAATAATAAATAAATAAATAAATTGCACTGTGCGCATTAAGGTTTATAGAGTGTAGACTTAGCCGTAACTAAATCAGACAACAATACCGTGTTATATATACATGCACTCATGCTCGTTACACGTCCCCAGAAGTAGAAGGTAAAACATTTATCACAGCCCTAAAGATAATTTAATTTTTTATTTTTTTTTTGACCATTATAACAATTAGGAATTCCCCGATTACATCTCGAGATAATGATAATAATAATAATAGTAATAATTAATAGTAATAGTAATAATAAAATTTCGAGTAATATTTAAATTTTACTTTTCGGCTAGATTTTTTTTTTTTTGTATTTCTTTAGAAAATTTGTGTTAAATATTTCCAACTTGAACATCTGATGGAAATTTTTTGGTAAATTTGAACAATGTATCCGCTTAGTCCATATCTACTATGTCGAAATTGATCCATCGTATGCTAGTTACAATAGACACACAGATAGCTCAAACTTTTCGTCATAAGAAGCAAAACTGAAATACTCTATGATTTATCTCATTTTGAAATTATAAACCGTTTATACTCGTGAAATGCCGATTTAATTTACAATTGTAAATGTAAACGAGAGTCCATCGTGTTTGAAGAAACTCGACAATATTACAAGTTGCGCTTAGATTCATCAAAGTATTATCTTGTTGACCATGGTCTAAACACATGAACATCGACATAATCATTGTTCAGATTCTAATTGAACAATATTTAAATTTCCAGTTATTAACTCGGACATAGTAGATAGAAAAAATCGTGCATTGACGAATAAGAGGATATCGATACGTCGTAATCGAAATCAAATCAAATTTATTTCATTTTATTAAAATTAATAATAACGGTGAAAAAACTTCCAAATCGAAAGTCAGAAAAGGAGTAAGGCAAGAGTGCGGCTTATTTTTTATAAAGATGAAATCGTTCGGATTTGCAGCAATCGCAGAAAGTGAAAAAATCTGTCGGATGAAACTTGATTCTTAAACAACATGGCGATAAATAAGAAGAAAACATCGGTAATGCGATGAAATTGAAAATTAAAAATAAATAAATACCGAAATTATAAAATGGAAAAACACAACATGTAAAAAAGAAAGTACAGATATAATAATGGAAGATGGAAGAAGTGATCGAGAAATAAGGCCGAGAATATTTATGAAAAAGAATGATCGTTAACATTTAAAAATTTCAATACAGAAATACGGAAGAGGTCGATAAAGTTTTACGACAAACTTAATAGTCAGAAGTGTTCAAAATGCGATGTCGGCGAAAAATACAAGAAGTTAAATGGACCGACAAAACGATGAAATATATAAGCGAAAGAAGATGCAGTTGGATATAAGGAATATACCTTAACGACGGCAATGGAAGGGCTAGTAAATGCCGAGCCGGAAATACATCACCCGAATAATGAAAGTAAATACCTGAAATTGAAAGAAAAGGCGAAAATCAGAAACTTGAAATATCGATCACCGATCGAAATATTTAGGGAATGAAGATACACATAGTCTTACTCGGTATGCCAATCTACTAGACGGAATGATCTATATTTCACGATTGCCAACATGAATAGTTTCTAAATATGCGCAACCAAATCAGCCCTTTATAAATCTCGTATTTTTCATTTCGATCGATCTCCTACTAATTATAATCCATATTAATCGTTTCGATATACTTACTTCATCGTATAAAATAATTCAGAAATTACGTTCATTCGGTTCACTTCGTATACATATTGCAAACCCCATCTATAAAATATTTTTTTTTATACGATGAACGTAGTATGAATACAATAAAAAATCTAGTTCATTATTAAACGACGGAAAACAAATACAAACTTATTCGATGTGATTCTGTAAATTCAAATAACTATAACACATGCGATAGAATAAAATTGATAGTGTGATATGTAACAACAGATTCATGTATAATACCGTACGTATATTCTCGAATAATAAGTAAATATAACAATGGCGATTAACGCTAATAACGCGGATAAAAAGGTTCGATAACACAAGTTATTGGAATGAATACAGGTGGACAGAATTCCCTGAATGTAAATCAAATCAAATCAAATCAAATCAAATCAAATCAAATCAAATCAAATCAAATCAAATCAAATCAAATCAAATCAAATCAAATCAAATCAAATCAAATCAAATCAAATCAAATCAAATCAAATCAAATCAAATCAAATCAAATCAAATCAAATCAAATCAAATCAAATCAAATCAAATCAAATCAAATCAAATCAAATCAAATCAAATCAAATCAAATCAAATCAAATCAAATCAAATCAAATCAAATCAAATCAAATCAAATCAAATCAAATCAAATCAAATCAAATCAAATCAAATCAAATCAAATCAAATCAAATCAAATCAAATCAAATCAAATTAAATCAAATCAAATCAAATCAAATCAAATCAAATCAAATCAAATCAAATCAAATCAAATCAAATCAAATCAAATCAAATCAAATCAAATCAAATCAAATCAAATTAAATTAAATCAAATCAAATCAAATCAAATCAAATCAAATCAAATCAAATTAAATTAAATCAAATCAAATCAAATCAAATCAAATCAAATCAAATAATGATACTAGTAATGATAATGTTGACACTAGTAAACTGGAAAATAGGAAAAAAATCAATATTTGACAAAAGGAATAAGGCACACAACTCTACAAGATGTGCAGATATTTTCTAGGTGCATTTGGTCCCTTCTTTATCTATCGACAGATTCTCTACCATAGGTCTGTTTTTGTCACTTGCATTCCCAGTTATTAATTTCACTAACTTCGCGCCTTGGTATGCCAGACCCTATTTCTAATGACTTGTCCATCCAATTATTGTACGGCGTTTTCGCGTACGTTACATCAAAGAACAAATCGCATCCCATTTAATAAGTAGTCGCAGAAATCGTCGTTAATACGGCGATTTTTAGTAGATTTTTTTTTATTTTATATATTTTTTTTGGTTTCCTAATTCTTTTTGAATCGGGGAAAGAAGTAACCACATTTTCGATGGGTTGAATCTTTTCCTTCTTTTTTGTGACAGTAGGGTATTCTTTGTTGGTAACTTATGCTAAACGATAAATATGAGATAGAACATAAAATGAAATATTTAGGGATTCAATTTGTAAGTTGACGTGGAATAAACATCTTCTTAGCTAAAAAACGAAGGAAATTGAATTACCTTTTCTCGTACTTAAAGCGATATTTTTCTGTTGATTAAACGCTTATATCTCGCTTTGTACCAGCCTGCTCTCTCAGTTATGGAATAATTCATTGGGGACGGGCGGCTAAACAACGTATTAAGCCAATTCAAACGCTGCAAGATAGACTGATAAAATTTGTTTTAACTCAAAAAAACCCTTCTTCTAACGACATAATCCTAAATATTCAGGAGATATACCAATTACAATTGACTATGTCTTCAAGAATAACCCTTACAATACGCAGCCCATCACGGAATACTTTACCAGATCAAATCGAGAGTGGACGATGGTACAAATACCGAAGTTCAATAAGTATCACTCCAGAATTCGAGCTATCTATAAAGGTGCTGTTGCCCATGTATGTAAAAACCGACTTAAAAAAAGTTTAAGAAACGTCGCGAGCATTTAATGAGGTACATCAAAAATAGCAAGTTAGAACTTCGTCGGTTTTTAGCGTTTGTGTATGCATATTATGTTGTGTATGGCGGTGTGTGTGTATGCATTTGAAAATGCCAGGGTTAGCTTAATATTATATGCATGTACACCTGTAATTACATTACGCAACATTTATAACATATTTATTATTTTTCTTTTTTATCAACGATCGCATAATTATATTATAAGCTTGTTTAATTTATTTTTCGTAATGAACACTGTAGTATATTTAAGGAAATAATTCTATCGTTTATGCTGCTATTCGCGCGTTACATTTTCAGCATGTTATTGTAAACTGTTATATATAAGTAAGTAAAAGTAAAGCTCGATTTGATTTGCATTCTCGATTCTAAAATTTGTTTTATATGTTAAATATCACCGAAGGAAATAAAAAAAAGAAGGTACTCTTCTCATAAAATACGAGTAGTATAAAACACCTGTTTACCTATACGAGGGAAAAGATCACGAGAAAGAAGACACATGTGACAAACGGAATGAACAAGATTAGGTTAGGCAGAAAGAATTGTAGTAAAAGGATTTGGAATGAATATATATATATATATATATATATATATATATATATATATATATATATATATATATATATAATCATGGGTGTTTCAGTCATTTGACTGATTCGCCACTATCGTCCAAGTCCTCCACCTTATCCTATTCGCTGTCCGTCTTTTTAATTCTGCGTAAGTTTTAATATTTGATTCCTTCTTGATTGTGTATCTTGGTCTTCCTTTCGGTCTGCGGGATCGGTATTCGTCCTTCTCTGATATCTTTTAGTAGGCTATTATGCCTTAACGCATGCCCGATCCATTTTAGCCTTGTTTTCCTAATCGTTTTCAAGAGTGATCTTATACATATATATACAAAATTCTGTTATTTGAGAATAATACACAAAATGCACTACATAAAACTACGTATAATTTTATAACACTTTCACATGTCGTAGACGGATTAATTCTTTTTGTCAGTTTCCATTCTCGAAGTCAAGTAACTGTGCCACCGTACTCGCTTTACGATCTTGTTCCCCAAACTGTTGTATTTACTAATTCCGCATTCTTACAGCTTTTTACGAACTGATATAAATAGCCTTTTTATATCTTACGAGTGATGCAGTTTATTATTCGCTAAGAACGATAGACAGATTCGAAAAATGTGTAAAATAAACTTACTTAACCTCTGGATTAAATGTTTGATATCTTTGGTCAAATATTTCAATTTATAATGTTTCAGTCCCATTGGTTTTTCCGAATCACCGTATCCTCTCATATCCAATGCGATAACCCTGTAAGTCGGAATCGATTTATGCCGATACGCTAATATATATGCATTGTACGTTATATGTATAATATCTATTTCTATGTATTACGTGTATAAATTATTATTATTCCAGCGTTTCCCTTTTATTTACGACTACTTAATTACGTTAATTGAAATATTTAAAATATGACGCTTTAGCTCCGTATAATATGTGTATTATATTGTGTCAGTGTTAATAACATTATTTTTTTTTTTTTGCATACAATCTGATCGCTGGAATATTAAGTAGCATTGTATAGATTATGATGGAACGCTTCCCGTTGACTACCATTCCTTGTTTATGTATTGTTATTTATTATAGTATACTGAATTTTATAAATTATGGCTAAGTCGCTTCAATCGTCTGAATCGCACGCTATTCTGCGAGAGATCAACCATTAACGTGGTTTTTGAGTCGATGGAAATGTCTTCTTGCAAACGTTGTAATTACTTCTTTGACAGTTTAAATGCAGAAGTTCTTGTGCATGTCATCATTGCGAATAGCGCTAAAATATTTCGCACGACTTTGAACTGGAACGTTTGTATGAATTTTAAGTTTGAATTGCTCGCTGTTCCTCGGGTTTGAACACCGTATGTCCATATCGTCCCGGAAAATATCTTTTAAATCATTCGTACGTCGTTGCGAAATCTATAATCCTCGTAGTTTTCAAATTTCGTTATGCCAGTTCTGGGTTAGACTTTACATATCGCAGATTCCGGAACTTGAAAGATGCGCGCATATGTCGATCGTGCAAGCACGTCCTCATAAACCGATTCATCCGAGCTGTCGTTTTAAAGCGTTGTTCTCGTCGCAATGCTCGACTAAATTTCATTCTTCGTACTACGCAGACCACGACAGTGGAGAGAATATTCTTCTGCAGCGGGTGCAATTCGGTTATCTGGACGTTCGCTAGGTCTTAAACGAATCTGGCCGCTATTGAGTTTACAATTAAGCAATTTCATAGCGATAATGGATGATACGATAACAATAACAGTTGTTAAGCATCTGCCTTATATATATATATATATATATATATATATATATATATATATATATATATATATAGATATAGATATAGATATAGTTTAATGGTAGTCAATTGAAGTGATGTTGCGATTCATTAGACTTTCTTCGAATTTTTCATCCATTGTATCTGACTTGTACTTAAACGTCTAGCGGTCAACTATTGACTAGTCAAGTTTTTTCCTGAACCGTCTGATTGATAATTTGCCACGAAGACGAGTTCTTTGTACTAGTTCTTTAGTCGTTGTATAGCGAAATCTTTCCTCATGGTATAATAAATAAAGAAATGAATAAACCTGTATGATATAATCGATTTATACGAGAGTGCGTGTTCTTATATACGTGTTCTTGTTGATTTATTTTTAATAACCTACACAAAAAATTTAAACCTGCCGTATTACGTATGTAAACGTTCAAGTACATTGATATTGACTAGTTAAGTTTTTTCCTGATGCGCATAAATATATGATATTTGTGTATATGTATATAAACATATATATATATATATATATATATATATATATATTTACATAAATTATACATTTATATATACACATATGTATAAAATTTTTCATTAGTTTATTTTCAAGCGTGTTCGAGTGTACAAAATATATGACTTATAAAAAGAACTTTTTCCTGTACTTAAAAGTTTTAAAACTTTAAATTTAAATTTTATCACATACACATTAGATGTCGTTGTACGTTACTAAGTTAACTGTTAAGATATATATATATATATATATATATATATATAAGGTATTTAACATTCTTCATTATTCAATTATTCATGTATTCACGATTTTGTTTATATGCGCTTTGTAAATATATATTCTTCTTCTCTCTCTAATTTAAGTATACGGCATTTGTCCTTTGGTATTTTTCATTAACATATTCCTTTATCTACTCAATTAATTTACATAAGCACACACACTCATCGATTGCGACTTACGCTGATAAAAGTCTAAAGCTAAAATTTCGTTCTTAGTATTTTTATCTGTAAGAAAAATCGGAAAAATTGCGCAAAATCAACAAAATTTTTTTACGTTCTGTAATTTTATTTAAAATTTAATAGTCACCGATGGATCGATAACGAATTCGTCCGATAATAAATCGAAGTTTTTGTAGGAAAATTAAAATAACGCCCGTACTCCGCTGCAGCGAAATTAATATAGAATTCGATCGTAATTTTTAACACGTTATCTGGCTGCGTGATGGCTGATCGCATCTATTAGATTACCCGACTTTTAGGCTTTAATTATAAAGAGAGATTTATGCCGCGAAATTGTCGTAATTATTAAAAAAAAAACAAAAACGTAATAATTGATTACGTTCCTTTTGGCCGGGTTAATAATTTAATTTCGTAAATTATAACCGGCCAAGAGGACATCCGGCGATTTTACAGAAGTGATATTCCGTGCGTCCCGTCGAATCTTTTGTAAAAGATCGATCGAATGGTTTACTTTAAGAGGCTGTTATTAAACAAATAGAGATAGTCGACGTATTTGGATGAGATTCTAATTTCCGATTTTATACGGCTGAACTAGGAGTGTCGGACGTGTAAAATATAATCGAACGCGTACCGTAGAGCCTTGGATTCTTATAATTTCATTTTGAAACCGCTCTATCCTGTCGCCGTGTTTGTCTCATTTAGCGCCCGAGATATCAGACCGTATATAGATTTTAAAATATCGTATATTAATTATTTATTTTACGAAGAAACGCCCATAGACCCCCGGTTAAGAATTTGTTGATATAATCTAAATAAATTTAAGCTGTTTTATTTTACGATCGACGTATCTGTTGTACGGTGTAACTTTCTAGCGACATGCATACGGGGAGTATTTGACGAAATTATTATTTCCTAATCAATTTGGTCGGCGGATAGGTGTAAATCACTTTAACGGGTCGTCGAGATTTTAATCAAATTATAGGCTATTTTTCTAATTTTCTCCAAAACCTTATTGGACATAGCCGATGACGCAATAGAGTCATCTGTAAAGTAGAGTGAATTACTGGAAATAGGTTCGTTGAAATAAAACCGAATTTTAAATTTCGTTACGTATATACTTACCGATAGTGCTCGGAATAATGTTCGATTTGTTTTCGAAAAGCGAACCAAAATTCCGGAAATCCGTGTATCAGCAACAAAAGCGGTTTTTCTCTGTCGCCGATCGAAACGTAATGCACGTTAAAATACTGCGTGAACGGATAATTTGAATTATTTACACATACGTATGTAGGAGCGAACGGCGTGTAACATATTCAATAATATCGAACCAACATTAAGTGATTAAAATATTTGTAATATTGTAAGTGTATGTTTAAAAATGTAAATAACACTTGTAATTGTAATTGTTATGTACATGTGTAAAATATTTAAAAATCATGCATATTAATATATATATATATTAATAAGCCTGGGAAGAAATAATAATTCATGAACAACAGTAAACAGGAATGGACCACCGACTGCGACTAGCAAACATTTCTGAGGAATCAACCGTAGAACCTTGGTGACCTCACGAGCAGAAAATAATATTTGTAGCCTAAACCGTCTACCGTACAGTCGTATCACACAATTATCTATATACTAAAAATCCCTCCACCAGAAAATTGCCCAAGAGGAACCCTATAAAAGTCGTATACAAAGGGACTCAACTAAAAGCAGTAGAATAGTTTGTAAACATTACGAGAATCAGACAAGCGCTTTTAACTATCGACTTAGGATAATATTATATGAAAAATGAATGGGAAATATCACCGATTGTTGAAAGCAACTCGAGTATTCGATTTTAATCTCACCGAATGATATATGCAAAAATCGCTAGTCGAAAACACTGTATTGTTTGGACGATTACTGCAATGGATTAACAACGCATCGACGCATTTGAAATGAATGTGCGTGTACCGTGGACTGAAAGAAGAACAAATCTCTGGATAAGAACTAAACGAACCGATAGAATTACATAAATTTCGCGAAAGATGGATTTCCCAATTTTTTATTTTTTTTACATATTTTAAGGTGGGAAAATCTAGAAAACACTGGTAAAGCACATAGAAACTCGCTGGACTGATGGGTTGTGGAATTAATAGTCACTACAGCTCAAAACCGGAATCTGTGGATAGCAGTAGAAGGTCAGAACGGTCAGAATTGACTAAATACAAAATGGAATTTTATATATATATATATTCTCCCTTTGTCTATATTTTTTTCTCACTTATTCTCTTTATATATTTACACACACACACATATATATATATATATATATATATAAAATATATGAGTAATATGTATGGAGAAATACCACCTTTTTTTTTTTTTATATCGATGGCAACAGTGTTGGATGAGTAATAATTAGGTCGTTATAGGGCATATTTGATAAAGACGATCTATACACCAAAACAAACGATAACCGATTGTGTCGGTATTGATTATAATTATTCATTCCTTTACGTAATATTTCGTTTTGTATCGCGGTCCGATTTCATTTGATCATCATTATCATTAAGAATTGGCCCGTTTTAAAATTTTTAATTAGAGAATTTAAACATCTGCGGTAAATGTATAATTTTCTTGATACTTTTTATTTACATAATTTTTTTCTCTCTTATTTATTACTGCAAGCTGACCAACAAGATAATTTAGCAGTATTTTAGAGAAGAGCATAACAGGAAGGGTATAGTGCCCACTGCTATACACATCGGGCACTATTATTCGGAACTAGTACGGCTCTTCATTTAATAAAATGGTATATAATTTTTGTATACAAGATTGAACTAGGTTGTCTAATTGTAGTACGAAATATCGTCGGAAAACTGGTCGTGTGACGTAGTTTGTAGACTAATATATATATATATATATATATATATATATATATATATATATATATATATATATATTAATTAATTAAATTATCCACTCGTTAACCGAGTATGGAGTACCATCAATTATTTATGAGTCCTGAGGTGGCTAATCAAACCAATTTTTGCGGCGCACACCTTTCCGCATGCATCGCACGTAAAAGCGTCATTATTAATATTATCTACTCGAACCGTTCCAATCAATCCTTTACGTCGATTTCTTTTCCTTTCTTCCGCAGCTCGAGCATTTTGATCCGCTTTCTGCAAACCATCTCGTATTGTCTGTCTCCAGATGGTACGATCCATCGCTAGCTTTTCCCAACTCCTGCGATCAATTTCGCATTCCTTTAATATCCGATGCAAATAGTCTTTATATCGCCAACGAGGACGTCCAATGCGCCGTTTACCAACCAGAAGCTGACCATAAAGGAATTTCTTCGGAAGTCTTTCCTCGTTCATTCTGATTACATGTCCAGTCCATCTCAAACTATTACTATAAAGCAGCATCCGAATAGACTTGCATTTTGCCCGCGTTAAAATTTCGCGATTCGTCACTCGGTCCTGCCAACGAACACGTAGCAATCTGCGCAGCGCTCTCTGATGGAACGCTTCCAGCGACCGTATGTTCTTCGTATATGGGGCCCATGTTTCTGAGCCATAAAGTAGTGTCGGTAAAACAATGGACTTGTACATTATTAGTTTTGTTGACAATAAGATATGTGTATTATTAAAGATCCTTCTATCAAGCTTATACATTGCAGCTGAAGCAGCTTGCATTCTACTACAAATCTCGGTGTCCAAGCTGAACTTGTTGTTAAGCATACTACCAAGGTATTTAAAACTTTCCACCTGTTCTATTACAATATTACCTAATTCCAACACGTGTACATTTTGCCGTTTGTTTGTGGGAGCTACCTGTACAAGTAATTTGGTTTTTCCCTTATTTATAGCTAGGCCAAAACTGTTGTATACTGCATCAAATATTTTGATAGTAGTCTGCAGTTCCTGTATGGTGTGTGCGACCACAGCACAATCATCTGCGTACTGGAAATCGAATACTCCTACTCTGGAGCATTTAGAAGCTGCTTGTAATCGATGTACATTAAATAATCCGCCATTAAACCTACTGATCATTACTATCTTTTCAGGTCCCAGCTTTTTAACATATATATATATATATATATATAGTATTTAGGATAGTAGACCAAACACAATATGACACAGTTTAATCACTAGTAAGTTTTTATTGCAAAGCTTTTCGACAGTTACGTCATTTTCAAGCTTACACCAATAAATATTACATACGAATTACCCTAGAAATATTTATATAACGACGACTTAAAAATTGATATACACATTTCACTAGCCGGACGTAATTTCATATTTAGATTTATCTACAATAAATTTTATTTATAAGACAGATTTTGAAAAATAATTCTTCATCGAAATTGATATATATCTCCAAACCAGGTTCAGGTTCCATTAAATGTTGAGTATATCGGAGAGTAGTGATTTTATAAATTATAAATCGAACAAAATAAATCACTAGTAAGTTTTTACAATTCACCATTTAATGGAACCTGAACCGGGTTTGGAGATATATATCAATTTCGATGAAGAATTATTTTTCAAAAAATCTGTTTTATAAATAAAATTTAAAATCTAAAAATGAAATTACGCCTGGCTAGTGAAATATGTATATCGAATTTTAAGTTGTCGTTATATAAATATTTCTGGTAATTTATACGTAATGTTTATTGCGTATGCTTGAAAATGACGTAACTGTCGAAAAGCTTTGCGCAATAAAAACTTATTAGTGATTAAACTGTGTTATGATTTTGTTTGGTTTATGATTTATAAAATCACTACTCTCCGACATATTCAACACGTAGGATAGTGCTAAAGCTTTCATGTTTTATTGTTGGCGTGTTATACGAGGATTTTATTAATCGTTTTAATTTTCTTTTAAGATAGCGATTGTACTTATTTCCCCGATATTTTCTCTTCGTATTGCACATATAACTTTATTCGTATTTTTAATTATTTACATTATTTCCGACACGTTTTAAATCGAATATTAAACATTTTTTTCGTTGTTAATACGAACGTTCGTATCTTCGAATTAAAGTAATAATGTCAGGAACTCGTTGCACAGTTATGCGATAACTCAAAAACTAGCGGAATTATATATTAACACGCAATATTTAAATGCCTTAATTAATTGAATTAATAATTTTTTCTCGCTATAATAAAGTTAAGTAATTTATTAATAGAATAATAAATTATTTAATTTGTAACTATCCTAGATTTGCGCTGTTTACAAGCGTGAGATTTAACTTTTCCTTGGTCTACAAGTGACGTCATACTTTTACAAATAGATTGAGATCGCCTTCGTAATATGCATACCTTGGGTTGAAAGCTTCGTATTCCGAGTTAAATCTGAAACGATGTATAGACGATTCCTTTAATTACAAATTCTTTCGGACGCGCAGGCTTGTGTGTGTGTAAAATCATAGGCTTGAACGTGTTAAATATGTACGACTTTTTCACAAAGATTATATATAGACGTTATTTTCATTTAGCGCAATTGTTTAATTTTTAATCTCGTCTAGTTTACTATGCGAACAGAAGTCAATTTTGTTGTATTTTGTTGTATTTTATTTTATTTTATTTATTTATTTTTTCGTTTTTTTTTTTTTTTTGGAATAGTGTATTGTGCATAACGCACGTACGTCTTGTTCGCGCGTTGTATTTATACAATTATATATAATTATCTATATACTCTATATAACAGTTGTATGCGCTTGTTACACACACACACATATATATAAGCGTTTGTAGTAAATGAATGTAAATACATTGCTAAAATTGTAACATCGCGTATCGTGTTCAAATCAATTTGATTTGATTATTATTTTTATTTTTTATTTAAATATTTTTTGAAACGATGATAATTCTTATATGGGCGTTATATACTTTTTTCATTTTCATCATTCTATATAAGTCATTATTATATAAATATAATTTCTTACATAGAACATGTATATCAATATTTTACTTATACAGTTACATATGTAAGGCCGCATGTGTATGTTTTTGATTTTAGACGATGTGCGAAGGTGGCACTGACGATATTTGTAACTAGTATTATGGCATTCTTTTTGTAAAATTAATTTTATTTGATTATTATTTAGCTTCGATTAATTCGGTTTGTTAGCAAAAGAGTACACTTTTTATTTATTTATTTAAAAGGAAAAAGAAACAGACGAAGATGATCTCTTTGAACACGTCTTTCATAAGCGTGTTGAAGAAGGCAGATCTGTTATTTCGGTTTATTGTAATTTAAGCGAAGCTTACGATGCGATAAATCGCGATGCATTGATCGAAAAATTATACGCTTACGGATTTAGGGGATATTATATAATATGGTTGAAAAGTTATTTAGAAAATAGTTATTATACTGGTAAATAATATTCGCATTGATAGCGAAATGTAGAGATCAGGCGTTCCTCGGGGCAGTGCATTAGGAGCGTTTCTTTTATAAACGATTTGTACAAATTAGAAATGGATGATTATGCCGTTGTTCATTTAAGGTATTCAAAACTTCACGCTCGTATATAGTCGGACATTGTGCTCTTTTATTTATTATGCACATTTCGCAATGTAAAAGTGTAATATTGAAATAAATTGAAATTGAAACTATAAGAAAACGAGATACACTTCAAGACACAGGAATACTAGGAAATGAAGTAGTAGACACATTAACAAGAGGTCGGATATATAGAAGACAAACCGATTGAATGGACGGAATATATTACTCGGATCGAGGAAAAAGCGTACGATGCGTGAAGAAGTATAAATTGTTATCCATGAAGGAAAAAATTACCATAATCTACAGCCGAATATTCCAAAACTACCTCGGTATCAAATTGATAATTTGAAAAGCTACTATATTAAAACTACGTTAAAAATTAGAACATACGCGAGACCATCTAGCTAGAATGAATTGATTCGAGCCTTTGTCAATTATGCGGACAAGAAGAGGGATCGTTGACACATCTCATTTGGACCAAGCTGTGTAGAAGGTCGTGAATTTTTTCTTTTTCGGTGTGCCATGCACAGTATGGAACAATGCCATTTGCAATTCATGAAATACTAGCAGAACCATGTTCTGCAGCGGGAAAAATGCTATATAAATTTATTAAAGATAACAAGATTTCTAATAGACATATGTATATATTAAAAATTAAGAACTTGGAACTAGACTGGTCAAAGAGACTGGACCATTAAAAACCTAAAAAAAAATCCTATTGCCTATTATCATACTTTTAGAATTCATCGAAGTCACGGCTTTATATAATAATTCTTATTCGTAGTTTTTATACGTCTCCGTATAATGTATACGGTTTTTTTTTTTTTTTTTTTTTTTATTGTATACGGCGACCCAGAGAAGACGGATGGTATTGTTTTATAAACAAATCGAAAAAAATTTTCGATTGAAATTTTATTTAAAAATAGAAAAACGAGAGATTAGCTTATTTATAGAACATAATATCGCATTTGCAACAGTACATTCGTTCAGTTTAGAAAATTTTCGAACACACTTTTTGGTGGCTGAATTTTCAGAAAAAAAATATCGTCTTATTTGTAGATGGGGTTTGTAAGTGTGTACATATATGTTTGCTTCTGGTTTGTGACGTGAGTGAACGAAAGATTAAATTTTGGACATTCACGCATTATTATTTACGTATGTAAATTATTTTAAATAATAAAAACCTCGAAATTCGAATTATTATTACGATTATTATATCGTTTAATTACTATCGGTCACGGTGTCGTCGGTGCATAGGGTCGTTTTACCTTTAACTGTAAATAGCGTCCGGTTCCGTATTTCGAATTGGATAGTATTTTCGGTTGAAACGGTCTTTTACTCGGTCCGGTCAGCAGACCTTTAATGTCGCCTCCGTGCTTGACGATCATTCTTAACGTGTCTAAACCGGCTAACGCTAACGACGGTAATATTAACGAAGCGATCAACAGTTTCACTAGGATTTTCTTAACGACCGACTTCCAACGATCGAATAATTTTCCCGCGTATTCCAACAGATCGTAAGCTAAATCTTTTTTCTTCTCGCCACTCGTACTACTCGGTAGTTCCCGGCCTCGGTCGTCATCTTTCGAATCGTTATCGTTGTCGACGTAGTTACTTCTCATGACGATTTACTCAGTTTTTCCTTTACGCGATACGCGTCTGGCACTTAATACGACCGAACGAATAATGATATTTTTAAAAATACCCAAAAAATAAAAAAAAACAGTTTTATAAAAAAAAAAGAGGAAGAAACAATTTTATAATTTAATTAGAGGAGAAAAAATCATCCGGAAAACAGAAATAAAAATAAAAACGCCGAACGATTAAACGGTTTATTATCGATTATCGTAAATTAAACTACATCGAGCGACAAGTGGTCGAAGTGTGTTGGAAAGAATTAGACTCATACACGCATACACACACGTTTGATATTATTGCAACGGTTGATTACCACGCGATAAAGGTGGACTTACACTGTGTGTGTATTGTGACATACGATAGATAGCGTTTATATATATATATATATATATATATATATATATATATATATATGTATATATATATATATATGTATATATACACATATCCAAAGGTTAACGTATTACTTTATAAGTAGATTATATAATGAACTGATTTATTAGATTGCGCGAGAAGTTTACCGATGAATCGTAAAATCGATTCAAACCGGATTAAATATATTAAATAACGCGCGTCGAATACTAGAGTGGCGTAGCCAGGGGGCGGTTTTGGGGGTTAGACCCCCTGGATTAAATCTGATAATAAGAAAATATTTGTTTTGCATTTGTTAATCCTATTCTTTTTTTAATTTTTATTTATTTTATTTAAATTTCGTCGTTATTGAAGTAAATAAATAGTTTTGTAATTACAAATAATAATTTTTGTATTATATGTAATTATCTGTTAATTTCGTTTTCGTTATATTGATAGCTGTTTTATTTTAGCTCGCTTCTAATAAGTATAAAAATAACTCTGGTAAGTTAGATTGCTTGGGGTTTAACCTACTTCAGTTTTGGTTATTTACTTAAAGTTCAATTTAACTCGCGTTTATAATTTAGTTTTGTTTGAACCCACCTCTTCAAACAAGTCTCCGGCTACGCCACTGGAATACTATGTAGTCTCGTCTGTTTACATATGATATATGCGCATTAGACTCGTTAAATGTAACGATGAAAAGCCACTTTATTAAATTCGTTGGATTTTTTTACGCTGCGATTCCGTCAGGTTTTTATGTTGAATTTTCCGAATTTCGTTTTTTAAAAATTGTAATAAATTATTTATTTCGTACAATTTGCTCAATTTTATTTTTAATTAGACGTATGCCTAATTATTAAAGTAATATTTTCACACGAAACTCTGGTGGCAGGGTACAGACTTCTTTTCGGAAACGATGACTACAGTTTTCGGCTAACTCTACCGCTCCAATCGTGCGACATAATAATAACGACAATAACTGTATTACCGAACGTCAAAGATCGTGTGCACATTCTTGAGCTGAACGTAGAGGGTATCGGCAGATCGACATGTGGATATTTGACGAAAAATATTACACTACCGCCTGTTAATTCAAGCGACTACGATCTTAGACAATTACTCGCTTAACCGAGAGGACCTACAGATGGCTATCGATCATAAACAACATTCGAAATTCGATCGATCTTTGCGAAGTAAAATACACCTCATCGGCTACAAATATATTTACGATGGTAGTTGAAACACAAACCGCCATTATCTGGTTTACTATGTGTAGCCATACCTGTGAGCCTAAAACAATGAAGATGAAAATGGCGATTAAGGCAATTGACAGGGGGGCAAACTATCTTGTCTTGGCACATAATGCTAAGGACTCGGCAATATTTCGATCGGCTAGACAGGAAAAAAACGTATCTTTGTATTCATTCCAGTTCACAGCGTACATTGCGCAATATTAGCAAAAACGAATCAGTATTTTCAATCAGTCAGCACTAGCCGGTTTTAATCACCGCTGACATTAAATACCGACCGTTAATACGATCCGTAAACCGTGATAGAATTGTGCTAACTGGGGAAATTTTTCGAAAGAGTTTGACGCGTTGATGCAAGAAATAGAAATTGCAAACTACGATAAATTTTTGACCAGACAGTAATCAAGAGCGCGAGGAAACATATCCGAGATTAAGGTATACATTCCTAGCTGGGACAGTGCCGAAGATTATATGAAACATTCGAAACGCCTGATATAGATGATAAACTGATACAGAGTTTAAACGGACCAAGTGGATCGATGTGGAAACATACAGTCGAAAACCTTAGCTTTTGCATTCAAACCGGAAGCATTTTGAAAAAAAAAACTTGGTAAGATCAAAGCTGTTGAGGTAACAGGGTGTTATATTAAACCCGTCAACATAACAGAAATAAAGCTGCTAAAGTATTGAAAAGCAATGGTCGTCGTTAGTGAAACGCGATCGCACAAAAGTTAAAAATATCCCGACAAACAACCAAACTGTTTTATCCTTTTATGTAACAACTGAGACTAACACGATTCTTCCGTAGTTGTTGCAGTCGTTCCCCCTCCCTAGTTATTATATGGCTGCGACTTGAATTAAGTGAACGCTTGTCTTTTACGTTCAATCAACTCGGTAATTATCATTCGCGTGATTTTTTCGATTGGACTTTTATAGCGCTTTGTGTCGGGTATTTCTTTCGCTGTATCTCAAATTGGATCACTAAAGTCGATATTTTATTTACGAAAAGCTTGGTCGATAATGTGTTTTATAACTTTACCGTTCTTTGAAATATCATATATATATTTTTTTTAATATTATCATTACACCTAAATTTATTTATTAAAACGTTTCCCCCTCTCGCTTAAAAAAAAAAAAAAAAAGTTAAGGATCCATATTTTGCGATTGATCTAAAAAGAACATTATTATAAAGTAAAATTTACTTGTATCGTACCTAAATTTATTACAAAGCGGTGATTTCAATTTATTATAAACTTTTCTGATTTTCGCGGTTATATCTTGTACTTGTTTTTTTATCGTAATTAAGATTTTTATCTATTAATATTCCTAAGTATTTTCATCGCTAACGGATATTTAATTTTATTTTTTTCTCTCGATATCCTGCTGGAATTTCTTCTTATTACGTTTCCTCGAAGTAAGCAACGTATGTGTTTTGTCAGTGTTTAAATTTAGGCCGAGTTCTGTAATTTTCGAATTTATTTCTTCTATTGTATCGTTAATTATATTAACATTTATTATTTCAGTGGTTCCTGCGAATTCTAGTAATTCATATTAAGGATAGAAAGTCGGATATCAATTTATGAATATTCCCAAATAAAACGACAACGCGGCTTTTAACAAATATGTTAATCAATTAAACATCAAGAAATAATGTTTCTATTTATGTACTATGCGAAACTTGGTTAAAATCAGGTCACTACTTCAAAATACCTGACTTTATTACGGCGTAATCGACAGCACAGCAAAGGAGATGGAGAGTATTCTAGAACACATAAATTATTGAACTTCGAGAAAATTGATATTAGTGTCCCACAAATTCACGAACGAATGCAAAATCAACCGAACTATTACAATTCAATAATGTCCATAATCCATACGGAAAGCTCTAGTCACATACGCTCTAATAATTTGGATATAGTTTTAGCTTCCTCTGGTATTTCTGATAAAACGATTTGGTCAAAACGAATCTCTATTTAGATTTTGAATACTTTCCTATAATAAAAAATTCTTCATTGTAGATCATAAAAGGGTCGACTCGGTTCGATATCATCGGTGTATAACCGTAGAAATATCTCAATTTGGAGGATTTTCCGGTTATGTCTGCATAATCTTAATATTGGACTATTTATAATATTATTATTTCAACGTTGAATAAAAAGCATCACTGGTCAAGAAATTCTCCGGCACGCCTCCTACATATGCTACAACAGTGGTGGAATGTAGAATGCAATCAATACGTTTTCTGTTCAGAAAAGCGCTATTAATTTACAATTCATCTCCTACTATGAAGAATTATATACAGTGTAACAAGTCCGAACTAAATGATTTATTAAATAAAAAGAAAATAATGACTTCCGAAAATAGAACCGATGGGCGAACAGAGTACGTTTATCCCATCATTTTTTGGTAAACCCTATCTCGAGAAATTATTTCTTAATGTAGATCATAATAAAGATACAACGGTAGCAGTGGATAATATAGCGTACAAAATCACACAAAGGCTACCGGAGGTAGTTAAAAATATTTCGATAAATACGGGATATATTCACCCTCAGTGGAAGGAACATTACGTTTAAATCGCGGAAAAATTCTAATGACTAATAGAAGCCTATTTTATTATTGTCTCGTATGGGGAAACATTTTTTTTTTAAAGCGGGAGGGGGAAAATATTCAAAAGACACTGATGATAAAAAAATATTTTCGTTTTTATTAGGGAACCAAAATCAGTGTGTGGGATTTCTATAAAAACCCCCTCACTCTACAAAACAAATGGGATTATTAATATAACGATGGAATTCGCAGCACCAAGGCATAGAACTCCACACTTTAACTTATTGCGATGGAAGAAGGGATGATATAGTCCCTTGTTCCGTGTAATATAAATTCGTACAGTTTATACTTATAACTTAAACTCAAGTAAATAAACATTATAAATATAAGGATTAAAAAAAAAATGAAGAAGGAAATTAGTGTAAAAAAAAGTAAAAAAGAAAATGGTAAAAACTTTACGAACTCAATTATAAAATAAATCAAACTTATAAAAATGAATTACAAAAACAGAAATCAAATTCTTACATTACCTTAAAAACTAATTACTAATAATCAGTAATTTAATTATAAAATTTTAGAAAAAAGAAAGTAGTAGAAACTTATACCAAAATTGAAATACAAACTCGATTATAAAATATAGCAAATTTGTAAAAATGAACTACAATAACAGAAATCAAATTCTTACATAATATTTACAGACTAATAATCAAGAACTTAATCGCAAAATTATAAAATTGTAATAATCAATTATAATAATGTAAAGTAGATGATGAACCCGCACTAACAAAAACTGCACCGGCATCACGATTGATTTAAAATTAATCGATAACATTTTAAAACTTAATTCGCATAACCTGTTCAGCATATATAAGGAAATTTTCAACTCTTTTTGCCTAATGGAAAAATTGCTGTGCTGTTAATACAAAATTTACGACGTAGTGCAGCAAAAGCGGGACGCACAAATAATGTTGATTAACATCATGAACCTCGTCCACTGTACAACTGGCTCAGACCGAATCATCAGCACGCTTAAACCTATAAAGACCAGATCAAGTATTTTCCTATTTAAATAAATGGCCGAACCAAACCCATATAGTGGATGAATGAGGCCTTTATACAATATGGAACGTTCTTTAAAAGCCAGACCCAAGCATTTTTTGTAATCTATTAAAAATTCCATATATTTTTCATATAAATATATTGAAAATAGGGTAAAAAAAAGTTAATTTTTCGTCAATTAGAATACCAAGGTATTAATACCAACGTATTTTTCATGTATAATACTGGAATCACATAATAATTCCATCTCTTGACCCGGCCAACAAGGGAGGCATTACCAAACGCAGAAAATTTACATTTAGTGGGGGGACATTAATCCTAACTCCGCCACCACACTCTCCGAGTATTTAGAAATACATGCGAGAAGAGGTAGAAATATTTTTAAGTTTAGGTTAAAGTGATGGGTCTACAACTTCAAATTTCGATAAACCAATATGGTTTTAGAAAAGGATTTAGTTCCGCTGATGCATTAAGCCCATTTACATATTCAGAATAATTTGACCAGTTGGCCACGGAGTGTCGTATCTGTTTTTATCGATGTTTAGACGGCTTAATGTCAACCTGTCCACATTATACAACCAATTGTTAACACGTGGGGTTCGCTAAAAAAAATTTTCTACGGGTATACTTCACTGTTTCAGATATGTAATGTACTCATCAGATCTCGTAAGATTATATTGCGCAATTCATTACTTTTAATAGAACGCAGAATGCTATCTCGGGATGTGTTTGGAACGCAACTCCACTCCCATTAATAACTTATCGACAAAAATTGCGGAGCATCTCTTTCTGCGAAGACAGAAATTAATACGCGATAAATTTTAAATGTAGTCCAGACGGCTTTAAACTCACTATAAGGCTTCCTTCCAAAAACCACAGTCTAGATTAGAGGTAGACACTAGCTCATATACATCGAAGAGTTTCCCAGATAATTTCATTGTCGAATCAGTATTGGAGAATGAGCTATGAAATTATACACACTGACGGCCATGTTGAATATTTCGAAAAGAGTTTTTTTTTTACTAAACTCGAAACATCCCCCTTAGTTATTCGGCATACTACACGTATGCGACATCATCATTTTTTATGGAAACGTACGCCGTATAAGAGTCAGTTTCTTTTATTAAATAGGATATAGAAAACAAATATTCTAATACTCGCCGACTCTCTGAGTGTTTTTTTACAACTGTCTAGAGTCCCGGAATTTACAAGGAGTATATTAGAATTCTCAATACGACAGTACGTTTGGCAAACTTCATAAGTGTGGGAACTGAGATGAAATTTAACTAGTTCAATGTGGCGTCCGTGGAAATGAGATAGCGAATGCGATTACTCAATCGGACCTACCTCCGGCCATTGAGAAGTATGTTAAATTACAATGTCGGTAGCTAATATCAAAGCTTAATATTATTCGAAAGATAATTACAAAAGAGTTTTCGATGTAATGTTCTCCATAAACATTATGTCTGTTTATTTGTACGATTAAGAAGTGGTTATATACCTAGTTTCATCTTGCCAAGTTACGGATCATCAGAAATGTGGAGTTCGCGAGATATTTTGAAATATAAGAATATTAAGTAATTTTCTGTCTGATCTATTAACAAGGAATACGTTGTGTCAATACAACCTGAAGAGATTATTACGGATCTTACCCGCTTGAATGCGATGATATAATTTAATGATATGAATTTATAATTCGAACAGTTCACATGAATTGGCCAAAATATGAAAACTGGCCAAAATAAAATAAAAAAAAAAGGAACGAGAGAGGAAGTAATTGCGAATGTTATGGTCGATATTTTGCGGATAGTACAGAATTTTGATAAACCTGATTAAATTTTTTCGAACACACGTTAATAATCGGAATTCGTTAATTAAGAACCAGACCTATCGATAAGCATTTTATACGACAAAGAAATTATTCAAACGCAGTGTTCATGTAATGTATACAGGCTGTACACGGCTAATAGTGTGCTTTTAGAAGGGCGTGGGGTTAAATAGCATCAGGCAACATAATATTATATTAGACTGACCGGCAGTTTAGAGTTCAGTTAACAAATATATTTATATATGCATATATATATACATATAGGTATAGTTTCGGTAATTTAAAATATTACTCGTAATAACATTTAGAATGTAACGATATTTATCGTATCGATTAGAAAATAAACGTTTGTCATGAGTTTTTAAGAAACGGTTGAAAAAGTAAATTACGATTCCGCGTAATAGAATTAGGAATATAATTAAATAGATTTAACATGATTTCATTACATAATTTACGAGTGATTGAAAATACATTTAAAAAATTAAATAAAATTACAGTGTGACCCAGAGAAGTTTTGTTTTCGAATAATTCTAATCGACCAAAATGTTGCAATGAAATTTTATATAAAAATAGGAAAACGAGAGCTTATAATTATATATATATATATATATATATATATATATATATATATATATATATATATGTATGTATATAGTTTAAACGACGCCATGTGCAACAATACATTCATTCCCTTTTTCGAACATAGGTCGCTAAATTTTTGAAATTTCTTCAGAAATACGAGTTTTCAGGTCTTCCAAATCTCGTGGACGTGTTTTGTGCTCTTAAGGCATCTCAATAAAAATGTTCTTTCAGTGCTGCGAGCGTTTCTGCTGAACAAGTGACGCATCGCATCGTCTTGTTGAAACCATGTACGTCCCAGACAACGACGACGACGAAGTGAGGGAAATAAAAACCGAGTTTATTATATCGATATAGCGCGTTCCGTTGTCGCTAGAAAATAAGGCACCGCTATTCCATCTAATTTATTATATTCTACTAATCTGTATGAATTAATTTTTTATTCCTGCAGTGATTTTCGTCTATTTATTTTTACAAATTTATGTAAACTTTCAATCTTTTTTATTGTTTTATAAATGGAAATATTTAACATTATAACCGTTTTTATATTTTATTAATAACGTAAAATAGAAGACGCGCGTAATATTTTTTAAGAGTGTTTTTTTTTCTCTCCTTTTTTTTTATGGTGAAATTATAAAAGATTCTATAAGTTCGTTGACCATTTCGTGTTTTTGTTGATGTACGTAGTGACCGCCATTCGGTATTCCACTTGTTTTAATGTTCGGTATAGAAAATATTCGTTGCTTGTAACTAGATGATGGGGTTATCCGATCGTTCATACCATAAATGACCAAACCGGCTGGGAAATCCGGTTTAAGAACAGGTCGATTCCTTTCGCCAAATAACATTTGCGACAGAAATCGGAGGCCGTTTGCTCGATAATAATGAATGGGATCGATCAAAGCGTCTGCAAACAGAATGTGAACGTAACAAATTTTTGAATAAGTATAAACAAATATAAATAAACGTTACAGCGTGCTTATCGTGAACTGAATATATAGATTGAATTGATATGAAAAGTGTCTGTGACACATTAAATCCTCAATTAATCAATTAGCGAGACGAGGCTGTTAATATAAATACGCTTCACGCTATAGTTTCTTAATAGTACGCGAATAACTTTTACTAAATAGTATGTGGAAATTCCTGATAGAGGTTCATACATGACGACTACACTTGCACAGACTAAGTCGTCATCGCATGCATTATATTAGGACGGACTCGGTTTTAAATTTAAGGACTAAGTTACTTTTCAATGATCATTCCTATCGGGACTTGTTGGAATAGAGCTGTATCGAAGTACTTGTAAAAGTAATTTTCCGGAAAATACAGCCACAACCATACGAGATACATCGTATAATATCATGTCCGTTCCAGCCTGTATCTTTAATTTGACATTAGATAACGATATCAAGATTTCGTATGTCAGTGAGTACACATCGAACAATACAAGTTCGCAGATCCTAACATTCGCATACCACAACCAAGTCTTAATCCGCTACTGAAAAGAAGTGGTGCCGCGATACTTAATCCTTCGTCAGACGATACTATTCATCCTTATCGACTATTGTACTTTTTATTTATTATTATTCCTCGTCACTTTTATTCCTATCATATTATTTCTTTTACTTCCTCACAATGCTTCATTTGAGACATTACGTTACACCTATTCTCCTATGAAACATTTAGGGCTGGTACGATATAAAAAAATCCTTTAGAATGGTAAATTAATACACTGTAATACACTGTATTAATTTTGGCGACCACTTCAAGAAACTACATTTGATTATATTGAATGCGATTACAATGACAGTGCAAGAAATAGTAGACGATACAGCAAATTGGTAAATTTGATATGCCTAGCGTTCGAAGCTGTTACGCAATGTTACGAATGAAGGGAAACATATAGAAAAACTGGGGGTATATTTTAGAAAAATACACGATGTGGACAATAATTTTTCATAATTGGAAATTTATCATCGCACTACATTTATATATTTATAACTGCGAGACTAATTTAATTATTATATTAAATTCTAATAATATATTATGCGTATTCGTTATAATATACATAAGTATAAAATCATCAGCATAACTTACTATATCGACCTTACTATTCTGTTTCGGATTTTTGCACGAATATATGCTGCAGCAAAATTCCATAATGCAAGACCTGTGGCATCCTAGGTCTGTGGTATATTCACGATTCATTTAAAATAGAAGTATCTTGTAAGTAAAATTGGTATTTGCTTTAATTGTTCGTGATTTTTTGTTAGCATTTCTCAATCTAAGTTATTAAAAGCGGATTAACCTTAATAACTCTTTAAGGGGCAAACCTTCACAGACTTTTGGTACTCCCAATGGGCACAAAATATTCAAATTTTTTTTCTGTTGTTTTTACCTTGTATGTTTATTGACATATAACAAAATGCGTCATAAAACTTACAAAATCATTATTAATCACATTTTTGCTTAAAAAAATTAAAGTTTTGCGGTGGTCTGTATACTAACCACCGCACATCAAACTAAGTAATAATCTTGTATTGAATGAATATGTATAAAAATTTATGTAACAGAAATATATCTAAAATAGAAAAAATATGCAAATTAAAAAATAAAAAAAACAGTGCAAATAATTAACTTATTGTGCTAATTTATCGAATGAAACATTTCAAAACAATTTTTATCCCCTTTTAAGCAAAGAGGTACATTACATGTAGTACATTCCCACATTGTTCTTACTGGATTCTTTTTTGTACTACATTTTGCACATCGCCTTGACGTCCCTTTCCTTGGAATATGTCCGAGTGCTTGTAACCTAACTTCTTTCGTTACTGTTGGTTTATGTTTGCTGATTTCCACAGCTTTCCGTTTTTTTGGCAATGATGTTTCAATTATCTTCTGAGACAAGAGCCCCTGATAAAGTTTGCGACGAAATTCTTTGTGAATCATTTTTTCATCCCCAGTTTCTTTATGTATTATAAATATGTTTGTTATTGCCGCCTCCATTAGGTGAAAAAAAATTCTTAAATACCACTTTTTACTTTTTCTGTCTAAAGCATAATCGTTATTAAGCCGATCAAAATTGTCCACAAAATTCATATGTGCATTGTAATCTTTAACAATCGTCGGACATGATACTTGTATAATAGATCCATCCTTCTTTTTACGGGAAACGGTTTCACAATCCAATGGGTTGTGGTAGTTTGATAACATATATACTGATCTGTTGTCAATCCATTTAAATACTGTTAATTCATTACACTGTTTATAATCATATCCACGTTTCATTTCCTTGTCATATCAAGTACAAATGTGGGGTCATCCGCCGAATCGTCACTAAATTCATATTCCGAAGAAGAAGGAACATTTTCTAATATTTCTATGATCTCGCTTCGATTTATTTTTCTGCTCATGTTTTCTATGCGCTAAAAAAAACAGTATTGTTACTCACACTATGCAATACAGAACATTGTCTTATAATGCGCGGTGGTTAATAAAATATACCACCTTATTCTAATAAAACAAAATATATATAATAATAGTAGAAACCATTATAACTTACGTGTTTCTTTCAGTATAATGTGAAGATTATAAACAATGCAAAAATTCTGTTATTTAAAATGACTACCTTGCAATAATTTAAACAAATAACAAAACAACACACCTTTCTTACACCAGACAGAACAATTGCCACTGAACGGTACTGTTATTGTAATATTTAGAAAGTAAATAATTTGACGCTATCTACAGGACATATTAGAACTAATTTAGGTGGTTTTATCCATTGACCACCACGCTATTACAAGCACAAAAGAAGAAAGAAGGTGGTCAATACAGATAACCACCGCGCGATTTACTTACCATCCAGGGTGGTTATTAAATTAACCACTGCCCTTCAAAGAGATAAGACGCGATTATACATGCGATCACGATTCGATTATTTCACTGTTGGATTTCGCTTCCTTTCTCATTGTACTCGGTCCCAAGTATCGTTCATCCATTTTACTCCGGCTGAATTTTGAACGTCGTTTCGCCATACACGGCCGACCACGGATTCTATGTCCTATTCTCAGTCTCTATTGTGTTATTCTTTTCTGGTTGTTCACCTATCGTCTGTTCTTCTAGCGACGTGACCATCCCAGTTCCCGCTTTGTATCACATCTGCCAGCTTGATTTGCTGTGTTATCTACGTGCTGCGTTTTCGATCGAGCCTCTTGATATCCAGCATTGTTCACTTATGGGCTCTATGCGTTACGGCATGTTTTCTGACAACATATTTTGCAAGGCTGAGCACTAGGAGAATGCACTGTTTATATGCTCTCTAACACATTATTCAGTTTTTCAAGTGATATCCATGAAAGATGCGTCTGTCTTTTAATTTGTTTAGTCACTGCTTCTTTGCCTACTATTTTGAGTCGAATGATAAAGTCGATTTAGATTTAATTGGTACTTCTCCAAATCTATTTGCCTTAAAGACATTTCTTCATGAAAGTGTTCATTACACTTATTTCATTGGTTTCAAGTAAAGAGCGTTATTCTTCTTTCGTTTCTTCCCTCCGAACTTTTTACCTATTTTCATATTGAAGTCTCTGCTGATCATCAATAAGTTTGTGTGGCGTTGTTGCATAGATTGAAGTAGATTTTTGTTAAGTTCTTTGTTTTCACTATTAACTGTCGGAGCGTATACTTGAACGACTTTAATACTGATTTTATCATATGCTATTTTATCTGAAATTGCCATTCGTTGAGTTACTCTTTGATGCATTCTTCTATTGACCATGAATCATCCGACACCATTTCGGTATGTGTTATAGGCAATCCAGAGTTGTATAATACACGCTTTAAATTGTACGTAACCTGAATTCTAACTTATCGCTTTCCGTATGTTTTGTAGTGTTACTATTATCGTGTTTGACACTTCTGGAATATCTTTACATTTGGTTGTACGTTTGTTACATCCGGTAATTACATCTACGTACTCCATATTTATCTACTTAGTTGGTGGATGAAGCGCTAATATTTTAATCGGTTGCACATGATCCTTGCAATTCGGCCTTTATTTGTTCGTATGAGTCATATTAGGGGAAAAGTTTACCTATTCTTCGGCGCTACCCAGACAAATTGGAAAATATACTTTATTCCTAAGTGTAGGTTTAGTATTATTTGTTAGTCTATTTATTTTTATTATTGTCGTTGTACCTTCTGTTGATTTCATCGTATTTATCTTCATCATTTTCTTCTTTTTCAAATGGTAGTCTAGTTGGTAAGTTAATATTATTATACGGACAGGGATGATAAGCTGTATAATCTTGCATCGACCAGAAATAACTGGGGTTTTGAAGCACCGGTACTTATCCTGAACTGAAATCCATCATTCTGACTGGGACACATTGTCACGAGTGACCTGCCGATAGTCTGCAGTTGTTACACAGTGAGAAGCTTAACGGGATTTACTAGGAGGAACACCTTCGCAAGATATTTCCTTTTTTCTATCGGCAAATGTTATGAACTCGGCTTTAGCATTTCTAATAAGCTCGCTGAAAAGAAAATTACTACTCCGCATCATGAGGCGGTCGAGTGATTACTTACTAGAGAAGGTGATTGTAGTTATAGGCAACCACTGGCCCATAGGGCGTGTATATATATGTTGTAATACTACAGCCACATGTGATCATTAGTTAAAGTTCAGAAATACACAATATATTTATTTATTTATATACTTTTGTATAAATCACGAAAGATGTTACCACTTCATAACCGGGATAGGTCACTTTTTAATCGGTTAATTTATCTCATGAAGAAAAAAATATAAACATGGATATAGGTGTGGAAATATTGAAAATTAACACTTAATTAATATTAATAATAATTAATTAATATTAATAATAATTAATTAATATTAATAATAAATCAAATCAAATCAAATCAAATCAAATTTATTCATTCAAATCCACAAATACGCATTTATTTGCGCGAGTAGTGGAAACTTAAATAGATATACAAATACTTGGTTGGTTAGTATTGCATAAATAGTTTGAACAATTCTTAACACTTATGAATATATAAGTGACAATAAACAATAAATATACTTACAACCACAATTATTATGTATATATACCCACAAGACACTACACACACACCTACACACATATATACACACACACGTACACTTAATCACATTTATATTTTGTAATAGATATAATAAAAGTAAACACATTAATAAACACACAATTATTTACAAAAATGAATAAATATATATAGAAAATGCACACAATACATGCACACACGTACATATAAACTTATAGACGCAGGGTTATAATGGTTAATAAGGCTAACTCAATAATAAATATACCCACATAAATACATAATTCCAATACACATATCAAAATCAAAGCACAAATCGATATACATGTGGACACACTAATGAAAACAATAATACAGACATACCGTATAATAAAATGACTCTTCTATACATACAGACATACGCAGATGCGAACAGTAATACGACATTGACACACCAGATGAAATTAGTTAGATGAAAGATTACGCATATAATTCATCAAAAGTTTATGTCTTTTCTTGTAATTTTTTAAATTGTTAAGATTCAGTTTCACCATGTCCGGCAGCGAATTATATGAAGTTGCACAATTATATATAGCCTGTAATCTCGAATGATATTTTCGAAAATCAGGCACTGTAACATTTTCCTTTTAAGCTCGATCTTGTAATTCCTCTTCTCATTCCATGGGTGAATTTATCTTTATTTTTACATACGTAGATGATAAGTTGAATCTCATACAGATACTTAACTTTCAATATAGTACGTGCATTAGGAGAGTCATGTTCAGAATGCAAAAGTTTAAATAATATTTTTTGGAGATTTTTTATTGGGAGTAAATGGTATTCCGCAGCACCACCCCAATGCATAATTCCGTATCTCAAAACCGGCTCATATAATGCTATGTAGATACGAAGTAAATGATTCCTTGGAAAATACTGTTGAAGATAGTAAAACAAATAATTCAATTTTCTTAATTTCTTAGACAAATAAAGAATATGCTTACTCCAATCTAAACGGCAGTCCATTACAACTCCTAAATACTTAACTTCATCTACCCTTTGTAAAAATACATGTTCATTTAACTTAATTTTTATCGAATCCCAAAAAGTTTGCGGCATTAAACTGTAAATTATAAATTTTGATTTATGCACATTTAAAATTAGCCGATTTAAATTGAGCCATTCTGCAACTTTGTCAACATCATTCTGTACTAAATTTTCTAATAATTGGGGAAATCGTGAACTTGTAACTAGAACAGTATCATCCGCATATGTAAATATTTTGCCACTAACTTGTAAATTACAAAGGTCATTGATATATATTAAAAATAAAAAAGGACCAAGTACACTTCCTTGAGGAACACCGTAATTTTGAACTACTTCAGAACTATTTACTTTATTTATTTTAGTAACATACTTTCTATTGACAAGATACGAGCTGAACAAATCATAGATACTTCCTCTAAACCCACACAAATACAGTTTGCGCAATAAAATATCATGATTCACTGTATCAAAAGCTTTTCGCAAATCTAAGTAAACTGCAACAGAAGAGCGACCACATTCTAAATTTTTTGTAATATAAGAAACATGCTCAAATAATGCATCATCAGTTCCCCTTTTTGGAAGAAATCCAAACTGATTACAGCTAAAAAAATTGAATTTATTGAGATATACCAACATAACTTCTTTTACACACTTTTCAAAAATTTTTGAAATTGCCGGGAGTAAACATATAGGTCTATAATTTTCTATATTCGATTTATCACCAGTCTTATACACCGGTACTATGATTCCAAGCTTTAAAATTTCTGGAAACTTCCCTGAACTGAATGATTCGTTAAAAAGATACGCAAGTGGTTTTGAGAAAAAGTCAATGTTTTCCTTAATTAACATCATTGATAACCCATCAGCACCAAACGAAGATTTACTGGGTAATGAACGAATAGCATCCCTGACGTTATCTATTGTAAATTCCAAAAAAGCGAATGAGTTAGAATTATTGAATAGGTGTGTACATGGGTTATATGATAACTCATGATCGAAGCCTGCTAGAATATCGGCCACACTATTTCTGAAATGATTATTTACGTAATCGGAAATTAGTTGTTCATTTCCTTGTACTTGTACCCTTAAATTATGTAAGATTAACTCTTTAATTCCCTTTTCGGGTTTACCTAATACACCATTTATAATCGCCCAATAATTTTTTTGATTATTTTTACATTTATTCAAAAGAATTGAGTAATAAACATTTTTCGCTTTTCTTACATCTCGTTGCACTTGTTTGGAGAGAGTTTTAAACTTATTCCGTAACAAATCATTTGTAGGAGACTCTCTCAACAATTTATGAATATGATTTTTCTTGCGCGTCAGATCGACTAACTGAGAAGTAATCCAAGGTGTACGCTTACCTCGAGTGCATTTATATATTAATATCCGTTTACAGTCATTAACTATAGTAAAAAGGTGCGATAAGAACCATTCAAACTTTTCGTCAATTGTCGCTATCCTACTAGATAATGGGGAAAGATTTAAAGTATGCAAGAGCCGTTGGAAAAGTCTTTTATCGAAATAGTATTTATTATGAAATACTTGCTTACGTTGTACAGATGAAAATAAAACTGTGACATCGGTCGCAAAATGATCGGAAAACGACACCACCGATATGTCGTGAACTAATGCAATGTCATTAGAACTATCTTGACAACCTCGAACCAAGAAATGATCTAAACACGATTTATATCCTACATTTACACGAACGTACGTCGGTTCGTTTACAATAGACGCAAACCCATGCGAACTTAACAAGTTGAGATACTCATGATTACGCGTGGAGGAAAGTAAGTCAATATTGATATCGCCCGTTATAACTGCTCTAAAAGACAACGCATCAATAATTTTACTAAAATCAACTAAAAATTCGTTATATTTAGAATCACAAAATTTGTATATACTAGCTATAGAAATACAATCATTCGTTTTTAGAAAAAGTTTACAAATTATTACATTGCAGCTATTGAGGCTTATGTCTACACTTTCATAATGAACGTTACTTTTAATGTAAACAATAATACCGCCAGCTCTCATATGATCAACACACTGAGCTAAATAGACATACCCAGGTATGTTATAACGAGGACATTCATCTGTATATATCCATGTCTCTGTAAGCACTATTACATCGTATTTGAATTTACGTTCACTTAAATATATCATTAAATCATCATAATGCATACGGAGGCTACGAATATTTAAGTTAAATATTTTTAATTCATGACGGTTCATGAGACATTATTTAATTAATATTAATAATAATTAATTAATATTAATAATAATTAATTAATATGAATAATAATTAATTAATATGAATAATAATTAATTAATATTAATAATAATTAATTAATATTAATAATAATTAATTAATATTAATAATAATTAATTAATATTAATAATAATTAATTAATATTAATAATAATTAATTAATATTAATAATAATTAATTAATATTAATAATAATAAAATAATAAATAAAAACAACTAAATAACTATCTAATATAAATAAATGCACGGAATATAATTTACGACAATAATTTTAAGTTACTGCGTTTAAAAAATTGCAAAAAAAAATTATTTTAAAATTTGAAATTTCAGGAAAAATATTTTCACCTGGTTTTCCTAAAACGAATCTGTAGGCCGATTCAACTTCATGCGTATTTTCTTCATATATTTCGTTAAAGATACCGAGTCTAATATCGTACGATCGAAGATAATATTCCGGCAAAATCGGTAATTGAAAAAAGATTACATACCTGTATTTTAAAGTAAACAAACTAGATTACAGGCTACATAGCGATATACCATAGTATGATGGAGTTAGTTTTAACGAGTATTATGACGATAACGTTGAAGATCCGATATTTTATACATCGCACATGCTATTAGGTCAGTGAATCACTCACTATATGAAATGCCCTCCACCATCCCTAGAGCTGGCGTTCTTCACCTTGGGACTAATTGTCCTCGGTATTTGGTCAATAAACTTAATGTCGATACGTTCTTCTAGTACAGTCGTGACAATATATCATATATATCAGAACGGCGCGTGTCTAAAAGAAGACCGTAGGAAACTTTTACTTATTCAGCAGAATAGCACAAAAAAAAATAAGTACAATACCGGATAACGGGTGAATGCTACGACGAGAGGAATGATCCAATTAAGCTAACATATATATATACTAAAATCGAGAACCAGTTTTATCCGACGAATTGGGAATATAACCTTAAAAAAATTAAACGAATCAGTGGAGTAAAGCTGAGATCATCGGAGGAAACACTAGCACAAGGACATAAAGAGAGTAGGCAAATATGACGTACAGTAAATCAAACACGAGAATAGACTGTGCTCGTACAGCTCTAGAAATGACGAAGTGGGGGCTTTGTGAAAGACTCGAAGTATCAATGCGGCCAAAGACAATACAACGCCTACTAAAATTTCCGACCGGGTGAATAATGAACGATGTCACCGAAACAAACGACGCACAGTTGAGATCCTAGGTGAATATTTTGAAGCGATAAAATACAAGAATTTCTACCGAACCGGATATGACAGAAAAAGAGAAGATTAGATATACAATGTAGATACATGCAAACATATATATGTATATAAAAACTCCCAATATATATATATACATAATATATGTATATAAAAACTTCCAATATGTATATATATATAATATATGTATGTGTACATGCGCATGTTGCGGTTATTACACCTAGCTGTCAACCCGATGACCGAGGTTCGATCCCCGAGGAAGTAAATAGGAGGATAACAATAGGGTGGAAAAATATTGAGCTTTGAAGGAAATTTTTAATACAAAAAAATGAGCTCATCATTAAAAGCGCAAGTATTTAATACACGTATCATACCGACGATTCGGTTCACAAACATGGTTATGTAACATAAAGCGAATAAAAAAGTTACAAATTGCACAGCGGGCGATAGAAAGAAAAATGTCAGGGGTTACAAAATTTGATAAAACAAAACAACAAGGCATTCAGACACAAGAACAGATGATCTAATGGAGATAGCGAGAAAATTAAAATGGACATGGTGTGGTCATGTCATGAGGAAACAAGCAGATAGCTGGGACAGAAAATGTATAGAATTGATTCCATCGGATAGGAAAAGGAAAATCAAAAGACCAAAAAGACGGTGGAAAGATGATATTGTCAAATATGCGGGCACCAGTTAGAATTAGAACGATTTGGAAGCAAATGGGTGCTGGATATATATCTCAAAGTTTAAAAAAAAAAATACAACAGTGGAAGAGGCTTTTGCTCAAGTTGAGCTTTCATTATTATTTAATTTTGATTATTTTGTATATGTATTTTTGGTGTATTCAAATGGAATAAAGACTCTATATATATACATATATATATATATATATATATATATATATATATATATATATATATATATATATATATATATATACAATTATTCGTTGCACTGGTCTTTCATTACTTTTTCAGTTTCCTGTCAATTGTTCTATACGAGTTGACAGTCTTATTTATTTATTATATTTACGATTTAACGTTCTAATTCCTAGCATTAAACTTTTTTGAATCTTTTTATATTTCTTAGGACCGCATGTTTTCTCTTTATATGTTTCATGATTATAAGTTTTAAGGATATTTCTCAGGTTCCCAAAGTGCTATGCAATGGGTTGTTTGATTTGTTTCTGCGTTGCTATATTATTCGTTAAATTTATCTGACGATTAACTATTCGCTGATCATCCTTTACTTTTATTTCTAACTGACAAGGAGTATTAATTGCGAGTTCCGCCTTATCGATACATAACGTTACAAATATATCGCTTTAGAACAATTAAGAAATCAGTTACTCCTAATATGATGATATTAATATATTTTTATTTCCGGTGGTGTAAATTTTTGAACAAGCTTTCCTAGGTTGTGATGAGATGTTGAATCGAACGTTTAAAGCTTTTTTTTAAGTGTTATTTTACTCGCGTTTGTTCTAAAGAGTGTACTTGCATCGTCGACGATAATATCGAATGAGATAATATTAACTTGATTGTTATATAATTGTATATAAAATAGTTACTTTATTTCTATAATTTTATTATATTTCCAGTTTTTCTTACAATAATTTCTTTTAAATCGAATAATAAGATGAACACAATACTTCCACTTACCTACAAACTTCTGTAGGTTTTCAACATTTCCCCGGACCCTATCCTATTCAACAAATAGAAGAGATGATGTTGTACTTGCTCGTCTGCGCCTAGGTCACATTAATATCTCACACAGTTATATCCTTAAAAATAATTTTCTTCCTCCTTTATGTCCAACCTGTAATGTCCTCGTTGAATGCGTGCAATTCAATTCCGTACGATTAATCTTCGACAAACCGCTCAGCCTCCTAAACATCATTTCCTGTACACACGATGCTTCCAATAACTTATTAAATTTTCTGAAATCCTCCAACTTATATAATCTAATTTATCCCGTTTTATTCTTCCAACTTTCGGTCCGAAAAAAAAAAAAGTTATTTAAAAATTATGATCGTAGTTCCAATTTATCTACACGTATAAGATATGAATACAATGCATCGCTTACCATAACAATAGATCCGGCTGAAAATTGGTTCGTGACACGTAAGGATAGGTCGGATTAATGATGACGTATTTATCCACCAGGTATGAATATTTTAGTAGAAATTCGTACAATATTAAAGCTCCGAAGTCGTGACCAATTACGATCGGTTTACGACCATTAGCTACGGCCAGAGACGCGATGAATTGACCGTGAACAAATTGAACAAAATCAAGAAATAAACTTTCAAATCAAATTTTCTAATGTATATCTACTGTAAACATTTACACATTTGTGCAAGTTAGAAGTACATACAACTATATACAACTATATCATGCAGTTTTTTAGATCCAGAGGTACATATCAGTGAGTTTCATTCCCGAATCGGACAGGATAATTCTAGGATAGTAGCCTTTTCAGGTAGGTTATCATGCATAAATGGCGTAATCATTTGTTAGTTTATACAGACGGGTCTAAGAGCAATGCCTTACCCTTTACAGGCGCGGCATTCTATATACCTCAACTGGCAATCACCGAATCATATCGTTTACCGAGTTTCTCCACTGTGTTTATAACAGAAGGATATGCAATCCTTAAAGCTTTACAATTTGCACGAGTCAATATTACACATGCAAATGTACTTATTCTATCTAATTCCTTAAGTGTGCTGAATGCCATACAAAATCCCAATCGTACAATCAAAACTAATAGAGTTATTCTGGCAATAATAGAAAATATAATGTATCTAAAACAAAAGAATGTCCATGTGAAATTTACATGGATCCCAGCTCATATCGGGATCAAAGATAATGAAATTTGTGATCAGGCAGCCAAAATGGGTACCTCCAGAGGCCTACTGATCCCTGCCGATTCCCTCAACATGTTTAGCCGCGTATGCAAAGGCGGATCTGTTTCATCGCTGGAGCTCCATGTTTTTTGCTTCTCGGAACAATTTCTATAAACAAATTCAAACAAGTTTACCCAAACAATCTCTTTTTCTAATTAAGCCCCCAAATTCAATACCGATCCGTAAATTTTTTTCCATTTTAATTCGCATTAGGTCAGGACATAATCTGCTCCCCAGCCATCTCCATCGGTTAGGCCTGGTTAGTTCCAGTACTTGCCACCCCGTTGGACTGTGCTTCGACAGCAGGCATTAATCGTGTTATTTTTTCATGCAATCTATATAGTGCACACAGAGAAACCTTAATTAAGATATTACTACAGTTAGGTATCTTCCACCTCCTATGCATATAATTATCCTTATATGTCTTTAGTTATTTTTATTATCGTTAGCGTTTAGTTTATTTTAATTTGTATGTGCAATGAGTAGTAATGGTTTTATAACCTAAACTCAATTTATTTGACAATAAAGAATATATATAAATATAAATATATATATATACATACATATATATATATATATATATATATGATAAATCTATCAATGCATAATAATCTAGCATAAATATTTATGTATGCGCTCAGCTCTACCCCAATATATAATTCCGTAAAGTAAGTCAGGCTCGTATAGAGCCAGATAAACTCTAAGTAAATGTTGTACACTGAAATATTGTTTTATATAATAAAAAAGATAATTAAATTTTCGTAATTTATAATAACGTTAGGTTTTTGGTCGTAAGTTCTCAAATGCAGTATGTTCTGTTCACTTTTACTTATCGTCCTCTCCACTTCATCAGCACAAACTATGTCTATAATGCCCTGTATAAAATTACACAGATTTAGGTTTTTATAAATAAAAGAAATAAGAGTTGTGTAAATAATTCTTTATTTATAAAACTTGATAGTATAAAATATTTATATATTAATAATTATAATTTTTTATTACATTATGTTAACAGCCGTAATATGTGACTATATATTGTTTTGGAGTTGGTCTTAGCGGGCATCTACGTTGCATATAATTAATACCTTGAATGCTAACCTACTTTGTACGTAAAAATAAATATACAATGGCTAATCACGATATTCGGCAAGGAACAAAACAACATTGATGATTATTATATATATATATATATATATATATATATATATATATATATATATATATATATATATGTAATATGGGGATTGAATGTTGATTTTCTAACACAGACATATTTAGGAAATATGAAATAGCATAGAGTGTATTTAAATCTACCCATTAAATGCACGTGTAGATATACTCACCAATGGTGTTGATTAAATTCTTCACATCTTCAACTAATAACGTTCATTTTGTACTCCGATCTCGAGTAGAACTTCTCGGAGTAACCACAACCTCTTAAATCAACTGCAACTACACTGTGGCAGAAAATATTGAATGAAATATTTATTATATATATATATATATATATATATATATATATATATATATATATATATATATATCTATGTATACATTGCAAAAATTTGTTTATTATTAAATGACTAACTAAAAAAAGGAGATCCAAAATCAAAAAAATAAACATACATTCACTATATATGACATTCTTATTTGTAGTTCAGAATAAAAATTAAATTCAACAACTTTGATTTTATTCGAAGTAAATACTTGACTTTTTCTTATTCTTAAATTGGAAACATAAATATTTTCTTACGGCGAAAAAGTTTAATAATATTGTAATATTTGGTCGTGTTAATTCTATATTTCGTTCTAGAAGCGTGAAATAAATTGAACTATATTTTTTTCAATAGTAATTATAATATTCGTGAAACATTTCAGTTTTAATTTATTTGTTATCCTCAACTATCGGCCGATTCTATTAGTGTTCTTGTTTCATTGTTCAGAAGATCATTTAGCACATCTTCGTGCACGTAATAAGAGCGTATCATGTTAGCAAGGATGACGATTATACGGTTAACAACAATTTAGAGAAATCATGATATCGCTATACAAACAAAAATGTTTAATAAGATGAATTTTCTTTTGTGTGTTCAATATAGAAAGTTACAATGTTGTTGGTGAACAGTGACTATGAGATACGATACATTATATCCAATTTACTCGGTATAATCACACAGTTAAAAGATACAACATTATTTGTCAAAAATAATAATATTTTACAGTATATCGAGAACCGGTACTAGGAGTCCGTGGTATTACAATCGAAACATGTTGTCAAAATAAAAAAAATCGAAAAATGAGGAAAAATTGACGCAGGATTTAAAGAAGAAATGCGATAGCTATTTCTTAGGTTGACAGATACGATACATTTTTAAACGAAGAAGAGACTAATAATGAGTCGGATAAATGACGCACACAGAACACAGATGTGACTGACCTTTATATGTTTGTACATGGAAATAATAATAATAATAATAATATGAAAATATATAATGTATACTTTACAATCTAGCAAATAACCGAATAGTTTGATTTTCGAAATATTACATGCATAAATGTTTCTTTTCCGGTATATTTTGCTTTTCAATGAGGAGATGTTGTAATTATTACGTCGAGAAGAATTGCAAAATAAACATATTCGTGGCCTTGCATGCAACTGCGAACGTTGGTTTATTGCAACCACGATTTATATGCCCTCTGCCCGTGAAATAACTGATTCCTTTTACGCATTCTTTTCTATTACGAGTGAATGTTTCTATTCTTACTTATATGTGCAATTATATTTAATTTCTTATAAATTAGTATCTTTCAGTTGTATCTGAGTAAAAAATAAAACGCGAGATACACGTGTATACTCCGTCACATCGTAATATTGAATAACTACACACAGACTTTTCGATGCGAAAATACTATTTCTATTTCTTTTCATTCATCTTCATTGAACACATATAATATGTCTACACACCCAACAAATGTGTGTTGGACAACGTACATTTTGTTATAGTTTTTCTCAAACTTAAAATCCAATTGACATTCCGGATGTACACATTTCAGAAGGTTAGAACACACTTTCGTCAGTAATTTAGAACACTTTGAAACAGCAAATACACGTCTCCGTGAAACGGTTTGTACTTTAAATTCGTCGCATCGACTTGTAAATAAGAAATATCTTAATACTGTTCACTCAACATGTCGATACTTTCGGCTAAATCGTAGAAACTTGTGAAAATCTTTAAAATATAAAGTATATATGTTTTCTTAGTCAAATCTAATTTAAAGAAATAGTTACAATTTTTATAAAATATCCCCACATCTAGGAGATTCCGATATAACACGTCAGGTCAACCAAATGGTCTGTAGTGACGTTCTTTATAAAATTATTATGCCTGAATATGTGTCCTAAAAATTTCATTTTTCGTTTTTTAATGTAGCTTATCAAACTTCCTTTTTCGTGTTTTTGTACTGAATTTATGTCGTTCGTTTTCATTTCTCTTTGGCGCGTTTTAACTCTTTCAGTCACGCATGATGGTGTTTATTCCACAACACTGCCTTTTTAGACGACTCTAGACGTTTTTCAACGCGTTTGTAGCAATATGATTAGAATTTAGATATTTCGCCGTCGGCTGGAAAATATATGTGATCGTGTTAGTATTAAAATGTTATGTACCATATAGTGGACATCGTGACTGATAGGGTTAAAATATATATATTGTATATCATATTTACGGAATTTAAAATCTTACTAGTAGTTCTTAGCGAAATACCGGATTTGATGTCGCCAGGAAAACCAGAAATCTGGGATGCCGTGTAAAAATAACATCAACGGTTTCGAACTATCTCCATTTCTAATGTAGAATAATCGTACGTGCTATTTTCAAAAATTTAACACACGTATATATATATATATATATATATATATATATATATATGTATATATAATATAAAAACAAAATCGAAGCTAATCACTAAAAAAATTTTTATTATATAAGCGAAGCTTTTCGACTATAAAGTCATTTTCAAGCTTTTACCAAAAACGTTACAAATCAATTAACAAAGATATTAATAAGAAAACTTATAAATATCAGAAAACTTATAAATATCTGTACATTGAATAGCCAGATGTAAAAATCTTTTTACAATAACATTTAATTATAAAACCGATTTTAAAAGTAATTCTTCATCAAAATTAATCATATTATTTAATAAATTATTACTACTTCTATGTTTTATAATGTGTAGTTTTTCTAATAATTTCCTTTTTTTAAATTTATATTCTAGGTGTAAAATTTTTACATAGTCTGCAATGTTTTCTATAAAATGTATTTCTTCTCTACAGTGTTTTCCATAAAGTGACTTATCATTTTCATTTTTCTACGAATTAAAGTGTTCTCTTAGTCTATTCAATTTGCTTAATAATATATTCTTTTCTTTATTAACTTTGTTTTTGTTGCCGTTTAAAATATTTTTGGCTCTATTACAATAATTACTTAAACTAGCTACTTTATGTGATTTTGCATGAAAAGAATCGTTTGGAATTATTACATCTGTTGTTAGTGTTTGGTTTCTGCGTATATCAATATCTAGTATATTATTGTTTATATTAATAATTATATCTAAGAAATTTCTATATTTTTATTACCTAGTTCTACTGTAAATCGAATGTTTTTATTAAAGTTGTTTAATTCGATTACAAATTTAATTCATAATTTTTCAACTTGTTATTCCAAATAATCACAATATATCATCTACATATCTTCCCCAAAATTTGATATTGTTTTTAAATACGTCATTTTCTTTAGATATTACGTCGTCTAGTTTATCCATATATATTTGATTATTTGTGCTAAAATAGGTGATAAAGGTGAACCCATCATTAAGCCTTCTCCTTGTTTGTAGTATTTATCGTTAAATTTAAAATAGTTTTGATTTAATACAATTTTTAATAATTTTATAAATTGATTTTTAAACTTTATACATTTTATTATTTTCTATATATCTTATTACTTCATCTGTCGGTATATTATTATACACATTATAACTATATCTAGTGATATAAGTACATCATTATTATTAAGTTTTATTTCTTTCAACTTATCAATTAATTCTATATTATTTTTAACATTAAATTGTGTTTCAAATTCATAATTAGTCTGTAAATATTTCTTAATTATTTTAGAAACTTTATAAAATGGAGCATTTATACAATTAACTAATATGGTCCTGTTGGATTGTTAATCTTGTGTAGTTTAATTAAATCTGAAAGAATTGGCGCTTTTGGATTCATTTCTACGAAATTGAAGTTCTTGAAATAATTGCTTAACGTATCATTCGTTGTATTACTTTCTTCGGTAGTACTTCCATTAAGTGTTTTTATTTCTTTTCTGATGTAAATCTGTTGGATAAATGTTTATATATATATATATATATATATATATATATATATATATATATATATATATATATATATCGTTAACAGTTTAGGAATGTATCATGCTTATATATAATATTATTTTTTTTAGTTTGATAAATGAATATTAAGTATAATATATACCTACATCGTTTATACCGCGAAGATATTTCGTAGCATCATATAAAATCAACATGAAATCGTATGAACCACTTTTCTTCATTCTTTCCCACACGCTGCCTTTTTCGCTGCTGCCACCAATGCGACAGTCTAGTTTTTTGTTTTATTTCATCTGTCATACCTTTCTCGGTTTCTATATCCTACTGGTTTCTTTGTAGGATGGTATGAGTGAGTGAGCCTGATTCTCTTTGATGTATCTAAAAAAATGTTACGGCGTTCTCGTTAATTTTTGTTAATAAGCAGACGTCGACTTTTAGACTATCGACGCATTACTGCTTTTTCCAAATCTTGGTTAATTCCGTTGTCGCATACCTTGTCAGCGTCAAGCGTTTCTTGATACCTTCTTCGTACTCTCAGTTATTTACTACGAGGTAAAATAAATAATAATATTTGTTTACCACTTTATGGGCGTCATCAATGTTATCATCCTTTGATTTTGGAATTTCTTATGCGATCTATAATTTTAATCCATATTTCTCGTCAATATTTTTGAGCTTTGATATCAAATATGGTAGTTCTTTTTTCGTATTTGCCAAAAGCAGGATGTCGTCTTTACGGTTACTTGTCAACCGTCTAGTACTTTTTCCATTACATATTTTTAGTATATATGTATATATATATATATATATATATATATATATATATATATATATATATATATATCAATAACATGAGGCATTTATTATGTAATCGATCACTTAGTCTTAGCACAAGACAAGAAATTGTTCGCTGCTACATCCACTCAATTTTGTTATATGGAATCGAAATTATGCCTTTAAATAAAAAACAAATAAATCGATATGAAGCTGTAGAAATGTGGCTCCATCGAAAGATGTTGAGAATCCCATGGACGGCCAAGGTATCAAATAAAGATGTTTTAAAGACGGCTAATACAAGCAGGATATTAAAAAGCCACGTTATACAAAGGAATGTGTCATATTTTGGCCATATCATCAGGGGCGAAAAATATGAAGTATTCCAGATGATAATACAAGGAAAGATGGAAGTGAAGCGAAGTCCTGGAAGAAGGAAAACTGATTGGTTGCAAAATATTATAAGCTGGACAAACAAGTTTTCTCTACAGCAATTATTGACAGATGCAAGACAGCGCAAAGTCTGATCGACCGATTAGCGATAGCCTGCGCTCTGTGAAAAGTATGGCACGATGATGATGATATATATATATATATATATATATATATATATATTGAAGAGTAAGGACGACAAATTGGCGAAAGCAATTTTTAATTGGAAATTCATTTCGCCTATTTTAATTTTCCCAACCGGTATTTTCATAAAAATCTTTCACCAGAAAAATCAGATGATTGAACACCGTTTTTATAAATATTGTTTCACAGCTTTATCATTGTACTGTAAATGCTTTTTCATATAGTCACCACTGTATTATGTCATCAGGATGAATTTCAGTCTTTTTTCAATTATGTGTCTTACACTAAATATATAATATATGGTTAATCTGTCGGATGCACCGACGAAGCTAAACTTGATTCTAAAAGATAAAATTATAGAAAACAGTAGTAAGCGGTAAAATGGATTAAGGAAATTAACCGATATACATAAAATTAGAAAATGAAAAAATTTACAAAAATTAACAGAAGATGGGAGAAGTTATCAAGAAATAAGGTGGAGGAATATCAAATACGTATAAACGGATCAACTTATCGATATTTCTCCTAAATTTAAATGATAGATTCAATAATAATCATTTTATTTCTAACTTTAATAATGTTCAATTTATTATCGCAAATAGCAGTTTTCGAAAATATTTAAAACGTTTCGGAATAGCAGAAACTGAAAATTATAGAGTATTTTTTAAGATACGGTTTACCTGCGAGGTTGTAATTGAAAAAAAAAATAGTTTTAGATTGTAATACGATAGAATTAGTAATAATAAATATAATGATTTTAATAATTTAGCTATTCGAGAAATAAGAAATAGAAATAAGTATAACTTAGCATACTAATAAGATGGTTTTTTAATGTTATTTAAATTTTTAGAAAAAAACAACCAAAACAATGTAATTACAAGATTGTAAATGGAATTTATGCTGACAATAAACTTAATAGAACCGTTGCCGTAAAGTTTCCATAGCATATATTCCTGTAATTTTTAATAAATAAATCGAATTTATGAAAAAGAACTCCATCTAAAAATTTAAATACAGAAATGCGAAAAAAGGCTAATAAATGTTCGGTTTTTTCGGAAATGTAGGTTATATAAACAAATACAGACAAAAAAAACAATTAGAAGCGTGTTCGAAATGTGGTCAAAAAGTTAAACGGACAGACAATACCAAAAATATAGATGTTCTTAAAAACATCAATGAAATATATAAGCTAAAGAAGATGCAGTTGAATAGGACATATAAGGAATAACGGATATTCAAATAATCGATGGACGAGCAAATGGAAAAAGATCGCGGGGAAGACCGAGGCAAAAATACACTCGAAATAATGGCAGATGCAAAAGTAAATCGCAGGAATTGAAAGAAAAAGCGAAAACCGGAAACTTGAAATTTACTCTTCACATTGACCACCAATCGAAAGATTGAGGAATGAAGATTACTTTCCGACATACACTTTTCGGCGATTTTGTGCGAATAAAAAGCCAATCCTTTCTATGCATGATTTGTAGTAGTACTTTACCAGAATGTGATGAGAGTGATATTGTTATGTAGTTAGGGTGATATAATTATTATTATCTTTAAGGCTAGTGGCACGGAAGATTAAGGAATAAAGTCCTGATTTATGGATATGATACACTTTGAGTAAATATATCAATAAAAATTCAACGTTAATGCGTCAATAATGAATGGATTCTGGATGATCGAGGTTAAATAACCTATAAAATTCGAATTCGAAAAAACAAAAAAATATACATTGACAATATTGGGAAGGCAATTACTAGATTAATTATAATAATGATAGAAATCAACTTTCAACGTAGTTTAGTAAATTAAAGGCGAGTTAGAACCGGAAGTAGAAATTGCAAAGAAGTAACGAGTAAGTGATCTTTTAAATTATTATATTGATTTTTTAAATTATTGATGGGACTTTTAAAGTTATTGATTGATCTTATAAATTATTGATTGATCTTTTAAATGATCGATTGATCGGTTTAATTGTTGATCGCTCTTCTAAATTATGGAATGATTTTTAAATTATTGATCGAGCTTTTAAATGATTGATTGATTGTTTGAATTATAGATTGCTCTAAATTATCGATTGATCTTTATTTTTTTTTATAATCTATTAATTCGCCCGATTTAAAAATAAACGTCGGAAAATAGTATTTTAGTAATTATCCGATGATTGTATGAAGAGGGTTCTGTTTTTTAAACTTTAAAATAAATTTAATACGATTATAATTATTAAAATATAATTAATTTTTTTAAAATATAATTTTCGATATTACGTATATAATTCGTACGACGATTTCGAGGTATAGACGAAGCGGCATTTATTTATGTAAAACGATGTATAACAATTATAGAGCGTAAATAAAAACATCTAAATTATGACGAAATTTGTCTAGTCATATAGAATTACGAGATTATATTTTCATTTGGTAGAAAAAACGAGCTGGGCAAAAACGTCTACCTGTATCTGAACGTAACCGTATGTCCCGTATGTGCTGAATACGACCGGTGTTAGCGAACGGTTGTCCGTCATTCTTAAAAGTTCCTCGCCACCGAGTCCGGTTCGTCTATCGAACATCATTTCGAACAATCCCACCACGCTAGCTTGAACGGAGAAAACTAAAAAAAGCAGAAAAGTGGCGTTCGTATAGGCGAATCGCTTGAATTTCAGAAGTGCACCTGTTACTTCGGACAGAAAACCGCGTTCCGGTATTTCGCCCGTATTGTCGGCCATATTTATAACGCGCGTGATTATACGCGTGGCAAGTAACCGAAAATATAAGATACGATTTATGAGCCCCGACTAAAAATTGAATAGAGCTCAATTTCTTACTCGACGATAAGATTAAAAAAAAAAAAAAAGAGAAAATAGTTTATCGCGTTTAACGTAATCAGTTTATTTACGGGTGCGATTTTACGTACGAGCGCTATACGAGAGTATACCTCGGCGGGCGAGCTTTGCTCTGTATTATTAATATGTTTTTTTCTATTTTTATTTTTTTTTTGTAAAATTGTGAAAATATATTATTATTATTTAAATTAATGCGCCCCATATACGGAAACTAAAGGGGCGCAGAGGTAAATAAGTATTAAATTAAGTGTAATATAGTACAGGGGGTCCGATGAGGATGTATATTGTTACCCATATTATTTAACCTGTACTCCGAACATTACATATCAATGGAAGGGCGGAATATCAGTAGGAGGGTATAAATACTCGAATCTTGATCGCCGCAAACCCTCATGAAATGAGAGAACTACTAGAGAAACTATTGGCCTTTCATATGGTTTCAGTATAAATAACGATAAAACAAAGATAATGGAGATAGATAGAACAAATGTAATGCACAGCGAAGGAGATGATGTTTTACATAAAATAGTGGATAAATTCGTGGTATCTAGGATCCTTGATAGATAATAAAGGTGGCTCAAAGCGAGACGTATACAAATCGCTCGCGGCACTATGTCTAAATTACAGAAGATGTGGAAAGATGGTTCTATAAAAAAATGCACCGAAATAAAGTTAGTTTGTACACTTGTTTTTTTCGATTTTATTGCACGCAGCGGAGACATGGACATTAAAAAAGACAACACCGAAATAGACAACTTTCAAATGTGGTGCTGGAGAAAAGATATCGACTTGCAGAAAATCGGGACGCACAATCGATTATCTAAAATAGCGGCTTAGTGGCAAGATGAAATTTTTTGGACATCTTATGCGGAAAGAAAATGGGATAGAGCGTCGGTTATTGCAGGCCACAATTGAAGACATAAGATCCAGAGGACGACCGCCAGCACGATGGTTCGATGGTATTCGAGTAACAAGATTAAATGTACAGATGCGCAGTCACTCAACCATGGATCGGGAATATTGGAGAAGTTTAGAGTCATCCTTATTGGCAAAATCACGACACAGCTGGGGTAATCGATCGACAAGAAGAGTACAGTATGTTACAGGAACAAGACGAGTCTGTACAGCGTAAAATGTTGTCATCGAGCAGTAGCTGTATGAAAGATGAAATGCAATAGTATGTTCCCCTTTGTAGGCTGTATTCAGGACATTCCGTTAATAGCGTAACGTTGCACGCAAAATATATTAGAAGAAGAAGACGTTTATTGAATATTAACATTATTAAATTATTACAATATTTTTAATAGCGAATAATTTTATAAAACTGACAATCTAAATATTATATTATTAATTTATGTCGGGCTCACAAAAGAATAATATTTAGATACTAGTGGTACAACCGTTACGTAACTATATAACTGCCTTGAAATCGCCTAGAAGTAATTCATTTCACGAATTTCTACATTTGTAACGAAAAAAGATTAACACAAATATCAGACATTCTTAAGGTTTTTGAGAATTTCGAAATTTTTCGATCGGATTTTTTCTTTAAAATTATTCTTTCGAAGATTAAAAAATATTTCCGAAACATCCGATAAAATCCGCGAGATGTACAATTTTCATTTTATCTACCAACATTTACGAGGTAAAAAGTAAATTTCTGAGCTTATATCGATCGAGCTGAAATTATTAACATATACACCATTTAGATAAGTATCGAAAGAAAAAATTATAAAAAAAAACACGTAATTTTCAAAATGTTACGAGAGATTTACTAGTTGGAGCCCAAAATTTCAAAATCCGTAATTTTCATACGGGTTATTTTCAACTACGTAATATATATTACACGTAATAAAATTTCATTCATATCGTTAGAGCCGTTTTCGATATTATGTATATGTTAAATGTGAAATACTTGCCTAACAGATTTCTACCGACTTCATCATTCCATACTTAGGATCCTCGTATACTAATATACATATTAATATACTACACTATTCTTTCTCTCAGACTTTCTTAAATACTTTTCTATATTTCAGAGATAAACTATAAATAAATAGTTTATCATATAAAAAAAAGTAATTCAAAATATTATAAATTACACGCGCGTTAAATGAACGAATTACCTTTTTACATTAACAATTTTATCGAGCAATATTTTTAATATATTTCTATACATTTCTATATAATACAACAGTATGCACTCTCCCGTAGAAAAATTTATCAAAGATCCCCCACCTACACGTCTCTGCAGCAGGAAACCAGCATGGCTGACGGCTAACGAGCTACAAAGCAGTGTCGACGCACCTGCGAAATGGAAGGAAATATGGGTTAAGCAGACTCCAACAAACGGATAATTAATATCAAATCCGGCTATGCCAGGATTTGGAAAAACATGGTGCAATTTAAATCGCGTCAGAACCAACCAGGGTCGTTGCAAATATTTAATGAACAAATGGAAACTGTCGGAAACGGAGCTGTGCAGCTGTGGCGAGATCCAAACGATGTCACACTTTATAAATTCGTGTAAAGTAAATAGCTTTAATAAAGGACTGATTGGGCTACATTCACTAGAAGAAGGCGCAGAAGACTGGCTGTCGAACGTGAATTTATAATGCAGGATATCTCTAAATAAGCGCGTAATTGATACGATAATAAATAAACAATAAATACATTTCTATTCTTTATCGGCGAATCGGTTAAATACAATAAAATCATATTTTATTTGAGTAATATATGTACATATATATATATATATATATATATATATATATATATATATATATATATATATATATATATATATAACTAACCAGATTCATAATGTAACTCACCGACCATGTTTTCCTCCTGTTGGTTCCGATTCTGACAACCGATTTGAATGAACAGCCGCTAACTCACAACTAACTCCCTTTTATATTGACCAACTGATTCTTCTCGAATAATTAAAAAATTAACCGGTTCTTCATTTAACTAAAACTCACCGGTTCTTCTCAAATTACTGGTTCTTCATTTTCCAATTTAATTCAATTATCACGACGTGAACATACGACGATCGTAGTTACGGCTTCGCCCCTGTGTAATTATTTTTTTAAATACAATATAGCTGTCTCTTTCTTTTAATTAACAATATATACATATCCGTCTGTTATTTCAGCCACGCCCCTAACACAAAACGTACTTTGTATTACGGGTGTTGGTAGTGATGGTAACGAACCCGAAAACGTGTTATAAACGATTTGATACATCGCTGTTTACTAATTTTTAAAACTTTAAACTATTTTAATTTCTGTCCTATTTGTGATATTAATAAAGCTTAAAACGAATCTGTTAATATCATTATTACCTTAATCGTTTTTGATTTAAATCGGAAAAGACAGACAGTCGAAAATTTAAAAAAAAAAAAAATAGATTTTCATAGCCCAATGGAGTTTAAAATGGGAATGTTTTATATATTGGTATATAGATATATAACGACGATCGTCGTAACCTGTAATCATCGTGATAAGTTTGGTAGTCCTAGGCCTGATTTTATTCCATCATGGTAATTAACTTCCAGCTCTGCCGATTCTCTGCAGTTTTTTTCATTTTCCAATATTAATTCGTGCATGTATCATGCAACAATGTTGCCACGGAAGTGTTTTGCCACCTACCACGACCTCTTTTCACTGAAACACATAATAGATAACCGTGTCTATGCCCCACCCGGGTTAATTGTCTGTTCTATATCGAATGTAATAATGTCCGTTTTTCGTCATTTATTTTGGAGAACTTCACTCGTAACTTTTTCACTCTAACTTATTCTTCGTATCTTCCGCCAACACCACATTATGATTTTTGAACATTCCTACGTGCACTATGTGTACTTTTAATATTTACTTTTCCAGTTCACTTGAAATGCCTCAATTCTAAAAAGATGAATATAAATATCTACTGTTCACGTAAGGAACGGTTTATTATATAATAAATACTGCTGTATAAAATTTATTATAATTTCGTGTCAAAATTTTCTAATGTATAAAGGGCTAACATTCTTGAAATGACGTTATTATATTAAAAAGGTTTTTGTGATTTCGAAGATGCGAATTGTCAGAGAGGAAGATTCATTTGTGTCATTTTATTTGAAATTTTTGTTTTTATAAATCCTAATTTTATTGACGGCAACGACACGGTTTAAGTTCGTATTTGGAAATAATTTTACATATAGAAAAACTTATTATAAAAAAACAAAAGAAAACTGCTAGCAGAAAAAATCCAAGTAATAAAAGAAAGAGATAAAATAATTTAATTCGACAATAAATTAATTAGCTTTAAGAAGTACATTATAAATATAATCAATTTTTGATATTAGAAAGTTCTTTATTTTTTAGATATTTTCGTAAAATAATTGTCTACGTTTACATTTTATATCGCCGATTACCACGTTAACTATCGGATTATTATTTTTTATAAATATTTTTCGTTCGCTTTCTTTTTGTAATATCGCGCATCTAAATTAAGTATTTTTTTTACATTTTATTTTTTCCTTTCATATTTTTTATAAATTTTATATATTTTTTATTTTTTAACTTGATAATGACTTGATAGGTGAAACGATTTTATCGTCTTTTTATATAAAAATTTGTGCGATTTTAATAGTTTTTTCGTTTTTTTTTACTCTTTTAATTTTTAACCCTTTCAGTCACGTTATGGTAGGTGAAATTTTATAATGTCGATAAAATTTTTTATTTTCTGGTTGACGTGAAATTTTTAAAAATATTCGTATAAGTATACTGCAAATTATCTACACTTCACCTTAGAAGCAGTATTGTATAATAAAATAAAATTCATAATTTTATATCGAAATTTTATAATGTGTAATTGAAAGGGTTCAATTTTACTCTAGCTGAGATTTAAAAATGAATGCAACAATTATCAAGTACTTAGACGAGGACACTCATCGTAAAACTCCGTAAATTTACTTCGTTCTCACGAAAAATCGAGCACGGTTGAGTTACTAAAAATGATATATTCTACGTAATGACTAAAATTTGAAAGAAATTGTTTTTGAAAAGTTTTCAAATTATAATAAATAAAGAATCAATACCCGTTGTGTCCGGTGTTATCGCCATTTATCGATCAGTTTAATTAATGAAAAACAAAAAAGTTTCACTTTTTGGCGAAACGATCTTTATGTATTTTGACTAGTTCCGATGTTAATCCCCGTCGAGTGAAAACGAATATTTTTATAACATATTTTAAAATTAGATTATCAGATTTTTCAAATACTTATTTTCATTTTACTTGTAAAATTGTGTTTTTTAAAAAAATTTTTGTGTTTGTATATTTTTATATTTTATATTTTACTTTTGGACATCGTACATTAGTAAATGAAAATTTAAAATTCCATCAGTATGCAACTTTTTCCAGAAAATAATATTGAAGAAAAAATAAATATAAAAAAACAAAATCAGTAAACAAATATATCGATGTTAAATTTCAACAATTCAAAATAAACAGACAGAATAACATTCTACGGAATATATTTTCACCATCGCCATCAAATATTTTTAAGTAATTATTTTTAATTTATACTTTTAAAATTATAATTTAAAAAAAAAATTTTTTTTTTGTTCACTTGATAATGGCGTAAATGCCGAAAAGCTTTGTGTTTTTCATAAGAAAATAAATATTAGTGAATTAACTAATTTTTCAGTTGACTCTTTTAATTCCCAAATTACTTACTTCGAAACGTGTAGACGGTATTTCGAGCAATTACAACGAAAAAATCGTACGCGTATAAATGTAGCTAATTTTGTACTTCCGCTTTTATATTATTTAGAATAGCCAGACGCTAAAGTTACCGGCTCTATGACCAGTTTTTTGCCGCTTACTACGACTCTAGTTTTACTGTGAAAAATAGAACCAATACACCGGCTTCATCAGTAAAAAATACTGCTCGTTTTACAACTGGTCCTATTTTTTTTTATAGCAGTAGATTACCGCTTTTTCTGGATGCTACATTACTACGATTTTCACTGTTCCCATTTTGTGTTTTTGTTTTCATCAGTTTTTTCCGATTCGCTTTGCAGTATTTTGAAACGAGAGAAAGAAAGTAAGTAAATACGTTCATTAATCGATCAATTTGATATTATAAAACAAGTTTTTCCCTTTAATTTTTCTGTATGTACTTTAAACATTGCCGTTTGAAGTTACATTATTGTTAATTTCCTTTAAAATTTGTCTTCTATGTTGCGCAAAACATAAATTTGATCTGTTTGTTTTTTTTTTTTACTTTTTGCATATAATGGAATACAGTATGAATTTTATCTATTTCAGTTGTACACAATTTTAAAAGTACTCAATGTTAAGTTTTCCCGTTTATTTTTTTTATATATGTACTTTAAATATTGATGTTTTAACCTGTATTTTTTATTTTTTTAATTATTATGTACATCTCCATATGCCGTTTGTAATTACCAGGGTTATTACAGCATAAGGAGACATATAGTTTATACGTATGCTAGGAGTTCTCTTGCAAAAGCCAGAATACTACCTATTGATTGAGGGTTTATATGAGAGTATTTTGTGTATCGGGCCCTGTATTTTGTGTTTTAGCTTGTGTGGTGTGAGTGTTTGGCAGTTGTAGATTATGTGACTGTTGGTTCTGTTAAATGTCCCCGCATAGGGGGCAATTTGTTGGCGGAGGGCTTTTGGTATAAATACGGCTGTATGACCCACACGTAGACGGTTTAGGGTACCATAATTCTTTTCTGCTTGTGCCATCTGGAGGCCACCGAGGTTCTATGGTTGATTTTACGTTCCTAAGGAAGGTTGTTTGTGAGGTCCAGTCGGTGGTCCATTCCTCTAATTACTGTTGTTGTACGTGTACTAATGTTGATGGAGATGGTGAGTGTTCTGGTACTGGCGAAAGTACCATAGACCGAACTTCAAGGTGTACTTTATCACTACCGTGCATCCCAACGTGACTTGAGATCCACAGAAAGCGGATTTCCCTTCCTTCCTTATGTAGTTGGTGTAGATTGTTGGATTTCTAATATTAAACGGTATTTTTATTGTCTTGACGGATTAGTTGTAGGGAGTCTGTTATAACCGATGCTTTTCGATGTGGAAGTACAGCTGGTCTGGTGTACTGAATACAGTACATAATTCGATACAAATCTGCAATTTATTTTATATAATGTTTTTCTATATAGCGTAACATTTTATCCGTTATTTACTTTTTGCGTATAATGGAATACATTCTTAATTTGAGTTGTGCGTGCAGATTTTTTAACTTTAGAAACACGCGAACAATGTGAACAAAGTGAACAAGAGTATTTTTGCTTCGTTTAAAAACGGTATTGCAGATTTTTTATTTTAAAAGTATTTTGCTGTCAATTCTCGACGACAGATTATTTACCGCGCTTAATTAAAATTACCTCTGCACCCAGTCGAACCGCGTAATATTTTACGATCGATCGTAACTAAGCGTTTTAAGTAAATCGCAACGATTGCGATCGGCCCTATTTCAAATTTTCAATTTAGAGATTTGTCAATTAATATTTGATAAATTTTCAACATCATCTTTTCTTCCGGCTTTTATAAAGTTTATTTATTTATTTTATTTCTAGAAGGCGTTTGCGTAGTTAAAACGGACCCCGGTTAATTAATATTTTCAGTCTCGATGGGCACTTGATGATGCAACATTAAATTAATGAAATTTTTTATTTCACGGTTGAGGTGTAACGTGTGAATTTGAAAAATAGTTCATTCGAAAATTATTTACAGTTCACCTAGGGTATAAAAAACGCGCGATATAAAATTTGTAATTTTACGTCATCGAAATTTTATAACGTACGAACGATTTAACTAAATTAGTTATTACGCTATCGCGTACGAAATAATTTAAAAAAAAACAAAATCTATATCTATCTATATATATAAAAGAAAGTCGTGTTAGTTACATCACTTATAACTCAAGAACGGGAGAACAGATTTGGCTGAAAATTGGTAGGGAGGTAGCTTAGAGCCAGGAGACGGACATAAGATATTTTTTATCCCGTTCGACAGCGTTCGGTGTCGAGCTACGAATTTTCGAAAATCGATGACCTGCCACCTTTGGCAAGGCATAGCGAGCGGCGTAAACATTTTTAAACGATTCCGATTTTATAATTTGTCATTTATATACAGGATCTATAGGATCAAGCGAAAAAACCGCGAAAAAAATTTCAAACCCAAACCGAACATTTCGAAAGGGGTACCCTAGCAATTTTTTCAAAATTTCGATTTTTTCGCAATAATTCGAGAACGATTCGAAATTTAGAAAATTTATTTAAACGAAAGTTATTTATCATTAAAATACGCGTCTAACGATGGTATCGCCGTATTTTTATATCGAATAGTCGCCGAGAAAATTGGGCTTAAAGGGTTTTGGGGTTTTGGGCCATTTTTGCGGCCCCCGTGATAGATGGGGGGTTCGGGTTGAGCTCAATAGAAAGTAGATGTGCAGATCTATAATTTATTGTAATTACGTGAATGTTTTAAAAATTAACCGGTAACGAGAAATCGCGAGTTGAAAATTTCATTTTCGATTTTTAAAAATTTTGCCGGCGATTTTTGGACGACCGAATCTACAATGCATTTAGCATGGGCCCATGTTAATTATATATCTATATATCGTTATATATATATATATATTTATATAGCGAATTTGTTATCGACTATAAATCGCTAACGTTTAGAGATACGAAAAAAATTGTTGTTACTTAATTCGATCGTCGTAAAGAAACCTATTGAACCGAGTCATCGTCGAAATTAAAAAAAAAAAATTAGAGGTGTATGGGTGGGGTGACTCATTAAAATTTCGATTTTGGAAAAATTCCGTTAAAATCGATACGGATACGATAGATATTAAAATGACGAATTCGAAACAGAAAACCGTTTTTCGTTACGATCGATAGTTGTCGAGCTACGAATTTTCGAAAATCGATGATCTGCCACCTTCGGCAAGGCATAGCGAGCGACATAAACATTTTTAAACGATTCCGATTTTATAATTTGTCGTTGCTATATAAGATTTATAGGATAAAATGAAAAAAATTTCAAACCCAAACCGAAAATTGCGGACAACGCTTCGATTCAGTATTTACTTTGGATTCACTTTCATTTACTTAGAGAAGTTCAACTAAATAACACTTCATTTTTGTAATCGAAATGAATTCATTACTGTTGTAAAATGAAATAAAATTTTCCTTTAAATTTTTTTTTATCTTTTAATCACCAAACGAAATGTTACATAAAACGAAGCCATCTGGTGGCGAAACGGAGTTCGCCGGGTTTGCTAGTAGGTGTATATATTTTTTAAAGAATGATACTTGCGGAAGTTCGAAACGGGAATAAATTATACGTATACACATTTATGTAAAGATATAAATAAATATCGATAACGTATTTATTATAGTTATTATTCTTATCGATAAACTGAAATTTCTTCGTAAAGAAAATTGTCGATTACTTCATTCACTAACTCCGGTAACTGTTGATGTACGTAATGTCCGCCGCCCGCTATTTGTTTAATTTGTAAACGCGGTACAGTTTTCACATTTTTATAAGTTTCCGGTAATATTACGTCATCGTCTAAACCGTAAATTACCAAACCCGGCGGGAAATTTTTTTTTTCAACGTTTTCTACACCGAATATAATATACAGCAATGCGGTAATCGTGTTAGCTCTGAAGTAATTCACCGGACCGACATAAGCATCTGTAAAAAAAAAGTTGAAACAAATCGAATAAAATACGGAACGTTAAAAATAATAAATTATCGAATAACATCCTAGGAAAAACTTTATGAAAAAAATAAAAATAATATTACCAACATATAGATCTCGAGATTGAACCTTATCTCGCGCCATCTTCTAACTCGTCTGCATTCTTGTTGAAGTAAGGAAGCTTCTTCTAGAACATATATGTAATTGCAGCATAAGGGTATCGATGGTTCTTTACTCGATTTTCTCCACATCTGCAGCCACCGTCTTCCTTACGTGCGACGGTGCAATATCACTTTATAAATTATTGAGTTGTTTATTACGCGAGGTTAAAGGCGTCGGCCGTTTATTAGGATAATGGATTCCTATTATTCGAACGTGCTACATTTAAGATAGTGATTTATAGGATTTTTTCCCGATCGCTTCGGCTCATATAATGTCGTAGGCTATTATTTTTTAGAAGTTACGGCTATAATAATAATTATTATTATTTACACTGGGGTAGTATTATGAATAACAATTCCGGCCAATTTATGTTGGACATTTACTAATGCGAGCACGACACACGTAGTATGTATACGTATAATATATAAATCCGTTAAAAGGAAGAGACAGCGATATTGCATTTAAAAAATAATTACACAGACGAACTCGTGGGTAGCTTGTAATATATATATATATATATATATATATATATATATATATATATAAATTTTCGTTGTATTATACCAATATGTTTATCTTTTTGCATATTATAAAATAATTTTTATATCATCAACATTCATTCCCTTTTACTAGTCGTCGAATCGGAATATTAAAAAATCGAAACGCATATTTTTTCCTATGCAAAAACGAAATACTTACTCGGTTTTTCAAAAGCGAATTTATAAATTTCTTTAATTTTTTGATTCGGACATCGATTGAAATTATTAAATACGCTTAATTTGTTCGCCGATAGATATCGCTCCGGAACGTTTGGTAATTGAAAAAGACATACGTACCTAAAAATTAAACTAAAAATTAAAAGAAAGATTAAGAAGTAAAGTACCGACGTCTACTACGTATGAAGAAAAAATCGGTTTTAATAGCTACCGACGATAGATAAATACCTATAAAATTAAATTAAACTAAGAACTGAAAAATTAAAAAATAATTATATAATGCAAGAAGTGAAAAAAATCGAAGAATAGAGGAAAAAGGCTACCGAGACTAAGGGGGCTTATTCAGAATATGATTAATAGTAATGAATTGAAATAGTAGGAATATCGGAACACAATAGGATGTGATAACATAAGGAAGAAAATACCGAAGGAGATTAAACTTATAAAATAACACGTGTATGTTCAAATCCCCCGTAACTAAAAAATACATAATTGATATCGTCTCTTAAATTAACCCTAATACGATCGAGATGCATTTATGACGAAGTTTAAAGCTGCTCTAGAGTGATCAGAGCGCAAATTACCTATTCTGCGAAGAATCCAGATGAAATAACCGGAAGGGATATGTTTGTACGTAGGCGAATTGGAAGATACTGTTTGGACAATACTGTAAGTTTTACCTTCGGTTAAGGAATTATTTATGCGCTTACTATTTCTTCTAATCACGTTATGTAGGTCGCTTGAGCGAGATATTATAATAGCGCTTTTCGCCGATATATATCGACTCTGTCGTTCATGGAATTGCCACATAGATTTTCAGAAAGAACAAGAGGCTAAGTTTTATAAGTGAAAATAGTACCTAGACTGAGAAAATAGCAAAATTAACAAAGCGCGGAACGCGGCATCTCTGCCTATATTCTTGTAACTTACAGCCGAGTATAATGAGGATATTTTGTTTCAATGATCGAATAAGAGTTGACCGCTTCGATTAATAAATAGAATTTGATTGATTTTCGACAGGTTTGAATATCGATATCTATGCTGAAAAGATTAATGTCCATAGGAAAAGTTATAATGGAGGAAAAATTAGGATTAAAGCTATAGAGAAAATTAGTAACAAAGAGGTATTTATTCATCATTAGTCGCATCAGTCTTTTGACTGGTAGCGCTGCAGCCTCCTTTTCCATTCGCCTCTGTCTTCTGCCGTAATTTTCAAATCGCGATAGCTGCCCATTCCTACGCTATCCATTATTTGTCTGATGTAGCACTTCCTTGGCCGGCCTCTTCTTCTTCTACCTTCTATCATGCCTTCCAATATTCGTAGAACCAATCCACCATGTCTTATCACATGACCTATCCATCTATTTCTTCTTGTGCAGAGGTGGTTATAAAATTCTTTTCTTCCTTTCACTTTTTCCATAACTTTCTTGTTTGATATTTTTTCGGTCCATTTGATCTTCATCATGCGTCTCCAGCACCACATTTCAAATGCTTCCAGTTTTTTAATATCGACCTTCTTGAGTATCCACGTTTCGCTTCCGTAAAGTGCAATACTCTATACATATGTTTTAATTAATCTTTTCCTCAGTTCTATTTCCATATTACTGCTGAGTATAATTTTCATTTTCAATAATTGTTGCTTCGCTATGTTTACTCTGTTTTTTATATCTTCTGTATCGTTTCCGTCTTGCGACACAATACTTCCCAGATATTTGTATTTGGATACCTGTTCCAGTTTATCACCATGCAATTTAATATCGATAGTTCTATCCTGCCTAGCACTAGTTACCATTATTTTGGTTTTATCTTTATTTATTTTCATGTGCAGGGCTGCCAGCTTTCACCGTTGCTATTTAATCTATACATAGAAGAAGCCATACAAAACGCTACGAGAGGAAAGGATAAAGGGCTTACTGTCAAAGGAGAAAATATATGCTGCTTCCGATTCGCAGATGACATTGCAATTGTAGCTGAAAACAGGTATTTATTAGGAAAATTAAAAGAAAGAAGGGGGACAGGTCATATTTTCACAGACACGATGTACATTTAATCGAGGCAAATAATTGAAGGCACCGTACAGGGAGAAGATCAACAGAAAACAATGGAAAGTATATCGAACAAAGACAACACGATGTACAAACGACATGATTATCCTCGAATGTTCCCATCATAGTAATTTTCGTGTTATCAAGCTAAGCCTTAAAGTTCCGTTTCCTATAAATATTGCATTTCTCTTAGCTCTTCAAATTGCTGAAGTATATATATATATATATATATATATATATATATATATATATATATATATATACATTTCTATATGTTAGATTCTGGTATCATTATTTAATTTCACTTATACCTACGTTACTTCTTAATCCGCCTAATTTATATGCAGATATACTGTATGGAAGCCAAAAAAAAACAAAAACAAAAAAAAACGACATGATATAGTAAGATGAAACAAAAAAATGGCGCTATCAGGAGAATTCTGAGATTCTAAATTAGGTGTCCACCAATCTTAACAAAATGGAGTAATTGCTGACGATTGGGATTAGATATAAAATATTTTTATTTAATTTTTAAATAAAAAAAAAAAAATGTATGGTTGAGGAAGCACTCCGGGAGTACTTCCAAATATAGAACTAATCTTGAATTTAAAGAGAATATATTATATATATATATATATATGTGTGTATGTGTGTATATATTATATAATTTACGTTATATAATGGATGAGGAAATAACGGGAGGAGGAAACTTAAGAATGTATTATAAAATAGGGAGATTCCAGTCTGTCTGAAAAGAAAAACGTTTAATCAATGCGTGCTTCAGGTAATGATCGTTGGCGGTGAAAAACATGGAATATAACAGCAGCACTGAAGGAAAGATTAAAGGTAGCTCAAATCAGAAACGAAAATAAAATTATTGCAATAACACTGTCACACAAGAAAGAAATTAAATGATCAGAAGGATACAATATTAAGCATAAAAGAATTAAAAATAGAGATTGGCTGGTCATCTGGCAAGACATCGGGAACCCCGTAGTCTGCATTTAGAATATTCGAATCGAAGATTTCGCGTAATCGATGAAATTTTAGAATTTTTAACGATTTCGAATGGATAATATCGTGTCGCGTACAGGAAACACTTCAAAATACTCGGGGGAATTTGTTTTTTATAAATTATTTATAATTACTTTGGCTTAGCGAATACCGAATCACGGCAGCGTAAAGTAAACGCGTAAATTCGATTATTTTATAAAAATAATTATTATAAATACAGAACATTTCATCGTGTAAATTGTTCATGACTGATAACGTACGCGATACAAATATGATAACTCGATAGAGCGCAGTCCAACTCAAAATGTATTATCCAACGTTTAATAATTAATAATTAATAATATTAATAACGAATAATGATGACGATAAAATTTATTTAAATGTTTGAAAGTAAAGTTCTTAATAATTTACCAAGAAGTTAAAATTTGCTTAAGATTGGCGTTAAACGCGTAAGGCGGTACAGCGCTGATTGTAATATACTTTTTAACCAGTTTAGGATACTGCAACAGGAACTGATATAATATTATAGCGCCTATGTCGTGCGCTATAATCGTAGCTTTCTCCTTGCCTGAAATTAATATTCAGTGTTATAGTGTTTTAAATACGTTACAACAATTTACTTTGCTCCGTTGCAAGATTAGAAATGTAAAGTAACGTTAATACTGAAAAAAAATCGAGTTAAACGTGTTTTATTTTTTTTTAATGTAAATGCTACATCTATGCACACTCTGTCTATATATATACACCCGCATACACACACACACACACACACACATATGTATATATATATTTCCCTCAAATTATAAACTGTCTAATACATCATCCAATACAATGTGAAAGATACCCAAACTGGATAATCTGCAAAGCTGATTGGAACAGCTTTAATAATTTTATTAACTTAATAGAAACAAAAATCAGTACGAACAATGGAATAATCTTATCTGATGGTTCACTTATATTTACTCTACGTAATCGAACATTTATAAGTAAATAATTAATTTGACTAGATCTTAATTTTAATTATATATATATATATATATATATATATATATATATATATATATATATATATAATATATATATATATAATGTTTATTATTATTATTTGACAATAGAGGTGCCGGCTGCAGTAACGGCCCATATGTACCCATTGACTTACCGTGGTCCTAGATCTGATTTAAAAGGTTCAGTGAATCAAAGGAACAGGAAAACATTATGAATATGGTCGGCAGATTCAGATAAAAGTTGGAGTAAGGAAGGAAGATGGTTGTGCTGGATTCTAAATGTTGCGGGAGCATGACAGGATGCTAGTATGCGGGGTATAAGCAGTTGTGACACTTTTTTTATTTTTTAATATTCCGTTAAATAGGAGAAGACGATGGTGCATATAGGTCTATAATCTTTAATATGATATTTTTTTCTCTATTCTTATACACTGCTTTTATAATTTGCAACTTTAATACTGCAGCCAAAATTCCTTTATTGTTAAAAATGATTCATCAAAAAGAAGTACCGTTATCTGGTAAATAAAAAGGTTCGAACTTGTTTCCCCCCACCTCATATATGGACATTAGTATTTCCACCCGGAGTTGTAAGAAACGGATGATACATCTTATTAAATATTTATACTGCAGGCTGATATGTAATTGAATATCATCTTGTATACGCTATTGTTCTGTTAAGCAAGCGTCTGATATTAGTTTGGATAGGGAATTCGTTCACTTACAAGACGCGACAGGAATTTTGACTGTTGCATTCTATAATAACTGAAAAATTTTTCAACGGCGATCTGGTCTCCATTGCAAGGATTGGTACAGAATAGAGAAGAATTTGTGTGTGAATAGAACGTATGGAATGTTGTTGACATTAAGTCTCTTAGACGACAAATAATACAAGCGAACGAAATCATGTTTTCTATGTTGCTAGCAAATGACCAAGGAATTACTAAAATCGAAGATTGAATATTTCTGAATTGTTTGACAGAATAGCGAAATACTTCCAAGCGCGGCTCCAAAATTCGTTGTGTGAAAACGTAACCCTGATAAAATGTTTTAACTGATATATTCTGAATCCTTTAATTAATATTATCGACATTCCATCGAAACCAAAAGAGGACTTATTGAAAAATATTCTATTACGAATATCATCGCGAGTAACATTTAAAAATGCTAAATACACTTTGCTCTACAACGAGAGATGGCAATGACTGATTTAACGCTACTTAAAAGGAATTCTTAAAACTATCCGGAACTAATTTACTATTTCCTTCGACGGATGATATTATTTCACATTAACTTCCTCCAACCTATTACGTTCATCCGCCGGCTTCGTAATTTATATCTATAAACATACTGATATGTAACAAAAGCAATGAAAATTTTTCGAGAGATATATGTGTAACGAAACCGAATCGAATGAAATTAAATCATTTTGTAAAATCCCTTTAGGATTAATGTGCTTTCATCTGGTAATGGAGCATGGTACACGATCTAGAGCACCTTAGCTTGTTCAGTGTTTCCTTTCGCGATGCAGGATGGAACAGTATAAATGGAATCCCGGACGAGGAAATTCAGACTGTTAAATACTGGCGGAATATAAGCTGACCAAGATGGGAAGAAGAAAAAGTTGTTAATATTACGAATTGCGCAGTTATCGCATGGTGGTCAGTAAAATCTGCATTATAAATTCGTATTCGTAATTGCATTCTTAAAATTCAAACTTCGAGTGTCAGAATGTCATCGCTTATACCACTTATAATTGCACGAATTCACCACAAACCTGTCTTAGTCATTAACGTACCCTTCCGACAATAATAAATTTAAATAATCGAATAATATTCATCTCGCTATAGTTACGGTTACGAAGTTCATCGAAATATTTTGTAATCGACGATATATTCTCCGTAAGAACTTTATAATTATGCCCCTCCGTAACTGAGGCTTTTCATACCGCAGCTCGCAAATACGAAGGACGTGAAGTTATTTATACAGATGGTACAAAACTTGAACATACGAGCGGATGCGCAATCCTCTACCGTAATAATTTCGTACGTTGTCCCCTCCCACAGATGTTTAGCGCATTGACTACTGAATTATACGCAATTCTATACGATATTGAAATCGCCGCGGCAGAACTTAAATGTAAGATCCTCATCTGCACCGATTAGCTCAGCTCTATTCGCTGTCTTCAGGAAAAATTCAAACTTCAGCATTCTTTAGTTGAAAAAATTCTTACCCAGGCAGCATCTTGTAGAAATAACTGTGATGTGGATAGCGGATCATAAGGAAGTCGTACTGAACACAATGCTCGATAAAGCAACTAAAGAATCCGCCATCCTAGCACCAGCTCTAAACCAACCCATTCCAGCAAAAGACTTCATGATCGGGTACGCAGTCAACTGCAGCGTCAAACAGTGGCAAGATTCTCATGTCTACCGGCAACCTGGTCGGAACATTGTAATAGAAAATATGAAGTTTCTCTGTTCCGCATACGCTGTGGACACACACTTCTTATACACAAGCATTTTTTTCTAGGCCAGAGTGCACCGTTATGCTCGTCATGTAACATACACCTTACTATTTCTCACATTTTCCTATCATGTCCTTTGTTCTCAGCTCACCGTCTTACTATTTCGACTTTCATCCTCTCTAACCGAAATCCTATAGTATTCACACCACCTGCCGAATCTAAACTTGTAACTTTCCTTACTTTATCCAACCTTCTCCCTCATTATTCTATCCTTCCGTGCCTCTTAGAAGCAGTATAAGGCGCGTTAAATAAATAAATAAAAAAAACCTTTATAATTTATATCATCGAACAACCTATACAACCCAATAAGGATTGATTCCTATTAAACGGGATATTTACACATACGATATTCGGTTTGGTGAATTTGAAATAAATTAATCGTGTCCTTTTCACATACGCAACAGCTCCCCAAGATCGTCGATTTTCTATACACCGCTTCTTTATGTTTCGCCAATTCAAAATTCATATGTCTCGCATTCCGGTCAATTTATAATATAGTTCATCATCACGATCGTTTTCTCCCATTTCCATTCGTATCTGTTCACATTTCCTAGTCCTTTACTACTTAGGTTATTGCAGAAGGTATTTTTCAGTTCCAACAAAACTGACCGAAGAAAACATTTTTCAGTACGATCGAAACGAAAAAATTGAAGTAAAAGTAGTATATTCCCCAGTTTGTGAACGAAACTTATACATGGACCTAGCGAAAGGCGAATTTTTTCGAACTCGAATCTAGATTTGGGTTTGTATATAAAAAATATTTAAATGATCTTTTATCGAATAACGGAATTTTTAATCTAAGTTGTATATGGTTTATATCTGCTTCGTCGTCGAATGTAGATGAATAATAATTAGTTTGATGCTTACCTAATTTGAAGATTAAATGTTTCAAATCTTTCATTATAACGTCCAACTTGTAATACGATTTGTCGTCAAATTTTTCCGAATTACCGCAACCCGGCAAATCGATCGCCACTACGCTAAGTATAAAATAAAATATCCATTTCGTACGAATAAAATAATAATCACATCGAATCAAATAAAATAAAATTAATTTATTTACTTTTTTTGTTCGATACACTCGAATTTATAAAAATATAAAATATTCACAGAAACCAAATTCGAAAAGTAATGAAAGGAATAGAATAAAAAATTTAAAAATAAATATATAAATGTAGCATGGATCAAAGCTATAAAGGATGTGGACGCCAACCTTCGATAACGAAGATGGCTCAAGAAGAAGAAGAACTTATACGTAGAACTTTATAAATAATCGATAATCAAACTATATTTCTGTACTGAATATAATATAACCTAGTTATGAATTCTAATAACAATAATCATAAACAAATCACATTTTATTGGTATTAATTATAATAATAATAATAATAATAATAGGGATAAAATGATAATCGTCATCAAGTGTCGTCTCCGTATCGGTGGTAGACGACTACTTACCTGTATGATTTTTTTTGTACAGTGTAAATAGCGTACAAAACAGTCATAAAATGGCGTTAGCATTGATAGACACAAACATCCAGTGTAAACTGATTGTAATCGTCTTTATTGTCACGATGCAGCCCGCGTGTTTTTGTTTATATTGTTATTACTAGGGAGCATATGACGTTGTGCGTGGTGGTTTGCCATTGCCCTCCACTCGATAATATTAGGATTATTTATATTTTTATTTTCTGATGATATTCGAACTCACAGTGGTACCTTCCGTATAGAAGTCCACTAGATCTCCACGACTAATAATAGTAAATGGCGTTAGCATTGATAGACACAAAAATCCAGTGTAAACTGATTGTAATCGTCTTTATTATCACGACGACACAATGCAGCTCCGCGTGTTTTTGTTGTGTACTATATTGTTACTAGGGAGCATATGGTGTTGTGTGTGGTGGTTTGCCATTGCCTTTCACGCGATAATATTGGGATTATTTATATTTTTATTTTCTGATGATATTCGAACTCACAGTGGTACCTTCCGTATAGAAGTCCACTAGATCTCCATGACTAATAATAGTAACAATAACAGTAATAATAATAATAATAATAAAAACTAGGTATAAACAATTTTAGTTGTTTTTTTTCGTTTATTTTAATTAATTAATAACTCCAAGGCACGTTGACATTTATTTAAATAATTATTAACGATTTATATTTACTAACTTTATTATATTAAAATATTTTTATTTATTATAGATTAACAGCGAAATATATTTTGTCTTATGATAACGTAGAAAAATGTATTTATTCGTGTACGCATTAATGATATATTGCTGTTACAGTTATTTATTTGCGCTAAATTATCCTATTCTGTGGCTAGTAGAAGGGATAAATTTTTATTATATAGAAAGGGTAGGCCTTTGTAAAAAATGAAATTATCGGTATAATGTAAGGTAAATATATATATATATATATATATATATATATATATATATATATATATATATATATTAGGCATAATCACTCTAAAAATTAATTTGTTAAAAGTAGATACATATTATGTTATTTAATAATGCGCCGATTAACGGGTAATTTCACGCATTAACAATTTTTTAAAATAAAATTATAAATTTTGGCGCGTGAAAAAATTAAAGAAAAGTGAAAATATAAAGTATCGTTTGGTGTGTCCTTTTAAGTCACAATGCCCATTAGACGATAAATAAACTTTTAATCTGAAAAAATTACCTATTTTTAAGGGGCATTCGGTTGACGTAGAACGTTTCAATTCTAACGTTATTTATGTAACACAATAAAAATTATCCAGTCATCTTCAATTACTATTATATACAAAATATTACTTTATATTGCCGTATTTTCGAGTCATTTTCATTTAATTATTTTATCGAAATGTATAATTTTCTTTAAAAAGAAATTTTAATACGCGACTGAGACTGAAATGGATATAATACTGTTTAATTCTTAACCTGTTTATATAAATATTTTTAAAATTGTTACATTTAACGTCAACAAAATTCCTTTTTAATATGAAAATATATAGCAAAAGTTGATACGTCCTATAAAGGATACAGTGATTGAAACGGTAAACACCGATAATCGGCAACATATACGTATGTATACAGAGCATCGTCGCCATCATTATCATCACCATTATCAGCAGCGTCATCACTATCATTAACGTTATCATAATTAAAAAGTATAGTTCCTGTGTTACAGCCGCTTAGCTCTCGATGTAATCTCGCGGCATCAAGTTTTTCATCACCATTTAGCTTCTAGTTATCGCGGAGAAGGACGTGTATAACACATCATATGTGCTGGAACCCACGTTTTCCTCGTAACGGCCTAATCGCGATGATTGGTAACAAACAACACCGCGACAATCGTGATGGTGATCTTGTTTGTATATAATGTGTATCGCTGGAGAAAAGTGGGACGAGAACTAAAGTGATTTGACGAAACTTACTGGTAGTTCTGAGCGTAACGGTTGATTTGATGTCTCCATGAAATCCAATAGTCCGGAAATCCGTGTATTAGAAGTAACAACGGTTTAGACGTATGGCCATTTTCGACGTAAAATAATTTCGTTACCTGTGCACAAAACAACGAATTCATCTAGATTTGTTTCGTATTTAATTTTAATTTTAATTTTTTTTTTTTTTTTTGTATTTGGGCGAGTGAGTTTCTTACTGTATACAAATTTTTTGTTTTTTTAAATCTATATACCTTAGGGATACGGTAGACGGTATGACAGGAATAATTGTGTTCGTAGTTTAATGACTAGACTAGGCCATATTAGTAATTTATGTTTTAATTATCGTAATAATATATCTATTTAATAATTAACAATTTCCGTTAAAATTTATGGTAGCAGTCCAATTAAAACTCCGTTTATCGTCTTTACTTACTTCGATATCTATAATTTTGAAACTTAACGTTAATATATATATATATATATAAAAAATTAACGTTATTTTTGCCTAACACTTATTACATTCGTTATGTCCGCTATTTACTACTCTTGCACGAGTGTCGGTATAATAAAGTAAGAAACAAACGAAATAAACATATATCCTCGATCGAGAACAACATTCCAAGTGATAAATAATATAAATAATTTTAAATATTCAGTCTATGTGTAGATACAACTATATAAAAGTCTTGGTATAATGAACATAGAAAAACAGAAATATACATATACACGTATATAACGGCATTAAAGCTAAATCTTCCTCCAGTTAGAATCAATAACGCAGAAATACCAATCAGAGCAAGCGTGAAATATCTGAGCTTACACTTGGATAGCAGACTAACATAACGAAATCATATTCAAATGAAGAGGAATAGATATTAAAAAACTATTTTGGTTAATGCCGGGAAATAGTGTGCTGTCTATTGACAACAAACGTCTTATTTATACTACGATTTTAAGGCCTGTCTAGACATACGGGGTGCAGCTGTGGAGTTGCGCAAAATCGACAAACATAAGTACTATACAGACTGCCCAGATTCTTCGGGGCTGATAACAAATACGCCTTAGTATGTAGCAAACCAGATCATTCACCACGATTTAAACATTCCTTACGTGTGCGAGGTCATTAAGCAATATGCGCAGAGCCATGCTGTGCGGCTGGAAAATCATCCGAATACCCGTATATTAGGGCTGTTGGATACAGTCGGCGATATCAGACGCTTAAGACGTAGCCCCTGGACCTATAATCTGAGGTTGTGGTTGCCGGGCGTGTACGTACTATACGCTTCCTGTTATGCTCTCTTCCAATGCTAAATGATCTTGATAATAAATGAGAGAAAGAAAAAAAAATTAAAATGTGGAATAGGCGTAATTGGCTTTCTATCAATTATACCGAATGCGTTAGATGATCTTTTTGGCTGTAATACAAATAAGCTTACATTTAATTACAATCTCGATAATAATATTGCGAATAGAGTCGTTCGTGATATTGGAGTATAGTTTGATAAAAGGACTTTTGAGTTTCTAGGTGCATATAAATCATATTACTATTATGCTCAGTTCCTTTTCTCGTCTTTGCAGCAGATGCATTTAGTTAATAGTTTCCTTCGCCTTCTTTTGTAATTAATTAGGCTAATTTTTAGTTCTCCAGACAATGCATCGAATAATAATAATAATAACAATAAAGATAGATTCAATTTATTTTAATAATACTCGTCGTTAAATCGAATTTCTAAATAAGTTTTCCAATAAACATATATAAATATATTCGTAATAATAATCCGGATTTAATCGACTCACCGGTAGTTGTATATATTTTCCCTGTCCGTATTCGTTAACGATGTTCACTTCATCCAAGACGGACGTCGACGATGCAGAATTACGTTTCTTATCCGGCACACGACGATGATAGAATTTTCGCAGATATAAAATGAGCAAAATATGAAGGCCGGCTAAGATTAAAAACGTTTTCAAGCATATTTTATAGAATAACCTTTCGATCGGCCGTTTTATCAATTTCAACTTAATATCCGGTTCTACCGTCGGCGTACGATCCGGTTGGCTTACGTACGGTTCTTCGTCGTCGGCGGCCGGTTTGAAACCGTTTACCGCGGCGTACATCGTCGTAGTTTCGATCATGGTACGCGCTCGTAATTCGTTAATTAAAATATTTCGTTAAAAATTCGAATAATTCGTATTTTAACGAACGATCTGTTATCTGTCTAAAACACGTATATTTTCGCATGTTTTGGTAATTAATTCGACGACCTTATTATCGCTCGGTACGTCAGCTCGATTTTTAACTTACACGTATTCAATTTTTAACCGTGACCCCGGTTAACAAGTTGGATTCGGTAAAATTGCGAACTAGGTACAAAGCCGCTATACGAGGAGGTTTAACCGAGTGCGTTCGAGTAATAATCATTATTATATTAACGAGGGACATTATTTGTTTACGTAGACCCGAATAATTTTTACGGATGCGCGGTAATTACGTTACTACCAACCGGTTCAGTCGTACACCGTGTAAAATTTTGACACGAAATTAAAAATTTTATACATTACACGACACCGCCACTTATTTAGGTGAACTGTAGATATCATCGTATTTATATAAATCGTTTCTAAAGCGTTCGACCGGAAAGTAGAAAAAATTTGGTTAGCATTAAAATTCCACATACCGTATAAGTCGACAATATCCTGGATGAAAAATGGTTAGTGAAACTGACCAATTGAAACTGAAATAAACGACGATGGTCT